>VZRR01006553.1:36210-106781 GCA_013398015.1 Oreocharis arfaki | reverse complement strand
AAAAAAAAAAAAAAGTTAAATTTGTCGTAAAATGCCTAATTATCCTAAAGGGAAGAATATTTCCTATGTGTTTGTTGTGACATCGTACCTCATCAGAGCTGGGGGTTCCTGTTTCCTGCTCTCTCTATCTGCTGACATCCACAGCAGGGTGTCACAGCTAGGACTGCCTGTAAAGCAGCTGTTCCTGGGCACCTGGACAGTGCAGGTTAGGGAAGAGAGTGGTACTGCATTGCTAGGAGATTTAAATAGATCATCAAAGCCCAATATCTTTTTGGTTTTGTACTACAGCGTCTCTACTAGAAAACGCAACCAATTTTTAATATAACATTTGTAACGAGGTAAAATCATAAATGCTGATATGCTTTTCCAAACGTTTATACTTTCTTAAGAAAACTGTAACATATTTCTAGTGTGGAAGAAATATGTAACAGCCTGTGTTTAGCTAATTGCCCATCACACCCCAAGTAATTTTCAATTTCACTGCTTCCTGGGATGAAATCTGCTGTCTGTAACACTTGGACTCAACAAGTAAAACTCCTGGGTGGCACAACCATGTTCCAACACCTAATATTAAGTTAGATTTAATTATGAGCCAGTTTTTTCTCTGAAATACCTCAGGCTTGCTGGCTGTCAAGGTTTTGGAAGCTCTGGGCATGAGACCTCTGCAGTCCCAGACAAGCGAATGGCTCATGAGCAGGTCACCTGTGCAGAGCTGTGCAGAGGAGCCAAAAGCCTGAGGGAGATGCACCTGAGCAGCCTGTGCTTTATCCTTGCAGGTGTGAGTTTGCAGAGGCCACTCTGCCAGGCGCCTGGCAAACCAGGAAGGTGGGCATCCAGATAAGCAGGCAATTACTGTGAAAGAGAAAGAAGAATGCATCCTGTCCAACATTTCAGGTCAGATTTAGGATTTCACTAAAGAGTAAGAGAATGCAGTGCCATGTGAGATGTCTGACAGTCCATACAGCCATTTTAAACTGAGGGCCCAGAGAGCAGGAGCATGCATGTTGTGTTCACTGCTTCACGCTACTGACTATCACCACCAACTCAGAAAAAACAGCAGTGCCCCACAGCCATTAAGCAAGGACTCCTTCTGACGTGGTTTTCCCCATTAAACCCCAGAACAGAGCAATGACTGGCTATAGATTCTTTCAACACCCACACTTAAAAAGCAGGAATTATTTCCCTTCTGGAAACAAAGACACTGAGGTAGATAGGCAGGCTTCAGCATGTCCGAGGATGCTGCCCACTGAAAACCTGCAGCATCTCAGGGGTAGGAGCCAGGAATGTCCTTTAAACCCTTCTCTGGGTGCTTGCCCAGATGATTTGCAGAAGGGACAGGGTGTTTTAGCAAGAGGCCCAAACCTGAGGATTTGATTGCACCTAAGCAGACACATGGAATGAAAAGGCTGAAGTATGTTGCTGAGAGGTCTGAGTGGGCAGTGGTAGGAGCAGCCCTGGAGTCACACGGGACTGAGCACAGCATTCTGCAGGGCTTCTGTGGTATTTTATATTTCTGTTCCCAGCTTGATTGATTCCTGTGTGCATAAACAGTGGGAGGACAGACAGACCTCAGGCATTTGGAGAGTTCAGTACAGCAAATTCTTCATTTTGGGGTTGTTTTTTTTTTAATTTTTGAATATTAGGCATATCTGTATGTGAGTGTTGGAAGCTTTTCATGGCTTCCTGACTCCATGGAAGTCTGCTGTGTCAGTACATTTTGGCCAGCTCAGAGAACTTCCCATCTTTCAGCACAGAGAGAAAGGTGGAAAACTTTTCTCCAGAAAAACATTAAAACACCATCTCTGATGGTGCCTTCACCAAGTCATGAAGTAACCCCGGGATGCAGTCCAGCCCCCTTCGCTGTCTTCCCCTGTATGGTTCAGGGCTCTTCACGGCCTCAGCTGTATCAGAAAAGCTGCTGGAGGTGGGAGGGAAGAACTCCCAGTTCCAGCACTTCGACTGAAGAGCCTCCAAAGAGTTTTCAGAGGATGACAGCGAACAGGCCCAACTTGGAACCCAAATGCAGACGTTCACCACATGGCTCCTGCTGAGCACAGACTCTGGAATTTGGCATTGCTGCCTTGGGCTCTCCAGGATTTCAACAGATGTAGTGCATTGATTTAATGTTTAAAAGGGAACCCTGCTGTGGCTTCCACAGCTTGTTTCATCGCTTTAGAAGTCAAGCAGTAACATACAAACAATACAAGCAATTTTGTGTTATAAACAACATCCAATGTTTAGGGAATTGGGATTAAAATAAAACCTCTTCAAGACTTTTGGCATTCCCCAGTCCTCCATCTGGAGATCGTTTTCTTTTTTCCAGACTCTTCCCATTTTTGTCTATTTCTGAATTATCAGTATTTTCCTTGCAGCTCGGAAATACCTCCAATTTGCTCTTTTTTAAGCCACACAACAACCTTGATAGGGCTTGTTTTTTGCCCCAAGTAATCCAGAGCTAGTAAAAACTCTAACTTCACACCTCTGAGAGAACAGTGTTTGTGCAATGTGCACTCCACAGTGCTCCCTGCATTGCACAATGCTCACATGCCATAAGGCAGCCCACCATAAGATAATTTCTGGGTTTATATACATGCTTTTGTTTATAGATTCTGGGACCTGATGCTTATCCTAGGCTCTCACTTATTATGTGGGATAGGGAGGAGGACATCATGCTTCTGAAAACACTTCCAGAAACATAAAAGTGCAGTGATTTACTAAATCTTCTACCATTTGGTTTCAAGGAATTGCTTTTCAGAAGAATTCAGAGGAATCTGAGGAAATAAATTGAGTTTTCTTTACCTCTGCTGCTGTGTTATTGATATGATTACACCTGCAAAGAAAGATTATAGAGCCAGGAAAGATGAAGGCAGATAGAGTAGTAAAAGATATGGCCCTCTTTCTGTGTTGACCATTACATGAAGTTTTTTCTTTAGGAAACAAACCAACTGAATGGGGATGAGATAAAATAGTATAAAAACCATGAATGGAGCAGAGAATGTGATGAGAAAAGCATCATTTACCATTTCTTATATTTCAAGACACACGTGGCTAACCTGAAAGAAATCAAGACACACTTCTTCAAACGCAGTGTAGGTACGCTTGTGAGCATTCCTGCCAGAGGGTCTTGTCAATGCCAAAAGTTTAACTGGATTCAGACTCGACCCATTCACAGAAGTAAGCTCCACCAAAAGCTGTTAAGCACACTGGTTACCATCTCTGGTTCTGGTATTATTACCCTGTGTATCTTAAAACAGAAAGAATTTGTCAGGGAAAACACACATAAACTTCTGTTTTCTTGCTCCTCCCTCTGCCATCCATCCCTGCTGAGACACGATACTGGGCTGTACCCTGCTGTGAAGTCCAGCAATTCTTATGTTCCCAGTCTAAAACTTCACTTCCTTCAACTCAGCTTCTTTTCTCTTTGTCTCATGCTGTTTCTATCACTCTATTCAGTTTTTCCATCTCTCAGGCCGTGTTCTTTGCCACCCTAGCTACCTCTGCTATTTTCTTCCTTTAGGTCCTCTTCAGACGTTAATTTTTTTGCCTCCAGCAAATCTTTACCATGAGACCTAGAAAAGACACAGAAAAGGATTTATCAGCTTGACACCCACCTACGTTTTGTAGCTACCAGTGATGTGGGGGTTAAGAATGAAGTACCTCAAAGAGCAGCTGAAGCATTCCCTCCCTGACAAAGTAGGTTTGTTTAAGGAGTTTCCAACCACTCACTGAGTGCCATTGCTATAATGGTAATACGCAAGGACTTTGTTGTTGCCACTATTTCACTTGTTCAAGTGCTTGTTACATTTTATGCCTTCGGCTGAGTGGTGATTTTTAAAAAGCGAGGTGTTGTGACTGCAATATTGGGCACAGCAGGGGTCATGAAAAATGCCAGATGGAACAAAATTATTCCGATTTTTGATCCACAAAGAGCCTAACTGTCAGTCATGCTGGGCACCCAGCGGCTCCCATTGAAATCAGTGGCCCCAGGCCAATCCTGCAAGACCTGCTTAGTTTAGTTCACTGGATTGGCATTGCTGCGGAACCTGCCTCACACCACAGCTGAGCTTTAGGAATACGGAAGGAGATGATGGTGTCAATAAAACCAGGACACGCAAAGAAGCCCTGGGGAAAGGCAAGAGATTGATGCCCCACTGTTCCCTCCTTTTTCTTCTGAAGCTCTTTTTGCACTTTTCATTCAAGTGCTGAGTGTCTTTTCCGTAAACCACAGCTCCACTCTGTCAGCTCTATTTTGATTTAGTAGGTCCTGGCAGGAAACTGATTTGGAAATATAAATTTGCATCTCAGGTCTCAGTCTGAAGTCATGCTTGCTGAATCTCTTCTCTATTTTGTAGCACATTCTTATCGGGGAAAAAATCCTCATGATCATTCTTACTTGTGGTACATTGAAGGGCATGGCTACAACCAGTGAAGTTCCTGAAAACACACTTAGGATTCACTCATGAAGTTTATGTGGGGGATTGTTTAGTCTTCTGGTTTGGCTTAGAGTGTTTTTCAGCCGGCAGTTCAATTTATTCTGAATCACATCAAAATTCCAAATCAAAACACACCTGAAATTGAAATAGCAAACTTCAAACTCAAAAGTGAGATTATTTGGATGTTTGTGTCCATGTCTGGATTTAGCCCACCCTCGAGAGCAGCAGAGCTGTGATGCACATTTGAAGCCCAAACCTAATGATTTTGTTTGAATCTCTCTCTGTATTAAGATAGCAAACCAGTTATTGGTATGTTTAGAAGAGTGAGTGTACATTTTCTGTTGAAGGTGGTCCGCTGCTCTCTCTGCATGAAAATAAATTGTCTGCAGAACAAGAGGAGCCCTTCAAAAGGTCCACAAGCAACAGAGGATACATAAACTGCAAAGGATGAGGCTGGGATAATAAAGAAGAATGAAACAATGAAAATAGCAAGAAACCTTGGAAACTTTGGTCACTGCAGCTTCTGGCTGTAATTCTATTTCACAGATGCACTCCAAAGTATTGACAGGTTCAGATCCCCATTAACAGAAGTGTAATCCTATGCTCACCTGTGAGCAGGGAAGGACATAAATCTACAACCCAGGGAACAGAACGCTTTCTTTTGGTACAAGCTGGTTTGAATTCTGCCACCTGCATGGTAAAACCCTTACCTGAGATCATTCCATGGAACTCCTGCAAAAGCACTAAAGTGGCAGATTACTTTTTCACAATGTTAGAATTTAAATTGCTTACAAACATTCCTGTTCAAGGTTCTACCTTTCAGTCTGGACCAGAATGCGCTTAGGTTTGTGATGTAGCTAAGTCTCCTATTCTGTGTTGCTTAGTGGAGCTGTCTGGAGGGTCACAGAGGTGCTGCCAGCTCAGGTGTGTGCTCTGTGCGTGCTGGAGATGAGGCCACCATGGCAGGGGGAGGCTGCCACCATAGCCAGCAGATGGGATTGTCCCTGGAGCAAAGCAGGCACTGAAGCCAGGTGGCTGAGAATTCCCAGCTGGCCACCTGTAGCTGGGGGTGGCCTGGGTGCAGGAGCCAAACGTGCAGCTTTGTCCCAACGTTTTTGGAGGTTCACATGCAGCCCCACAAGAGACAAAAGGGAAACAAGTGGGAATTAACATGATAGAAGGTTCATATTTTGCCAGGCTGTTTGCTTTATTTTTCGATGTCATAGAACATCATGAACAATTTCTCCAGATGGTCAGGCCGCCTTCCAACTGTCCTGTGAAGGTGAACTGTCGGAGAATGGGATCTTCTGGCAAGTAGTTGCAACATAGGAAGCCTACACTGGAATCTTCTAACTGTCCATTTGCAGTTTTTAGCTGCCAAGCTCGGACAGGCGACTTTGGGTTTGCTGGTGCCAATTTGCAGCTTGGTGTCAAAACTCAGCTGGTTGTTCAGCCTTCCTCCAGCCTTGCTCTGTACCTGGAAAAGGTGGTCTGTGCAAACTGCTCTTGTCACGGTGTTGTTAATGAGCTTTTACTCCAGTGGGAGGCACTGAAAAGGCCTGGCTTTTTTCACCTGGCTTCAATAAGTGTGTCTACAGAAGAAATACAGATGAGAGGTGTAAATGCTTAAGCCAATTTACAATACTGACAGTTGGCAGCAGATAAAGAGGTGATGTGTTCCCAACTAGGCTTTGTATTATACCAGTTTGGATTTTATTTTTCTGCAGCAAACAAGCAATGTATGCTACTGGGTAGGTTTTTTTTCCTATCGTGGGGACGTGATGCAGACTTTTCACTCCGTGGGCAGTGTTTTGAACATTCAGAACCATTACTCAGGTTTTCTTCTGACTCGTATCTAGCTGAAGTTTTCTATATATAACTATCCATCCTTCCAGCTGCCATGAGTGGCTGCTGAAATAGCCAGACGCGAATCCTGAAGAGAGTAAACAGAGGAAAACAAGCTCTTTATTGCATGGATAGATGAGCCCTGAACTCTCCACAGAGCCAAGCAAATGTGGCATCTCCTTCGAAGTGCTGTAGCCGTCCTGCTTGCCCTGACGCACTGCACTGACTATTGCTCTGGGCTGATGGTTTTTCGGGCTCTCAACACCGAGTCTAGAGCTTGGAAGAGGCACTCGCCAACGAACTGGCTGCTGCCCAGCGAAGAAAGGGGGTTATTTGTGTCTGCCTGCATGGGGTTATTTGTCTCCATAAATGCTCACACTATTCAGTGCTGACAATTCCCACAGTTCTATGATATGGCTCAATATTCAGCACTGGCTGAAGAGCCAGGCCTAGGACACTGTGTGGGATGTGTAGGGATCAAATGGCTATAAATGTAAAATGGGACGGTTTCCATTCTGGGGTACAGTGGATTGGAAGCACCAAAAGGTAATAGTGCAGTTTTCCTTGGAACTGTTCTTTAGAAAAATTCTACCGCATGTTTTTTGGGGTGTGTGAGATGGTTTCTGGCAGGCTGAAGTTGACAGTACTTCACTCATCTGTTTTCAGTGAGACTGTGGTGAAGGCAGAGCCTGCCTTGGCAGTGCCTGCAGCTCTGAGCTCCATTGTGCGCTGATGCAGCACAGATTTAGCAGCACGGGGCTCCTCCCTGGTGCTCTGGGCTCCCTGGCTTGGCAAATGGCTTGCGCTGGCCCCATCCCACCGCGGCTGCAGCTTCTGCTCAGCACAAACGGGGCTACTGGATGTGATGGCTTTGGGGGCAGAAAGAACGCAGGGGCCCGGGTCCAGCCTGCTGACCTGGTGGACAAAGCACTGCCACACAGGGAAGGAGCTTGTTAACTCCTCTCCTCACCCTGCAATTCGTGCCAGGTGGATGAGGGCTGAGCAGGGTGGCCAGCGGGTATGGGGTATTGTGTAATAAAGACAGTGAGCACTCCAAAACAGGTCTGTCGGCCACGCTGGGAGGGCTTCACTCTCGTGAGGGGAGATGGAGGAGCTATTAACCTGCCAGCTGATTCACAGCTTTAAGCCCTGTAGCATCCCCACCGATAATCTAATCTGATTTGCGGCATAACATAAACTGTGGAATTTCCCTGGCTTAACTCCTGCCTCGTGCTCACCCTCGGTGCCAGGGAGCACACGCCTGTTAGGGATGTGCCTGGTGGCAATTCCCACACTTCCAGCGGTGGCAGCTCCCCCGAGGACTCGGCAGCCGCGGGCAGGGCTGGGGCTGGGGCTGGGCGGCTCCTGCCCGGGGCATGGCGTGTGCGGGTCTGTCCCTGTCCCCGCGCGGGGTCGCTGCGGGGCCGCGGAGCTGCGGGAGCTGCGCTGAGCTGTCCGGCCCCCGCGCTGGACCAGCGCCCGGCGGGAAGGGTTTGAACAAATGGGAAGCGCTGCAGAGGGTTTGCACGGCCCGTTTGTTAGAGCCGGGCTCTGCTCTGCCTTTTCCCAGGAAACTCCGAAATTGCCGCTTTGTTTACCAGCCGGTCATGAGATTTTGATGTGATATTTTTGCCAGTGATGTCATTTTAGCCGGAAAGTCGGTCTGCTTTTTCACTGCGGTGGTTTATCCATCATCCCTGTGATAGTGTAAAGCATAAGACAAACTCGTAACCCGATGAGGATGGGGAGCACGGGTCTCCCATGCTTAGCCCATTCATCCCCAGAAGGTTTTCCAGCTGTGAGTAGCAGTTGAACAAATGTCTAAAAAGACATGCCACGTTCGGGGTGCTGACGATCAGGCTGCAGAGGGAGCCAGTCTCAAGGTAAAGCTCTTCCCCCGTACACCCTTTCCCTGTCAGGTTGTTCTCAATGTCACGGAGACAGGACTACCGAAAATGCATTTTTCCCCGAATATATCTTGTCTTGTTCCCCACATGATTGTTTGCCAGGCCAAGTTTGAGGCTGCTTGTCTGGGATTTTGCTAGAGGAGTGGGTGAAACAGCAGTTTCAAGCGACGAGGCAGCCAGCCAGAGGTACTGGCTGAGCACTGCAAATGTGAGCACCAGCACACAGTGCAGGTCCAGAGGGTCTGGAGCAGCCTTGGCTGTGCTGGACAGTTGCTGCACAGATGGCTGGAGCTTGCCCAGCAAAGATGATGCAGCCAGAGCTACTCGGACCTACCGCATGTGCTCGAACTTCTGCATGGAAATACAGCAACTCAGAGACCCACCGAGGGCCAGAGTGACAAACTAGTTTGGGGGTCACAGAGTCAGCACAGCTCAGCCCTCTGGTGATCTCTGGGCAGCCTCATGGTTTCTCCTTTGCCTCTTGCTTCTACGACATGGTGGTAGCAACTTGTTTTGTGTCCCTTGACTTAGAGTCTGGCTACTCCACAGCCCCAGTTCAGAGCAATGTGTTTGCTTCAGTAGCCCTTAAAAAGCAAAAGGAGCAGAAAGCAAACTGTTCTCGGCTGGGCAGCTCTCAAGCTGCTCTCTTAGAGGACATGGTGGTGGCTGCCAGCTCCCTGTCCCAGTCCAGCTCTACCTCTTGGGCTCTGCTCAACCAGAAATCTGCAGAGGGCAGAATCTGTATCAGTTCCTGTCCCATGGCAGGAGGTGGCACTTTGTTTTCCTCTGCCTTTGGTTGCTTGGCCCCTGACTGTGTGTCTGTATGCAAAGTGTTTGAAATCTATGTGGACTTGGATTCCTCTTCACCATGGAAACACATAAAATGACAAGTGAGCAAAGGCTGATAGTGCCAGCAATATAGAATAAGATGCAAAGATTTTGACCCTCGTGTCCTCGGCTTGGCAGATGCTGTTCCTGTTTGATGAGGCTCCTGTGGCCCATGTGAAAGGATTCAGTGTTGTAAGGTTGTGCTCTGCTCCACAGCCGCAGGCCTTTGCAAAACAGTGCACTGGGAAGAGTATCATATCTTTATTTCTGAGGCATGTTGGGCTGAAGGGGTTTTTGTGGTCACACAGGTGGTCAGTGGCAGAGATAAGAGCAGATCTCTGTATCTCAGCCCCAGCCTGGTGTTCCCCGTGTGTGCTCGTCTCATGGCTCTGCACAGGTGAGCACAGCTGGAACCCATGCCAGGATTTCAAAATCTTCCCTCGTGTTATTCCTGCATGAGAAAGCGGATAGAACCTCTTTTCCATTCCATCTCAGTCCCATGGCCAGGAAATCATAATTTTGTTTTGCCCTTTTTAACCACAATCTAAACTTTTGCTTAACAGAGTTGAAAAAATAATACACACGTCACTATTTATCACTATGTAGTTTTCTGTTTATACCATTAATAGCGAGAAACTATTGAAAACAAAGGTTTTAATGAAAAAAGTAAACAGTTTTATGAATAGTTTGTTTCAGGCTCTGGTATTATATAGAAAGCTGAATGCAAAGGAGTTGAGATAGGAGTCCACCTCGGTCTCGTTTTTAAACGAAACTCCTTTCTCAGCGTGCCCCGGGCTCTGGCTCGTGGGCAGAGCTTCAGGAGCACAAAACCTGCTCAGCACAGCCGGCAGCGCTGGCGGCACCGGCAGCGCTGGGAGCCCGGAGCTGGGGGAGCGCTGCTGGCACCCTCCTCGCTGCCGGGTGCGCGGGAGGGCCGCGCCGGCTCCGCGGCGCGCACTGCTCCCAAACAAAGCCCTCGGCATCTGCGCCGGGGCAGGCACCAATTGCCATATGTCGCTCTGCTCCGCATATGCTCGGAGGGCCGAGCCAATGGCGCTCGCACAGGCTCCGTGCGGCTCGCTGTCCCACACAAAGGCTGCCCTGTGGCTGCCGGTGCCGGTGCCCCGCAGCCCGCTCGCCCGCGGAGCCGCCGCGCTCGCCGCGCTGTGCCACACGAGCGGCGCGGCCCCGGCCCGGCCGCATGCTCCGCAATCTGGTGCTCAGGGAGCCAGGGCCCGGCTGTCGCGAGTGCCGCAGCCCGCGGGGCCACAAAGGAGCAGGCGGGACGCGGCGGAGCCGTGCCCGGCTCGGGGGCTGCCCGGGGACTGCGATGCTCGCAACAAGCTGCGCGCTCCAGCGCCCGTAACTAATCCTGCCCGTGCCCTAAGGAGTTTTGCTTGTGTTTGCTTCATGCATGACCAGCACAGCCCAGCGAGTCGCTCGGACTCGCACAGCGGGAAGAAATGCGATCTTTCCTTGCGTTACTTGAAGTACATCCTAGACAAACAGCTGATATAAGTGAGCTAAAGGAGTGGTGCGATGTTTTGCCCAAGAATAGGGCTCACTGCAAGACTTCCTTCAGAAACCCAGCGTGTACCACCCTTCAGTCCAAGCCTAGGAGGCATAAAAATTGTCTGCACTGAGAATTTCACTCAAACAAGCCTTTGAGCGGCACAGCCTTGCTGGGGACTGCAGGCTGAGCTGCTGCTCAGAGGAGCCCCAGGAAAATAAATACCAGCTCCTGAAGGATTCGCATCCCACAGAGGCCTTCTCCAGGATGTAACAGGTACCAGGGCCACCTGTTGAGCAGTGAGGAGGTGGTAAAGCAATGAAGCCGTGTGCTTTCAGATGTACCACCAACCAACCCCATTAGCATCCATTTGGAGACTATGCAATAATGTGTATATACATGGAACTGAAATTAGGTCAGGGTAGAGAGTTGTATTTTAGTTTTGATTTCATTTGATTTTATTTTGTTTTGTTTTAATCTGGGTAAGACTGGGTGCTCATTTCACCCAGTCTGTAATTCCTTATGCTAGCTTCTCTCAATGCAAAGCACTTGGCCCTCTGGCCTGAAGTGTCTTTTGACATACAACTCATACAAAGCCATAAAAAAACCCCTGATGCAGCAGCATAATTTTATAACGTTCACACATCTGTTTCCACTGATGGCTTTGAAGCCCAGTAAAATGGCTCAGATAGAAAAGAAAAAGAGAAAAATTACCACCACCGTGTTTGTAGAAATATGACTAACGCCCAGACCTGCCTGTACTTGTTAAAATGTGCTAGAACGACATTGTTAACAGCTTGGCCAAACATCAGAAAGTCACTGCTTCATCTGATTCTATTAGCTGAGTTATTCAGTAAAGGCAGAGCTGGAAAAATAGTGATGCTTCCCTGGGCCTCAGGGTGGAGTGGCAGAGAGAGCTCAGACATCTAGTGGCTAAGGGACACTGGTAAGAGCCTGGCCCCTTGCACAGGCTGCCCCATGCTGCTGCCACCCTCTCATGGGTGGCCTGATAGCACTGGGCCCAGAAAGCTTTCTGCATCTAACCAGTCAGGAATTTGGAAGGTGTGAACATGAGGGGCCGATCCTGGATGGCATCCCAAAAAGAGCTAAAATGACATTTTCTATTTTGCGTGTGAGGCCATGTTTGGGCTGAACAAGAAATGCCCAGCGTGATTCGCCAGCCACTGAAAATGAGCTGCACGCCTGATAATCACTTTCAAATGCCCCACTTCTCTGAGGGTGGGATTTTTTTCACACAAGTCCTCATAAGATTTTGTGGTTTAACTTGGACAGTTATACTTCTGCAGCACTGACACCAGCAGCAGGATATGTCTCTTTGGTGTTTATCTTTGCACACCTTTGGGAGGTGAAGGAATGGATCTTTGGGTTTGTGCCTCACAGCTGTCCTAAAATGCTGTGCTCTGCCTTCAGGCTACGGGCTCTGTCATGCCTGTCTTCCAGCAAGGCACAGCTCCCACCTGTCTGGCTGAGAGAGGGGAGATCCACCAGGTTGTGTTTGTGCTAAATCCTGTCCACCCAAGTGTCATCCCCTGAGCAAAAAGTGACTCAGCAGAGGGAATCTGTGATAAAACCAGAGGTGCTTCACCTTCCCTGGAAATGGCTCTAGGAATAAAGGACAGTGCTTCAAACAGCACTTGCCGTAGGCACGTAATTCATTATGTTCTTCATGCAAGGACACATTGAAATTCAGTTCAAAGAGAAAGGAAAACACTTGTGCACTAAGCAGAGATCAGATTATTTGGTAAGCACAAAAACCTTTTGAGTAATAACTTTTCTGTGGAGAGTCAGATGGTTCCTATATGCTTAGTAGTCCTAGTTTCCCTTGAACTGTGTAATTCAATAGAGGTGCCTCACTCAGCCTTTAAACCATCCCATTCACAGCTGTTTTCCCAGACTGGCAAAGGCACTGAACATCTCTTGCAGGGCCAGTATCTGCGACATTTTTGATCTTGGAGGGGTACAGGGATAGTTTGACTAAAACTGATGTCAGTCTCTTCCAGTGACCTGCCTTCACCGGCAGCTGGAGTAAAGCTGGAAGTAAATTGGTGCTTTAAATTTCTTTTTGTTCACAGAGGTTTTGAGGTGAGGCAGAGCCTCTGTCATTTTATGCGCACAGGGTGTCACACAGGCCAGGTGACAGAGAATTCGGATCAAAGCCAGGAGAGTACATGGCTTAATGTATTGGCAGTGAAGAAATACAGAGAAATAAGCAATTGACCTGAAATAGAATTAGCAGAAGTCAAGAAGTCAAGATGTTATACTAACTGGTTTTCCCTCTTTTCAGCAGAGCTGAATGTTTAACTGGTTTAGCAACAGCAAGTGACAGGGAGGATGCTGCTGGTGCAGAGGAGAGCTTTGGAAGAGAATGGGGAAGACAATGTATTGCCTTTGCTTATACTGGTAGCTTCCTAAAAATATATACAGACTGGAGTAGCAGAAACAAGCTGTTCCCAAGCACCAAACTGTGTTGCTGAAACAGACGACAGCAAGAAAGGGGAGCACAACCAGGCATTTTTGTGATTTTTGTTCAGGTGAATCAAATTGCTCCAATCTTGGTGCCTAATTTATGTCGATGGATGAATTTCTACTTCATGTATTCAGACTGTGCACTAGAAAAGACTGAGAAGTCCAAAAATCTTACAAAAAATCTTACCAGATCCCTTGTGTTGAGAGTCCTACTTGATATTCTCTTAATTAGACAGGAAGGAATAAGTCCGTCTCCAAAGGAGACTCAGAAGGAGTTGCTGTGCTCAGTTACTGATGATAAATGCTTCAGCTCTTCTTTCTGAACACAGATCTGAGAGGAGAAGGGAGACAACCTTCCAGGTTTACAGCAGATCAAAGGAAGGTCAGTGGCTGGCAGGAATATGGGAGGGGGGAAGGAAGGTGAGAAGTTAAGAATCTCTTAAAAATCAGTGGCCGCCTCTGCCTACAGGTCAGCAGCCTCTCTAAATCAGTAGTTCTTTTCTGCTAATTAGTAGTGGCTATAGTGGGAGTGCATATTCTGTCAGCTTGAATTTAGTTAGCTGAGAAGGTAGACTGTGCCTTTTAGGTATTCTTTTTAGGGTGAACTCTTCCTATTGGGCATGCTTTATTATCTTGGGATCCATCCTTCAATCACTTGATGCTGTGGCAAATTTCCTGTGTCCCAGCTGGGATCCCAAGTGTGTCCAGAAAACCCCATTGCTTTCCAGGATATCCTAGCACTGAGGGCACACATAAACAGAGCACACCGAACAGATGGGTCATGATTTGTTTGTACAATCTATATGTCCTATATATCTCCATGCCTCTTATTTATCTTTATATATATTTATTAATTCAAAGACCATTTACAATGATTCCCTTTATTTATAGGTCCTCTAGATTCTATCTGCTTGTTTGTGCCTCCAGGAAAATCAATCTGTGTGGGGTACTGAGCACAACTGCAATAAAGGAGAGAGAAATAAAGCAGACAGTGAAATACGACGTGTTCTCTCCAGAAGGGAAAGTAGAAGCCTCAAGCCAAAGTCCAAAGGTTATGTATGGTGGTAATGCTCTTATCTAACCTGGTTATACCTGGTACTTGCAGGTAAATGGATTGAGACGCTCTGCAGTCATGAAATGAGCACAGCAGGGCCTGATGAGCCTCACTGCCAGCCCGTGCTCCACCTGACATTGCAGTGCAGCAGCTCACACCAGAATCCTTCAGGATACAGCTGTTGTCTTGGGCCACATCCTTCCCCTGGGCATCATCAAGTATCTGGGCCTCTTCAGTGAGGAGAAAATGTGGAGCCTTCTGGGCCTGGCTGAGGGACCTTGTCAGCTGTTCAGATCACAAACTGGTACTTCACAGAAGCACAAAACCTGACTTTGTTACCATATGGAGACATAAATCCAGTAATTACAGGGATTGATACAATCTTGAAATGGAAGGATGGAAGAATAAATGATTCCTTTAAAGACATTTTGGCTTTTTTCTTGGTCTGACTTTCAAGCTTTTTCATTCACTTGCTGGCAGAGAAGTTTTTACTCCTTTGGCTCTTGCCATGGCCTCTCTTTTCCTAGCATATCTTATACTATGTTTTCCTACATATTTTCTGTATTTTCCCCCTGTGTGGGGCTCTGCACACTCTCAACACCAGGGCTGCTTCCTAGTTTTCAGCAGAGCTGAGCAGCACATGCTCTGAGTCCAGAGTTCCAGCTTCTCATCGGGTACTTTTCTAATGGCCGAACAGCATCTTTACATCTAACCTTTGAACAAAAAAGCTAAAATATTATACAGAATCCCTCTATTTCTATTTGTTGAAGGAACTGGGCACCCCCACCCCCCACTGCCTGATTGCATGCCTGTTATTTGGGCACTCTGAGGGTGACAAAGACAGATCTCCTCTGTAGTTGTGACCCTCTCTTACACAGAAATACTCATCTGTCTTGCCAGCGGGCGGCCGAACACGCGCTCCAGGTGACGTCTTGTTTCCTCAGCCCTGACTGTGTGTGTGGAGGGCTGTCAGCCTCACCACTGCCCTGTTCCCCCTGTTCTGCAGACAGGAGCAGCCACCACACACTGTCCTAGTCAGGAGGGGCTGGTTGCTGGGGCTGACAGACACTTCACAAGTCTGAGCTGCGCAGCGCTATCTCCACGGCTTTCATTTCCCTGCTCCCCTTGACCTCCCATCTATCTCCCTTCACAGGAAACCTTTGGGCAGCCCTGATCTTGAATTCTCCACCCCCTCCCAGATCTTTCTTATCTGTAAATCTGTCTACCGCTGCGTCCAGAGCTTTCCCGTGCACGGACACACCCAAGAAAACCTAATTTGTGCAGAAACTTCTGACATTGGCAGTGGTCACTTGCAACTATCCATCCACTCAAACACAGAGAGCTCTGCACCTGTTCTCTCAGTATTTCAGGTATTATCTGATGTTCTTCTCCCTTTCCACCACTCAGTGATTCCCTACCAGCTTATTGGCCATATACATATCAATTCATAATAATGAGCACCCTGTACTCTTTCCTCAGGCAGGTCCTCTGGGCTCATTCCTCTTTCTTTGATACATTTCCAGCTGCCTCCAGCTGACCAACACTGACTTTGGCTCTGCCTTTTTATGTGTCTGACCAGAAGTGGTGGAAAATCCTTCTCCTCTGCAGCTCGCTGGAAGAGCCTTTACCCTATCTCCTGCTTCATCAGCTTCATCTTCAGATCTCGGCTAATCCCTATGGCTAGTTCTTCCTTTCCATTACTCTTCCCCTACCTTCAAGCTGATTTCCTTCGTTGTGCTTGGACTTATTCCCTTGGTGCTACAGGTTGCAGGGGTAGAGGGTTCTCCTTCCACCTCCTCCCCAGCTGAGAAACCACGCTGGCCTAGAGCAGGACACATGGAGAGCCTTCCTGACCACCTGCGTGTGCCTTTCCAGTGGCTCTTGAGCCCGTAGCCTTGCTCTCTCAGGGTTCCTGTTACCTTTGTACCACTTCCAGCACTGATGCTCTTACCGGGAAGATGTTTCGTTTGCATGGAAAAAAAATTGCTAAGCTGATGCCATAGGTCCGTCTGAGTGCTCTGCATCCCTGCAGTGAAGAGGAATTGTGGAGCCTGGTGATCAAGGAACAGCCTTTCAGAGGAATTGTGGAGCCTGGTGATTGAGGAACAGCCTTTCAGAGGAATTTTGGAGCCTGGTGATCAAGGAACAGCCTTTCAGAGAAGGGGGCAGTTGGAGAGAAAGATTCTGCAAAAACCAGAGGGGCTGTCTAAGATCTCAAGACACCCCTCTCATGTGTTCACTGCTCACAGGACACTGCCCTTTGTTATCTGAGAGATGTGTGAAAGCAGGACAGGAAAGCCAGGAAGTTTGGAGTTCGCTGGTTCCTGCCCCACATCTCCCTGTTCCTTCGCGCTTATCCAGAGCCTATCGCTGGCGAGTCTCGGGGCACCTCCCAATTATTACTCACCACCACCTCCCTCCAAACAGCAGATCACTGCAGGAGATAGACAGTGTGAACCCTGCTGAGACTGGTGCTCTGGCTGCTCTGGCAGCAATGTTACTGCTGCTAACTGTGAAGTGAACTGCACCGTTGAGTTTCCACCCATCGTGGTGTTCTGGCGATAAAGTTTAGATTAAACCTAGTAAAAATATAATATAATCATAGTAAAGCCAATACAGATATTTCACAAAGAAGCCATCAAATTCTCCATGCTGTGGAATGCTGTGATATGTGTGCAGTGTGGTTGAATCCAGTCCTTCATTGCCTGAGTTTTTCATGTGGATTCATGTCAAATCTAATGGAAAAGCCAAACAATAAGAAGACCCCATCTTCCCCTTCATCCCCTTCAACTAACATAAAGCTGTGTCAGTAAGGAGGTACCAAAGGGAAGGGTTGTAACCTGGATGTTGTTCTTGTCCATTTTGCCAGGTAAGAACATTTCCTCACTCAGAAGTTCAACATAACAGGTGAAAGGATAAGACAAAACAAGTATCTTGGGAAAAAAAAATACATCTCTGATAACACTGCAGAGAACAAATGATTTAAGCTGAAAGGAATTTTTAAGTCTAGAAAAAAAACCCTTATTCTTGGGTCTCTGCCAACAGAAAAAAAAATGGAGAAGTATCTTTAAACACGGCTGATAAACTTACCTGCTTGGGGCAGGAGAAGAAAATCAGTTTGTAGTTTGTTAACCCCCTGGCAAAGCCAGCTGCCCATGCAGCTCAGAGCTCCATTCAAACAGAGGGTAAGCTTGGAAGCTGCTGCCAGACCCTGTCTGTGCTGGAGGTCCAGAAGGCAGAGCACTGAAGTGCACTGCAAGGCAAGAACTAATCCTCTCACTGACCTGAACAAGTAAGAGGAATGAAAAGGGACTCGTACATACTAATCACAGCTCCTGCACCTTTTTCTCTGGTGGCCCCAACCACCATCCCTAGTGGGACACTGCCTTTACAGAGTTAGGGGACAGCTATAATGCCTGGGCCTCCAAAACTGTTCCCTGCTCCCTGTGTGTGGACATCTCTTAAAGCTGATAAAGATGTTTAGAAGCAGATTTATTAAAAAAAAAAAATCTGTTTTTCGGCTTTCTGCTCCCGCTTGATAACATCAAGGTTACACATTTCTGCTCTTAGCTTTAGGACAGAGTGAGGGGCATGGAAAGCAGTATTTTTGAAATTCATCAACTAAACCTATAATGGACCCTGTGCATGCACCCAAACCCACACATCTGCCGAAAGAAGGTGTCCTGAGAAATCCCCAGTGCTGGGTAAATCGAGAGCAGTCACTTGCACTCAGGTGTCTTTGCTCAGCTAATTGTTTCACATACTCTTCTGGCCATTTCTCATTTTGGTCTCTCTCTCGTGCTCCAAAATAAAGCTGGCATCTCTTAGTCTGCCTGGGGGGCTACAGGGTGCCTTGTTGAGGGTTTTTGGGCTTTATTGAGTCTCCCCAGAGAGGCACACAAGAATGGAGGTCTCCAGCAGCCCCTTCCCTTAAGCTTAAGGAGGCTATGCCCCAAACTAGAAAGGGTAATAAAAAGTAATGCAGGACGGGAAAAATACCCCAAACCAAAAAGCAGCAAATTGCATTTACCTAGGTGAATGTTTGTCTGTTTTGCTGTAGTTTACATTTTACTCTGATTCTCCTGCCTTCTTCTGATGGACATTTTTTTGGCCGTGGTGGTCTTTAAATGATCCTTTTCCTCCCTTCTTCCTATTTTATCCTGTCCTCAACTTTGTATTTTCTTCGAAAAGCAATACCCTGCTTATTTTCTCCCAGTCACTTGCACTCTGGGTTTCTACACGTCTCCTTTTCCCTCCCCTCCTAGGACAGTGTCTCTACCCACTCCCTCCTGCCCTTACCACCTTCTGGTGTCCCCAGCACAGCTCTAGCTCTCAGGGAACATCAGCAATCCTAGAACTGGCAGCCATTCACCAGCTAAGTGTCACACCTCCCTGCAAGGCAGGTAATTATTTATGAACATTGCGAGGCTGCCACTGTTTGGGGCAACAGATTGTTCAGCTGTTCCTGCTCGAGGGGCCCCACACAACAATAGTGAGGCTGCAAAAGGTCAGGGTCGGGATGAACAGCTAGAGCTGCGTGTGGGGACTGCAGACATCTGCTAACACATTGCTGAGCTCTGAGCCCTCCTTTTACTCGTGGGTTTGTGAGCACAAAATGTCTCCTGGATTTGCAGTGTCAAACAGGCTGTATCTTAAAAAAAAAAAAATTAAAATCCAGAGAAAAGTCCATGGACCACATATGGATTCTGTGCTCTAACTGGTCTGGCTTCTTTGTTCCCTGCTCGTGCAAACCATCCCACGCTTCGCCAGGGAGGGGCTGTGGCTCCCACTGAAACCAGCTCCCTCATAAACCGATGGTGACACTGCATGGGGACTCCAGCCTGAAACGCTGCATGACATTTTCCCAAAGGTGGAAGATTTATGGGTTTAACCTAAATTAATTAAGAAGCAGAACCTTAATTAAGAAGCAAGTTGCTTCTGAAACAGCTAACACACTTCAAAGGGCTGAAGCCATACCCTTAATGGGAACAAAGAAGAGAAAACAGGGTCAAAACAGACCATATCTGTGCCTTGTTCTCACCCCATTCATCTCGCACACGGGGGTGCTCTGCTGGCATTTTAAAAATAGCAGTGGAACATCTGCCACCCAAAGGAGAATTGGGGAGTGTGGGAGGGGCATGTGGTTTATTCAAAAGCCACTGCTCCCTCATGGAAGCAGAAGATGAGCCAGATGTACTTTTTTTTTCCTCTACCAAGTCCTGGTCGTTTTCCCATTGATTTCAGTTGATCCAAGATATCCCTCTTATTCTCTTTTTCTTCCCCTGCCCCCACCCCAGCTAAGGTGGTTTCACTTTGTGAATGCAGGAGGCAAACTGATCCCATTTCATCCTCTCATCATACCAGGTACAGCTGTTAGCTGAGGGGCAGGTGGTTTAAGAAAAACAAGAAACGAGTCTCTTGAAAACACGGCACATTTTTAGGACCTCAGTTCCCACAGAGCTTGGTGTCCTGGAAGAAACAACTTCAAATAACCACTCTGCTCCTCAGTCAATTCTAGTTGCTCAGGTAATGATGTATTTGTACCATTTATTCCGTAATGTTTTGAACAGGTCATTCCTACCTCTGGAATTAAGAGAGATGGGTGGCTTTTCCCATTGCAATGGTGTGGTTTAAATGATGTTTCAATAAATCCACCACTGTTTCTTTAGGAAGACACACAAGCAAGAAGTAGGACGATGGACTCTTCATTGAACAGAGCTTCCAGATGTGCCAGCCTCGAGTGCCATCCCTCCAGGTTTCTGTAAATGCTGCTAGATCTCCTTTGCACCTTGAGGAAGGTACACAGGTACTGCTGCAAGTCTGGCCTTGTGCTGTTTTGGAAAAGGGTTTTGAAAGCTACACCCAAGGTTAAGAAGAGATTGACGTAAGAGATTATGATAAATGCACAAAACACTTTCATTTTCTTTATTTTCAATCGATACTGTATGAATACAAAGTTTCTAGAAAGCTACAAAAATTCTACCACTTTATCAAGAAGGCATCAAAATGTGTCACTTTGCAAAGACATGAAAACACCTGCAGTAACCGACACAAAAATAGCATTTTTAGAGTGATGAAATAATTGCACTTAACTGTCATGGATATTAAAGTTATCACACATATGTACCGCGAAAGCTAGAATACATTTTTTTTTTTTTACAAAGCACTTTATAAAAAAATTCTCTGCACACAAAACCTATAATTTTCATATTACTATCATACTAAAGATAAATTCACTTTAAAGCCAACACTTAAAACATTTTAAACAAAAAAAAAAGGTACCAGTACCTACACACAGACAATAACAAATACAAGAATACTGTACTGCCAAGAGGTTTGACTGAAACTCCTTTTGAAAGCTTCTGCAAATATGTTAAGAAAACATTGGAGAACATTCAGTTTTTTCCAAGAGCCTTCCCTCACTGTCTAACCTAGAGGTACTTTATCATCAAAAGGCAAGTTCTACATCAAAAGTTACCAGCAGCAGTACAATATTAAAGTAACCACTGACCATATATGAATATGCTTAAGTCACAAACCCATTTTATACACATTACACAAATAAACATAAAGTGAGAATTCCATTAAGTCATTTACAAATGTGAACAAATGCACATGGCAAAAAAACCCCAAAACAAAACAAAAACCCAACCTGTTTTACATAAAATGTACTGAAGAATTAAAGGCTATTCAGGTTTTCAATGTTATAAAATTCTTTTGTCTTTTTTTTTTTTTTTCAGGCACATATTGTATTTTTTGTCTGCAGTCATGAGCCTGAATCAGAGGCCCATAAAACAAAACAAAACAAAAACAAAAACACATATTCTGTAAGGAGGTAACAGGGATCCATCTCCTTTTAGTCAACCGAGTGCATTTAAGATTTAATTTACACACTAAAACTAATTACATGATCTCAGCGAGAATGACCTGAAAAGTTAAAGGATGAAGATGTCCAGAGTGTTTCTTGTACTTTGACTTATCCAGCCTCAATCTTTCTTAGGGGGCTAAACGTCTCGTTATGAAAGATAAGAGGGGGAAAGGAGATCATCCTGAGCAAAGGACAAAGCCGGGCTCTACTCCACACACCCGCCGTGTGCCCGGGCACGTGTATCCTCATGGGAAAAGGGAAGGGGGGACAACGACAGGGCTCTCAGTGTGACTGACTGAGAGCTCCAGGAAAACTCCCAGGGGAGCTGCTTCAGACAGCAGGCATGCCCCAGGGCTCGCAGTGGGAAAATAAATAGATATGGATTAGCACGTCAAATGTCGTATCTGCCTTGGACCGGCCAGTTACTTACATTCAACATTAATGTACACCCTTCATTATTCCCAATAGCCCATCCCGTGGGGTTCCACGGGAGAAGCTACTGCCAAACTGAGCTGTAGCTGTGGTGGAGAGGGAAAGTGAGAAAGAGGCATTAGATCTGCAATTCCTTCAAAATAGTGGTGCAGTACCTAAACAAAATCGGTTTGGAATTCAAGTAAGCAAAACTACATTTGTTAGTAGTAATTTTTAACAGCCCCAAATGGTACCATTATGGTTGTTTGAATGAGACAGAGGTGTAGTTTATCACAAACATTGACTAGCACAGCTGAAATGTTTGGCAATAACTGAAAAAGTGTGTTCTGCTTCTGGGCTAAAAGTGTCTTTGCCCTACCTCAGTCTCATTGAGTTCAACAGGATTACTTGTCCTCTAGAGGTAAGTGAGATTTAGACCTTGAAGGAATAACAAAAATAATATTTTAGAGAAAGGGAATTTGAATTATCACAATATTTACCACACAGTGTCACAATATTTCTCTATATAAAAAGTTAATCTTAATTTTCATCAAATATTTTAAAAATCAAGTTAAAATTGTATTCACAACTATATAACCCCTCTGACAGCTTTTGGTTTTGCTGATATTTGTTCCTTCTAAAATTGTTAAAATGTTGCTCCTCTTCCCATTGATTTCAGTTGCAGTGGAGAGTATGGCCCCCGTTCACAGAAGGTCTCAAATATTATTAAGAGGAGCTAATATTTTTTTGTTTTTTCCAAGACATCATCTGGGAGGAAAACAAAACAACCCTGTGTTTTGAGCCGTGCTGGCCAGAGTTTCCCTACCAGCACCTTCAATCCACAATGCTCACACTCAACATTTCAATGCTTAAACCCACACAATTGCATTTACCCTCGTTATGCTCAGTTCTCCGTGTTCGCCTTGTTTTATGCACCTGACCTTCGGCGTGCACAACTTTGTAAACAAAATCTTCTGTCTAAACAAAGAATCTTCACAGATACCAAAATATTATTAGAAGAGATCAATGAAGCCATGTTTGTCCACTGAAATTCTGTAGGATACGGATCTCTCATTATGCAGATGCGTGACTGGATGAAGAGAATATAAATGTGAATATTTTCATTTTCATATCACAGACGAATCAGTTGCTGGTTTGCAATGCTGTCAGAAATGGCAAACAGTAGATTTTTCTTCAGCAGGCTGATCATTAGCAAAATCCCTTTGCTATGAATGGTGCTCTTTTGTGAATGGAGGCCTGTAGATTCAACTTATTCCAATAAACCAAAGGCATTACGGTGATAACTAAATATTTTTGGTCTCTCTACAAATTGTCATTATTATGGCAGCACTTTTCTAAGCTGGAATTTCAAACCAAAGGCACTTTCATGCTAGAGTGCAGAAGAGTCACAATTAATTATTTGGTCATGAAATTTAAAAAGGCAGCATTCATTAATACAATTCACTTTTCAGGGAGAACTAGGAATCTGTAACCTTTCCTTTTGGTATAGGCATTTCACTGCAACGGGACTGACTTGTACAGACAGCTGGTTTAGACCAAGCAGTCAAAGAGCGTTTTGGTGGGGAAAAATACGGATATTTTAAAAGTGGAACCAATTAATAAAACAATGTATAAAATTTAACGTTAAGAGGCTAAAGGTACTTCTAATATAATGCTAAGGCACTGCATATTGTAATGCTTTGGCAGCTCTCAATTAAAAGGTTCCTACAAAAAAGTAACAGTAACAAGATAAGTACTTCCAGCTTACAAAAGAGCTCACAGTTTACAGGCAGCCTGTTGGACTACACACCCCACACTCAACAGTTGAAGGATTAAGGCTTTTAAGAATTAACATATACAGGGTATGGATCATTTACAGAAGTGTAAAGAAAAGACGATGGAAGTAGTTTCCCTAATATTACATATGTGAACACCAATAAACATTGTGACTGTTTATACCCTATAGTTATGGCATATGTAGTGTGCCAGATCCTATTAAAAAAAAAAAAATCACCAAACCCACAATTCAAACCCTAAATAAAAGACAACTTTAGAACAAAAAACAAAAAGTAGTTTTTGACTTGTAACACCAAGTGCTTAGAATAAAGGGCTACCGTTAGGCTGTTACAATGCAGTGCTTTTCCTGATGTGATTTTTAGTGTTAAAAATGAGCGTTAAAAGAGACCTTGCCATGGACACATTTCTCTGTTCACTTCGCAGAGGTTAAACTGAAAGATCATCAGCCCTAATATCCACAGCTAGACATCACAGCAACCATCCAAACCATCCACCTCATGGAGCCAGATCAGGCTGAGGGACTAAAGCAGTCTCCCTTCCCCTCAGTGATGTTTGCACCCTCCCCGAACCCGAAACCTCACCAGCGTTAGGGATGACCGTGGTCTGACCCACTACCTTGCCTAGGCTCTACTCTAGTCTAGACATTTCAACAGTGGGCAATTCTAACAGAAAGGACTATGCAGGGGTATGATTCAAAGAAGAAAATAAGACTTGCTTGTTTGAAGACTACAGCACTGTGCCTGGGAGTAAATTCTACGCCTAAATTGCGCATGGGAGCGTATCATAAAGGGCAGGGAGGAGGGGCCTGCTAAGCATGAACTTTGACTCAGGACTGCGAAGGACTTTCCTAAGAACCCTCTTTGCTGATAGCTCATCACTGATCTTCAAGGTGGCTTGTGCTTGGTCAGGCAGCCCTCAGCCTTTTCAGACAAATGTTTTGCCTGAGGACCCTCTGCTGGCCCAGCACCTGCCCAAACAACTTCTGCTTGGGCAACAAGAGGCAGCGGGAGGAGAGGAACTGAGCAACACCCTCTGTCCTGAACGGGAGGGGTGAGACTGCTGCTCTCACGTGTGCAGACCTCAGACAATCACTCACACCCACGGCCGTGGTTCGAAGCCTTACAGTATTAAAATATCTCCAGCTGTACTTCACTTCCTGGAGTCTTCCCTGAATTTACCAGAAGGATGAAAACTACCAAGAGGTAGTTGTCCAAGAGGACAGCAGACCCCATGTGGTAGGTGTGTGTTTGTTTCGGATAAGGTCTTTGTCAGACCTGGAGAGACAAGTGGGAGAGCTGTAAGAGCACCATGATTAAGAGGAAAAGGAGAAAAAAATTAAAATTCTCCACTTTCCAATCTTTGCCTGATGTTGGTTGTGATCTTCTAGCGTCTCACAGATATTAAAGCTGCTGATCCTTTCAGAGGTGTACGCACTCTTCTTTCAAACACATCAGTGTTTTGCTTTCTGTTTGCGAATGACTCGATGCTGTTGCAATGTCAGTTGTTTCCATTCATCTCTCAATTTCAGAGTTGCAAGCTTTTTGCTCAACTTATTAGAAAACATAGTTGTCCATATAAAATATAACCGCACACACGAGACTACATATAATGCAAGTCTAAATCTTCAGTATTTACCTACTTATTGCAAAATGAGCCATCTTTTTCATTAAATAATCAAATTTTCATATTAGTACAATACAACTTTATACTCTTTTAAAATACACTAGATATGTTAGGGGTAAGGGATGACGTTTTCTTTCTCTGCAATACCTGTTTGAAAGTTTAATGGATTAGAAGATTAGTTTTAGCGTTGAGAAAAAAATACAAAATTTGCCTAATTTTAGGACCTGTCTGTTTCTATCAGGCATTTCTTAAGGCTATATTTTTCATTTGGTTTCAAACAGAAAAATGTTTCATTTTAAAAAATAATTTAGTGAATTACATTCGTCCATATCTTCCACCCTAATTAGTTACAAAGATATTTCTATAAAGATTATTAACTTTGTGTACTCATTTACAGTTATAGCTAAAGATTCATTTCAATTTCACTTGCATTGTAAAACAAGTATTTCATGTTGGAAAAAAACCCAAAATAAATTCTTATAAATGCTGTCAGTTTTTCCCCATGGCAAATGCTCTGTCATACATTTTTCTATCAGAATTAAAAATAGGCCTCCACAGACAGAGGCGTTAGGTTCTTAAATACAGTCTTCCCAAAGAACTGTGGTTTACAAATTTGAAGAACACTTAGTTTTAGAAATAATTTTTACAACTGTACCAGAATTTCACAGCTACAATTATATATGAACACATTAAAAATGACTTCACTAAAACAGGATTTAGAAAAATGTGGGTGAAAGTTGGGCCAGAGGCACTGCCACTTAGTGTTGAGGTTTACAGTCTGTGTTTTGATAAAGAAGTGAAATGAAGTGTATATATAAATAACTGCTCAGTCCTTTACAAGCCTGTAGATGTGATGCTGTGCTCCGTGTTCGCTGTTCGACACTTCAAACACACAAGCCATGCAGAGCAGGGTTTCTTGCGTATCCCTGTTTGTTACCACCTGTGCGGGGAAGGAAGAGGCAGACGGAGCGTTACACACCTGGGAACAGCTGGGTGAAACAAGAAGTGACCCGTGTCACCTCGGCCCTGCCCTGATCCTGCGGCAGCAGCGGGGCATGGCTCTGAGAGCTTGGCTGAGGTGCCACCACAGAGCAACAGGGAAAGCAAGCTGGGTCACTGCATGAAACTGGCTTAAAGGCCACTACACAGACCATTCTCTGTGCTTTAGGTCACCTGCTGGGCGTTTGCTGCCTGTTTTCCCTGCCCAAGAACTAATTAACCACTAACATCTGCACTGTAACCGAGCCCCAGTAAGGACACATCAGATGAACGCGATGGTTCAAAGTTACTGCCTCAGGCTCTCTACAAACCCCAGATTTGAATGGGAAGAAGGGAGAAGTAAGCTGAAACTGGTGCAAAATAACAAAGATGTTTGTTCACGCTCACAGCCAGCTGAGCCTTTTCATCCTGAGCGTCTATAGCGTCCAGTTCCAAGAGAATTATTCTGAAGTCAGTGGGACGGTTTGTTTGGTAAGCAACATGACTAAGGGATTTGGAAACTGGCTCCCAACATCACAAGCTGAGCAAGACATACAAAGCCTGAGAGTATCTTAAAAGTGGAAAAATAAAAAGCCAGTCCATACCAATAAAATTGTGAAGTTTTCCAAGACGCTGTTCATCATGTATTTCTCTGGTAAATGCTTCAGCTTGTGTATGAAGTTGATCATATATTCACACATTGGAGAGCGGTTTATCCTGTACACAAACCTGCCATTCTCAAACCTTGCATATTCAGTCTAAAAAAAAAAATAAAAACCACTTAGAATGTGCTCATTCAGACACAGCAAAAAAAGTGACTGGTAAATCTGTTTTTCTCTTTTTTTGTGTAGATGGGAAAAAGAGAAAGTGGCTCAGGCACACACTCGTCTGTTTGCTGACTCCCTGCCCGAGCTATGCAACACCTTGCTAAAAATTCAGGGGCCCTTAGTTATCAAAAATTATATTATCACTACTCGTTCTCTAACCTGCAAATTAACAAACTGAACAGATGAGGATTTTAAAGTCCCTGTGGTAAGATGATTTTACAGGAGTTTTGAGGCACCTGTCTGCGAAGAGAACAGCAAAAATAAGCTTATACACTTACACTTAAGTGTGCACATACAAACATAGATATATTATTGCATGATTCAACAGGCAATTTATGAACTACAGAAAGATGCAGAAAACCAGACTGACTTAGATTGCTAAAGGAGGGTAAGGCTGTGACTCTCAGACTTCTGCTGTCGAACTACCAATTGCTCAGATGAGCTACTCAGAGGTTTATGAGGATTTTTGGCTTTCTCTAAGCTTGGAATAATGGGAATTACCAAAACCTTTTTTTTATGGTCACCATGGCTAGAAAACATATTTAGTATAAGAAGAATATAATTAAGTGTAAGTGACCAGGACATCTGTAAAGGCTCAGCCTTCAGCTCTAGGCTAAAATTCCCCCACAAAAACTGTTTTGTACATGACAGATGTGGGTCTGGGGCTTAGTCCCCAGCTGCAGTATCACTGTACAGCAAACCAGAGGCCTGACCACGCCATACAGGTCTGTGCTTAGGAAAGGTAAAAAATAAATAAAGGCACGTGTCCCATCACAAACACCCACCTCTACTTTTTCTACTACTTGCTTTCCAAATGAGCAGACTTTGGTGGAACAGGTGATTGTCATATTTTCTGAGCTCTCGTACTGACTGGTGACTCCATAAAATGCTCCTGTATCATCTTGGATGTTGCAGTTTAAGTCAGCCTGTGGGGGAAAAGGAATGGATGGTGAAGATTTGGTTTGTCATTCGACAGTGTGAATAGCATAAGCTGTCATTAGCTCACCATTCTTTTCAGAAATAAGGGGGGGGGAGCTTGATGGTGATGACAGTGACAGTGGAAAGAATCTGTCAGGGAAGTAGCTGCCTAATTGTTGCAGTAAAAACCTTAGGAAATCAGCAATTTATTCAAACTTTAAACAATAAAAGATGACCCAGTATTTCTGTGGGCTACAGGTGACATTCTTGTCTGGCAGGTAGCTGACAAAGTCCCTGGAGCAAAGGAATGATCACCTGCGAGGAGCCCGGCTCCAGAGCCAACCCCTCTGAAGTCAGCCTGCCTTGCCGTCTCAAATTCAGCCGAGCCACCCCACTCCAGAGAGGCCACGGCTCACTTTCTCCTTTTCCTTTCTTAAAGCAATGAAATCCCCATGGCAGAGGGAGACAGCTGGGCACCAAGGGATTGATCTCCGATAAGACTCTGCTTGGCCATATGGCATTGATTCAGCAAAATACTCGATTCCACAGAGCAGTCTGACGCAACCCCCAGGCTTCCCGTGTGCACAGAGCCGTGCCCACCACCAGCAAATACTGCTGGAAGGATTTGCTGGCTTCCAGCATTTCTCTGCAGCCTCAATAACCACCCAGCTGCCTTTGATATGCAGCATCAGAGACTGAGACTCGCAGGATCAAGTGAGGAACAGCGCTACCTTCAATTATTCATGTCTGAATCCAAGTCCTCTGCACAGCAGGATTAATTTGGCTACAAAGCAACCACACAGGTCACCTGCTGAATCCGGCCTCCCCAGGCCTGCAGCGGTGCTGGAGCTGTTCTGCCACTCTGCTCTTTGACATCATGGATCCATTTTCAAAAGCCCTCCACTTAAAAGCACGCTAATATGGACACAGGCAGAGTCTAGGGACATGCACAGCTGGGTTTGTTGATTCAGGCATTAGCTCTGCTGACATCTTTGATGCCCAAGGAGAGAGTGGGCAGGGTTTTCCTTTTATGTGGAAATAGCAGATCAGCTACTGCAGCATGACAGCTAAGAATCACCTGAATTTGAAAGTTACGCCGAGGTGAGGATTTTAGCAGGGAAATGCAGCCGTTTCACTTGAAAGTCTAGCTCTGCTTGGTTCTGTTCCTAATATAGAAATGGAACACAAAATACTTGACAGCTACCTTCATGTTTAGCCTTAGACTTTTAAAAAACCCTGTTTACAGGAATTCTTGCCTATGCCCCACCCCTGGAAGTGTTCAAGGCCAGGGTGGATGGGGCTTTGAGCAACCGGGTCCCCATGACGAGAGAGTTGGAAATAGATGATGTCTAAGGTTCCTTACGACCAAACCACTCTATGATTCCAGAGTGGAGCACTCACCATAGCTCAGGTCATTTGTAACTGCTATTTAATTTTTAACTTGGCAACAACTCATTAATCCTCCTTAGTGTCTGCAGTCCTTATTTGTGGTACAGCGTTCTGAGGCAATATTCTGATAATAGCACACACTGAGCTAGTCTGTGGCACAGAGAAGACACAGGTCTAAGATTACTTGGGGCTGGCTTTGTAAATTAATCAGTGGAGCAGCCTCCTGAGGTTTGCACTCAGTAACACAAACAGCCCCACAGTCACGGATTTTGCATAAGAGGAAGAAATCCTATCGCTGTTGCACCTTGTTTCTTGCACCTGCTTTGCGTGAGGTCAGCAGTTAATGTTTAATGTGCATCTAAAGCAGGGCTGTCACAGGGAGCTGCAAGGAATTGCTCAGAGCTGGTAGTAAATAAGCAATTTGCCATCACAGCTGGCCTGCAATCGAAACATGGCAAACATCTAAACACGGCAAACTGCAGCAGCCATCGGCCACGCCACCGCTGCTCCACCAGAATTTCTGATAAAACAATTGCACTGCTGTAATTAATGATAATAATAACAATAGAAGCAATCTCTTAAAATGCAATTATTCCTGCTGCTACCACAACTGCAGTGTTACCAGCAAAACATTTTCTCTCCTTTCAAATATGAGGAAGATATTTAGGAAATCATAACTAAACTGCCCCTCACAATTTCACGTTGTCAAAAGGCAACTGCATAGACCTTGCTCTTCAAAGTGCAGTAACAAATGTTTAGAGAGTTAAAAGAGGATAACTTTTTACCTGCTGCCTTCGAATTTTGAAGCCCACCAAAAAAAATATCTAACTGTTGTTTTTACATGCTGACATTTAACCTGGAAAAGTAACACATGTGGCCATCTGGCACCCTGTTGTTCACTCCCACAGCTCTTCCAGCTCTTGCTGAAATCACCGGGAGGCCTGTGTGATCCAGGCTGGGGCCGGATGTTTCAATGAGGAACACTTGAAACTATCACTCAATTGTCATGATTTACTCTGATGCAATCACAACATGGTTGCAAAAATCCCGTGATGACCACATGGATGGGAATTAATTATCTTTATTTACTTGTTTGCTCTTCAATTTTTTTTTTTTTTTTGAGTCTAGCACACAGTAAAGGTGTTTTCAAGGAAGGATGGAATTCTCTTTGTAAACAGTTTTCATGTTCATCTAATTACAGATTGCTGAGAGCCGAAGCTTTAAGGCTCTTCAAAAAAGTCTAACACCAACATTAAAAAACCATAGGAGTTGGCAAGCAAATGCTCTTAATGAAGGTTTCACCAATGCCTCTTTTAGTACTGTAACAATTCTGTCTTAAGGACTTAGGTGTATTATTATGGCTTAAATAGTAAGAGATTTGTCTGAACATATACAGCGAAAAGCTAAATTGTATTTCTCAAACTGATGAAATTAAAATAAATTTTTTGCTGTTTTTTTCCTTCTCTGAAGGGTTATGAAAAAAAAAAGAAAAAAAAAAAGAAAAGGCTACCTATGTGGCTGTGAGAGGTGTAGATGTGGGAATAAGGAAATGTGTTATAAATGAATGCCCTGGTATTCAGCTTTAGCTCCTTACTACTGTATTGATTCCAGGGCTTGTGTCTACATTTTAGAAGGGATGTTGGAAAATTGGAAAGTGTTCAGCAAAGAGTTACAAGAATGATTTCAGGTCTGGAAAACATCCTTTGTAGTGAATGACTAATGAAACTCCATCTACTTAGTTTTTCCAAGGGAAGTTTTTCCACAACCTTGTCATAGCCTACAAGTTGCTACATGGGGAAGAGTCTTCTCCTAGATTAAATCTTGCATGAAAGGACATTAAAAGGCAGAAAGCTAAAGCTAAGCAAATGTGAAATGAGAAACAAGGCAGGGGCTGGTACCCCTGATTGCAATGGAATGCTGGCATAATTCCTAGATGAGGAGAAATCACCGTTACCTGGGGTCTTTTTTAACCAACTAAATATCTGACAGGGATGCTCTGGTTCAAGTAGGCTTGGTATCATCCAGAGGGAAACATTACTTAGCAAGGTTCACTGCCTGTTTTTCATGAGAGGCAAGACTACATAAATATAATAACAACAAAATTGAAATACAGGAATTTATCTCATTAGTCTTCTCCTTATAATTTCCTATTTTGATGATCCTGTGAAAAATAGGACAACAGCCGAGCCTTTGGAGTGCTGCTACCAGCTCCGGTGCATTATTTCCATGGTGCTCTGTCTCCAGCTGTTCTCCTGCATTCAGACACAGGTTGCAAGGCTTCCTGGGCTGTAAAACAGCTTTCCCTCCTGTACAGCTTCTCAGGCAGCTGTGCTCTGGGCTCCAGGCATTGGGGCTGGGGAGCACTGTTGCTGCCTGTACAGATAAATAACTTTCTGAATGGTGACTTCAAATATATTGGCATGAGTTCAAATATTATGGCACTTCCAACATTATGGGATGATCACGTGTGATGAACAGGAGTCCATTTACTCATTGAGTTTTAAAGATTAATACAATTTAGGGAGGAAAAAAATCCCAAACCACAAAAGGAATTCTTAAATTTTTTTTTCTTTACTTTCAAGAGTAGAACTCTAATTCAGATTTATTTCTGAGCACTGAGTTTTATATTAGCTGAATTCACTTGGAGGCGGGAGAGGCACTCAGCTTTCTGGCACCCTATCTCCAGTGTAAGAGCATGATTAATTCATTAATAAAGCATAGCTTGCCAATGGGTAGCACTGCAAATATTACATATTAAGAGCACCAAGTGTTTGATACACTGAATGGAGAAGCCTCTTGCCAGTGTGCTGGAGGAAACACCTAAACAGAGCTGGCTGCAACCAAAATAAAGAGTAAAAATAAATTACAAAAACATCTTCCCGTTCCTTTCCCAAGAGCTCTGGGGCTCTCTCTGCTACAGGCAGGGGCAGAGGGTAAAGTGCTTGTGTAATTATAACAGCTTTGGCTACCAAAAAAGCAACTCCAGCAAAAATTGCTGAGAAGAGCCTAAATCCATCCTGCTGAGTAGAAGGAAAACAGCACCTACTGGAAACAGTGGGGTTTGGGGAGGGCCAGAACAGCTTGCACTGGCACTCAGCAGCTAACATTAAGCACATCAGGTCACTTATTAGCAACATATAGGTTTGAGCAAGCACTGACTGTGGGGAGGTGTGTTACTCATAGACCGCGCCGTGCCTCCCCTGCCCCTCTGCAAAGCGCCACCAAAGAGCAGGGATTCCAAATTGTGAAGCAATTTTTTCCAACAGGAGCATCTGGGCCATTGGCACGTTGCTGTGCAGCTCAGGAATTGTGTCCAGGTCTGCCACATGGTTGGGCTTGTGACGGACAGGCCAAGCTGCTCCCGGTTCCCAGCCCCTTCCACTCATCATCCAGCCCCCGCGTCAGCCCGCACAGGGGTCCTCCTCAGCACCACGTGAGGGCCCTGTGCCGAGAGGGCTGTGGTGGGGAAAAGCAAATGGATGTCTGCTTTCTTCCATATCTAATTTGTTTTGCATACATTTGCATGCTGGCCATAGAGCCATTCACATTACGGGTCCCATTTGTGAGCCGNGGGCAGAGCACTTGTGTGCAGCCCCCCTGCCCGTGTGCCCGTGCCCGTTTGCTGGGGTCTGTGCGTCTGGGTTCATCTCTGTGCTCAGCTGGGCGGGCTGGCAATGTCTCAGTGCCCCTGTCTGTGTGTCTGTGTGTGTCTGTGTGTCTGTGTGTGTGTCTGTGTGTGTGTGTCTGTGTGTGTGTGTGTCTGTGTGTCTGTGTGTCTGTGTGTGTGTCTGTGTGTGTGTCTGTGTCTGTGTGTGTGTGTCTGTGTGTGGAGGGAACTCCAAGATTCTGGATTATGCAATATAAATTACATGTAAAAATAGAAAGAAACACAACAGAAAAAAGGCAGTAGCCACAATTGTGTGTGTGTGAATGAAGGGCACAAAGAATCTCTGCACCTTTTAAGAGGGCTGGAGGCACATGGGGATAAATTCAGGAGGGGGTGGGAGGAGACCACAGGCACAAGCCATTTCTGAGCACTGATTACATGGGTAAATTGTTTGTTCCAGTGTATCACAAAGAGAAGGAGCATTATTTTTCATGCCACAGCTGTTTTGAATAAGAATAGGAATAAACTTAACTATCCTCCTCATGTTACTTACCACTAATTATGGCATATATTTACATCTATAAAACAGTGAAATTTTGGGAGACATAATTTAATGCCCCTTTATTGTGTAGATTCCTTTATTTCCATTCCACATTTGAATTTCAAAAATGTTTAGGACTTCAAAGCATCTTTAAAAGCTTGCCCTAATTATAATATGCATTACTTTCTAAAACTCCTAGTTTGCATTGCAGATTCCTGCAAATAGAGGCATTCATTTTAAACATCAATTAATATCATCCACACATCTTCAGATGAGTTTGGGTCTTTGTTTCAGAGTTGCAGTGAGCTCTGACTAAGCTTTTCTCAGTTAGAAGAATAGTTCAAGCTACTGCAAACATTTAAAATTAAGCCAGTGGATCAGGTCCATAGAAAGCCCAAAAGGCCAACATTCATTTTTATCAGTTGTTTTTTACCTATGACACCAACGAGGAAACATCCCTCTTCCTTTCAGAAATATTTTCTTCTCAAATCTGTCCCTGTAGCTGCAGAAATCAGTTCAGGCTGGCACAGAGCATTTGGCAGTGTGAGAGACACAAAATCCCAGCATGTTATTGCAAGGTCTGCTTACACCTTACAGCATTAAGGATCCCAGTGGAGGCAGGACTCACTGCACAGTGCTGTAGGTTACATGGAAAAGTCATGCAAAATTTACCTCAAAATTTACAGCTAGGGGCTGAAGCAAAATTTGAGAGAGAAATAACAAACCTACAGCAGCAGAATTTAGTCTAGGAGGCCTAAGTGCATTGTTTAGAATTACAGAATTTAAGAATAGCAGTGAGCCATCAATCAGTGGGAGAAGCATTAGATATGAACATGAGTAGAAATTCAACCAATAAAAGAAACCAGTACAGGCACCCTGTGTTGACTTAGCTTTTGGACGGGCTAATTGGAACTTCAAAGAGCAGAAAACTTTGGGGCTATTCCCAAGTCACAAAACCAGTTCAAATACAAACTAACCACCAAGAACATTGACCCTGCTCAGATCAAGGTTAGGTGGCACAAATCATACCTGGTTGTTTTACACAGATTGGGCTTAGCCCCATAAGGTGAGAGAAGCAAGACTGTGCACTCAACCTGCAGCCAGGGAAAGGTTTCCTCTGCAGTTTTCCAGCCTTAGCTGAACTCTGCATCAGTGTTCTAGGACAGCTTTTACATTTATTTATTTTATTTATTTTTGGTTTAATTCTATAGCCCTGTAATCTCCAGTCTCATACCCCTGTCACACAAACTTCCTGTGCCACACCATTAGGACGTTGCTCCTTATTTACAATATACCAAGTAAAACTCCCTCTATTATTGTAAAAGTCTGTCTCCGTGGCAAATTCCCTGAACTCTGTGGTTCCCAGTGACTGCCTGGGATAAAGCAGAGGAACAGAGTCATTGCTTTCAGGGTGCAAGACAAGGACCGGGGAACTGCATCGCAGCACTGTAAGGCTGGCTGTTTGAGGTGGTGTAGAAGGAGGAGTCTCTTACTTCTGTACCTCGTGTACTGCTAGGTAGGAAGAAGCCCAGAAGTGTGACATCCAGATGTGGCACCAGGACCAGGGCCAGAAGCTCATCCATTCCCAGCATCAGGTTGTGTTTCCCATGAGATACAATCTGCATGAACCAATAAAACTCAGCAAAGCAAAGCAAACTTTGCTTTGTACTCCAGCCCGGTGCTGCCTTGCTAAGTCAACTCCACAACTGCCAAATGTCTTCTTGCAAGATCTCAGACATTTCCCTCCCACTTTTTTTGTAATCAAACCTTATTACCGAAACCAGGACAACAGGGAAAACTGCTGCTGAGCAGCCTGAAGCAGAACTAAATGGGAAAGAGCCAGAGGAGTATTCTTTCCAGCTACCAGAGCTCAGCTGCTTTCTGCCTTAGTCATCCTCAGCACAAGCACTCATCTGTGGTCTTCCTGTTTCCCATATACCCATTCCACAGCACATTTAATGTCTAAACAAAATACCCTTTGTGCTGCCTCCAGTGACACGCTGACTTCCCTTAAATCCATTTGCAGGGTCACCATCCCTTCCAGCACCAAATCCTCACCTTCACTTTCAAGCTTCTCACATCATGACACTCTCCCACTTCCCTTCTCTGGTTTGCCTTAACTTCTTTCACTCAGACCCTGCTTTTCCTTCACTGATTCTCCTCAGAGTGCTTTCACACCCGTACTTACTCGCCCAACCAAAATTCACTTTCCTCTTTTACCCACCGAAACAAGGACTGCCACAGTCACTGAGCAAATGATCGATGGCTGCATGATAATGAGGGAGGAAGGCAACAGAAAGAATGGGAAGAGGAAATGGTAAAATAAATGGTGAGACAGAGTATTGGGACTAAGCAATAACCACACATCATGAACAGAACCTGGGAGGAGGTGAACTTACGGAGTAGGAGGAGGTAGCAGATGATGAGAGAGAATACACTTATTCAGAACCGGATATTTAATTCAACCAAAATTAATCAATTCTCATATGAATAAACTTGAGGCTACTTATAATTTGAGGTTACTTACAACGCCAAAAACATTGTCAGCAACCCGTGCCAGCTTTACTCTGGTGATATTATGACTGTTTAAAACAGTTTTTCAACACTCCCCATAAAAACGGGAGCAGCATCCTTTTTTTCTGAAAAAATGCCCTATTGAGGTGAAAGAAACAAAGGGCAGTGAGGTGACAGTTAAGGATCTAATTCTTATGACTAATTAGACAGCTATCTGATGACTAATTAGACAGCTATCTTCTGGTTTTCCTATACATATTCCTACATATGTTTAGGACTGGGGGCTACTGGTGTGAAGTTTATTCCTAGAAGGGTATTCATCATGACTCTTGCAACACTCAAACACTACCCCAGGCACCTTCTCTCTGCCTCACTCATGACAGAGAAAATCCACTGGTCTATTTTAAGACCATGGCTCAGGAAAGTGTTCTCACCACATTTTTAATGTATAACTCAGAAGGATGTTAGCACTGTATGTTTTTTAATCCCTAAGCTAATACAGCACAAAATTGTATTAAAAGGCCATTATGTTGGAAGGCACGGTGAGGTTAGGAAATGTTGGATTGAAGTTGCCTGCACATCCTGACTGCTGAACTGTATCATGTCACAGGCTTCAGCTACACAACTGCACACTCGCCCTCTGAGCAGCTACACACCATTTCCTTGCCTTTGCTGTTCACTGTGGCCCAGTCCCTGTTTCCTGAACACTACTGAGAACCTGTGCTGAACACAGAATTATACGTTTTATAGAGGCTTTTTTCATGGCATCACCTTGAGACCTTACAAATAGCCATGAGTCTGATTTGTCAGTGACCACCTTGGGTGAAGGGGTGGTATCACCCCCATGTCACAGATGTGGGACTGAGACAGGAGTGCTGAAGGTGTGCACCGCTTGTAGGAGACACAGCAGAGAAGGCTGGCACTCGAGTTTTCAAAGCCAGGAGCACAACACAGACCTCAATGATCCAAAGAAAGTCTCTACTGGCTTTAGGTACACCTTTGAGCATTCAGCATGCCTGAAAATCAATTTCCACATGGAGGAAAAGCAGAACATACAATTCACCAATTACCATGTCACAAATCTCTGCTGCGTCCACATCTAGTATAAAGTCTGAGGTTTATCATTCTCTGTGGGAAATGAGAACAGGCATGTGAGGTGACATTCACTTTTGCCAGTGGGTTTTGCAAGTATTTATTATGCAGAGTGGATTGGAGAGATGATGGTCCTCAGCTCAAGCCAAATTTCACAGGGAAATGTTTTTAGTGGTCACAGACCCTTAACTCTGAGCTCTGTTCCTCTGCAGCCAGATTTCTCCTGCTGTTATGTTTGTCCTATTCCCACCTCTCAGAAACCTTTTTTGCTGTACTTTATCCCTGTGTTTCCCTGCAGGCTCCTTATCCCAAATGCTCCCTCTTCCCACTGCCTCCCTCTTTTTGACCCCACATTCTCACCTGCCTGTTCCAGGCCACTGGTGCCACTGTGTTTCAGCTCCCACTCCTCTGCTGTCTCCTCTTTCTGGCCTTTTTGCTCAGCCAGCCCTCAAACATTTGGTCTACAGCTCCCATGCCCAGTTTTAAGCCCCATTAATTTCTCAATGGGTTTCTTCTGCAGTCCAGCACAGCTCCTGCTCAATGGCTTAGCCCTTCTACACCGAGATCTGAGAAAAAAGAATCTCCTTCATTCTAGTTTCCATTTCTAAATCTAGTGCCACAGAAACACTTGGAAAGATACGAAGCCTGGGGGATTTACAAGGTGAAGAGTATTTCAAATCCCATAGATAAACTCCAGGAAATCTGATCATAAGCAGTGGTTCCAGACCAACCTTTTCTGGTTTCAACCTCAGCCTGTCCACCCTGTAATTAAACCCTGAATATGCTCCTTTTACTGAGATTTTAAAAGAAAAATTTAAAATGCTTAGACGATAACTGCTGCTGTGAAAAGGAGTATACCACAAAAAAGGTACCCCAACAAATTAGTGAGTGTAAAAAGCTTTAGTGTAAGCACGAGGTTCAGCCTGAAGATTTGCTGATCCTTTTGACTGAACCTTTTAGCAGTTTAGTGGTGGAGTTGGATAATGGCTGGACTCAATGATCCTAGAGGCCTTTTCCAACCTAAATGATTTTATTATTTCATGATTATATTGCTAACAGGATATTTTGTAAATACTATAAGAAAAACCTGATGCATCAGTGAAATTTATCATGACTAGATCAATATGCAGCATCCCAGACCTCCATTCCAATTATTTTTTTCACCCTTGCTCTGATATGCTAAGTTTTGGAGCAGAGTCCTATGGCTGACTAACAAAAAGGCAAGGAGAAATGTGCTTCAAGAAAACCCCAGGCACCCTCCTGGGCTCACAGCTGTCTCAGTTCTCATCCTGCTTGGCTCCCTCTGCACAAGCAAAGGCTGATGGCAGGACTGATCCTTGCACTACTTGCACTTGGCAGAAGTTGCACCTCGGAAACACTCAAAAGAAGGCTCCATTCCCGTGCCTTCCCTGCTTCTCCTCGGACCACTAGATGGCAGTTCCCCATCTCCAAACGGGAGCTCTCCGTACCTGTTGGCTCCTGCCCAGCAGCTGCAGAGTCAGGCAGAGCTGGGGCACATCTGCTTCTGCTGCTCTGGCTTCAGGGGAGCTGTCAGCAGGAGCGGCCTCGGGCCAGCGTCCCACCTGAAGGGCAAACAGCTTTGCACTCGTGCATGGCAGCAGAGGGAACTTCCACAGGCACCCCGGGGGTGCTGAACACCATACACAGCCCTCGTCGACTGGAGAGGTCCTCCACATCTTACTCACCCAGAATTTTACGAGGAAGAAAGCGTTTTGAGGCCCCTTCCCAAAGAGTTCCTTCAGACCGCCCTTCTTTTCAGGAAATTTGTCATAAATCTGACGAATGTCCACGGACTCGAGCAGCGGGTCACTGTAAGAATGGTTGGCGTGTCCAATGTGCACGAAGAGGTGTTTGTTGTACTGCAAGGAAGAAACAGGAAAATCAGTGCTGCAGGAGGAGAACAGAGGGTTGTTGCGGCAGGGGGCTGCACTTTGATGGATTAAATGACTCGCACATAGCTCCTGGCACTGGGATTTTCTGCAATATGGTTTCCATGAACAACTGCGCTGATTGTGTCACAGACCTTTGTGAACAAGGGCCAACATCAAAAAAACCTGTGTCCCCACTGCAAACCCCAAAGCACGGGCCTCTGCAAGGGGGCAATTTACACTGCAAGACCCAGTGGCAGCACAGTGATAAAGAGCCCTTCACTGAGCATAAAAAGATGAATGTGCTCAGGAGAAAAGCCTATTTCTGCTCCTTTAGACAGTGCCTTTTAATGTCCAGTGTCCTCAGAGCTTGAATTTCTGCTTGTGCCACAGAGCCCACTCATGCACACTGCCTGCTTGTCTATCAAAAAGCCCCAAACCTCTATCCGAAGCAAATCTCAACAAAAAGAGGTGGAAGGGATTTCATTTTATCTGCAGGATGACAGTAGCAAGAAGGCCAGTTACTCGGTGCTGCTGCTCCTATAGACACTGTCCTCACTGCGTGTCCTCCTGTATTTCGACCCATGTAATAATAAAGAGCCCAACTTTTCCCCCTTCCCTCGAGAGCCAGCTTTGTAGATGACCATCTCTGCCAAAACACATTCAGCTTTAATTTCCTAACTTCGTCTCACCACACCTCATTATAATCACAGGAATCACCTTGGCAGTGCCTTTCCTGTCGGGGGGAAATCCTCAGCCTGGTGAAGTCCACTCCTAAGAAATCCAGTATGATCTTTTAGGGGCTGCCATTCCTTCAAGAGAACCTTTCAGCACCCAAAATGAAAGTGGAAGGATGAACAGAAAGACCCTCTGCCAGTCAATCAGCACCTCCCAGGGCCATGAGAGCAGAGTGAAGGAGCTCCAGAGTGGCAGGATTAAACACTGGGGGTTTTCACCATGCAGGTCACAAAACATTTTGCTAACTCAGTTAAGGGAAAGCTGATATGCAGTCAATGAACACTAGAAAACTCTGTCACATCGAACAGATGCTGTATATAAGGGGCAATTCCCAAAAGCTAGGCACAAATAAAATATTTAAAACCCCAAAGCAAATCTCATTTAAGCTATTTTGTTTACAATGTACCTGCTGAATGAACAAATTGAAGTGACAAATCTAAATGAATTGGGCAACCACTCAGAGCCTTCCTTCGGTGTGAGCAGAGTCTTCCCTAGCAGATGTCCAAAACTCTGGGGAAAAGGAAATGGACTGGCTAGATTTCTGCACTTAGGAAATGAAATTGAAATCTATTAAAAAATCATCTAGCGCAGTGAAATCTGAATTTAGAACCAGAGAACACTCATCTGGGTATGGGGCCAAAAATGAGATACAGCCTGTGTTTTTTTGCAGGGTTCTATTTCTTTTTTAATTTTGTGGAAGGAAAAAGGAAAGCATAACATCTTATTAAGGCATTTGCACAAGCAAAAAAATTTGGGGATTGCTTCCTCTCAGTCTTGTCTGCTGGAGTCGCTCCAGGTTGTACAAATAACCACATTTTTATGGAGACAGAATTGAGGGCTCAGATTCTCCTGTAAATTCTCCTCCTCCCCAAAAGGGTGTCTCTCTCTCAGCCCAAAGATGGCTGTGGAGGGAAGGGGGAAGGGAGAGCTGTATTTTACAGTTTGGCCACTGAAAACTCCCAAGACAATTCACACACTGTACCTTATTCTGCAAGCCAGGCAAATATACAAATTTCTCAGTATCCGAACTTCAGTAACAGCAAACACATTTATAGGGACACAGAGCGTGAAGTCTTAATACTCTTTAAATATAAAAGCAAAGTTGGAGGCAGCTGCAAGGCTGCCACAGTTGTCTGCAGAGCTCGCCAAAGCACCAGATGCTGCTGCAGCAAAATTTCTGAGCGGGTACAGTAGGACAGATGGTATGACATCACCTGACAACATTCTTAGGACAGAAATGTTTATTTTGATATTGCAATGTGTGATTATTTTCTCCTTATGTTGCTGCAATTCCTATGCTAAGTACAATCATTACTAGGCTAATTAGACATGGCATATTTCTGCGAACTAACAAACGATAATGCAATATTGGAGCAGGGTAAATGGATACTGAAATGATCCCTATCGTTTTTAGACAAACACGCTCCATGACAGGACCTGATGCATAGATAAAGGCAAAGGAGCAAAGTTTTATGCCTATATTTTTGAGCCCATTAGTGTCTGAAAAGCTTAAAAACATCCTCGTTATATTGAGAATTCACTGTTGATTCAGACTGAGTATTCCAGAGTCATTGAAGTACATTAGTCGCTGAGGAATTTACTCACGCTACAGCATTTAAAGGATTTGCATCTGGCATCAGGGCAATAATGTGCTTTAGATGCCATAAACCACCACAAGGCAAATCCTGTATTTTCTAAGTACACAAGTACACAAAAACAGGAGGAACATTTTCAGCTCTGTCTTCTGTGTCTGCATTACACGACATGCCCTGGAGATGGCCGCCTCTTAAAGCTGAGTTCCTTCCCTTAAAAAAATTCTAACTATCCAAAGAATGCAGTAAAGCCATGAAATATGACTGTTGTCAAATAATTCCACGAGAAAAATTATAATCCACTTAGGAGTCTAAAAGAACCAAGACAAATTGCCAATGGCAGGGGATGCGAGCATTTAAGCTGGTGCAGAACAAAGACAAACCACCTACATCTGCTTTATCAGCCAGCACATATATTTGCAACAGCTCCTCACCAATTCTGCACTTATATTCTGACACAACCATACAGACCAGCGTGTGAGGGGGTGAATGGCTCCCCATCCACGGGGTGATGTAGATGCTGAGCAAGGTGGAAGGCAGGTGTTTCAGTGGGAATGACCTTGCTCACGGGCACAGCACCCCGAGTCCAAGGGAGCTGTGATTTAACCCTCCCAAATCCCACGGACACAGCTGGGAGTCACCTGCCTGAGCAGCGATTGTGCTTTTGGGGGGAGCAGGAGCCAGGTGGGGTGGGCTGCCTGGGACCCAGGCACTGGTGTATCAGCAGTCTGTGTGCGGCTCTAACCCGCACCCTGCCCAGCCTCAGCCCTGCTGCCTCGCTGTATCTCGTAAATCTGAAACTCTTTAATTTCCTGCTGATGTAAGAAAATCACTTGGTCTGCCAACAAGTTTCCTTATTTCTACCAAAACACTAGTAACCGAATGTTTAATTCCTGCTGCTGTTGTCCTCCACTGAAGCAGATTGGGAGTTATAAACATGACATTTTAGTGCTGTAACTGGAGTCTGTACCAACTCCTCTTGTTAAGGTTTTTAACACTTTCCTGTGAAATGTTAATTGAACTTTCTGTGCTGTATGCTACAATACAGCTGCACAGGCAACCTGGTCTTTCATGGACCTCCACACGCTCAGACTCCTGCCTGGATCTGTGCAGGGATTGAATCAGACATACTAAGTAAAAGGGGATTCGGGGTGACTTTATGATTGCAGAAATGGAGAGGTAAGTGATGAGTGAGGGCAGCTCCCCGACACCTCAGTGTTGACCAGCACTTCCCAGCTGGTGCCACAGCAGTCCCAGCGTGAAACTGGGACTTGCTGGTTGGGCAAGGTGCTTACACAACGTTTCCATCAGCTTTTCTGCAACAGTTAAGACGCATCCTTCAGTTATGGCCTGTCTGATTTAAGACCCTTTGGTCCCAGTTCCAGAATGCCGAGTGCTCAGATGGGAAAATTATGCCTGACTATAGGAAGCTCCCAATAACATTAAGTATTCTGCAAAATCAGGCTCATGACAAATCAAAGGGGACTCTCAAAATCAGTGGCCCATTCATTCTTTTGCACCTGAACTTCTTGGTTTGTCAATTGTGAGTAATAATGCTCCTTCATCTAAAGCGACTGCACGAGTACATCTGTGAAATGCAAATGGAGGGAATTATTAATTCCATTTGGAAGGGAGGTTAGACAGTGCACAGCGAGCAGGGCACGGGGCCACGCATTTCAACAGCAGAAGAAAACAAACTACTGAATAGTTGCTTATCAAAGAAGGGCCATCTACAGCTCCACTGAATGTGGCAGAGGAACAAATAAACATGTGAGCATGTCATTATCTGCTCTCTGCAGAGCAGACGCAGGGGGATATTTCCCAACTTCTGAGAGCCTGGCTCTGCAGCCGGGCCAAGCGGTTTTGGGGTGAGTGTAGGGGTGGGGGAAGCTGTTGGACGAGTTGGCGAGATGCGGGGCAGAGGCACAGGCAGGTGCAAAGCCCTTGGGGCGAGCCAGGACGGGTGCTTGGGGCAGGCAGAGGGGGGAATTCACAGCCACAGCCCACCACAGCCACAGCCCAGCCTGCAGCAGTGCCAGCCCATCCCACGTGTCCCCTGCACTTTCCATTTTGCTGGGAAATGTCCCCAGCAGCGGTGGGATTTGAGAAAAGGAAGAGAGCTGCATGAAGGCAGCAGTGAGAGCACAGCCAGGCCCCAGCAGCTTTCCACCTGTGGGCTGACTTTGGGGGATAAATGGTGCTGGTCTCCCAACACACCCAACCATGTTCTGGCCTCAGGACCCTCCCTGGGAAGTCCTTGTCCTGGCACAGCTGGGCTGGGGAAGCTGGTCTGGGGTTTCCATCATACCTCCATGGGGCCCCCAGGAATCCTGCTGGATGAGAAGTCTGCTGCCATGCCACAGTTTCATGACTGGAGCCTGTGTCAATCCTGGACCTCTTTAAAGTACTTCCTTGGCACTTCTAACTATGGACACTCGAAAATGAACATTTCACAGTGTATGACATTTGCATCCCAGGGCCAACATGCAGCTCTCCAGCATGGCAAAATAAATGAGCCTTGTGTTTAGCAAAACTTTTTCTGATTCCAGATTAAAACGACCTCAAATCCCGAGCCTGTGGCTCCAAGACATTCATCCTAATGTGAGTCTGCTTTTTTGTCCTTTCACATCACAAAGACACTAAACCAAGGACTTCCTTGTGAGTGAAATGCTGAACTGCTTTTTATACTGTTTACAGGGAGTACAGAAAGGATAAACAATCCTTGCAACAATGGATATTGTTCAAGGATGGAGGGCTTCTTTTGAAAAGATCTCATTTATTTTTCATCACTTAGGTGGTTTGATTAACTTTGGTGAATTTTACTGCATTTGGCTAATGATGGCAGGCTGTTTTTATGGCCCTTGAGCAATTGCTTTCCCTTTCTGCTTCTCAGGCACAATTCTCCCCGGGCTCACAAAGTCCTTTTACAACAACAATAAAACCTGAATTAAAACATAAAGAATGTTTTATTTCTTCACTACTTTTAAAAATACATTTTGAAATTTGGACCTAACACAATCTGACAGTTTGGATGGGTAGGCTAATACTGAAAATGTCCATCACCCATGTTCTTTATAGCCCTATATAGATATTTTAAATGTAAAGCTGTCTGAAGTGCTCACAATTTAAATAAATGTGACAGCAAGAAGAAGAAACCTCAAAAAGGAAGAGAAGAAAGGGCTTTTTTTGTTGGGTGGTGATAGGGTTTTTTTCTCTGACTGAAAAACAAGCTAGAAAAAAAATATATATGAATTTGAATTATTCTCATTTCAGTAATAGTCTTTGAATTTTATATCTACTTGTGTAGCAGTCAATTGCTTAGATCCTTTCTAATCTGCGTGCATGCTCAGTTTACATCTGTTAGGGAACATGGGATTACTTGGTTTAAGCATTTGTCCTGAACTTCCACAGAACCACTACAATAAAAATGGAAAGCCCCCATTAAGGAAAACCTGTCTTGGAAGCAACAGATGGGCACATGAACTGCTTCATCTGCTGAGAATAGAGTTATATAGGGCAGGCAATTATCAAAGATAACTGAAATGCTGCTGCTCAGACCTGCGAGGGAAACTTCTATGCACCATTCAGGAATTGTACTTAAGCACAAAATGCCACAAAAAGAAAATGCAGCTTGACATTTGTAAACTGAATTGATTTTCATATAAAAGGAGGAGCAATTTTACCCCTCCTCAGCTGCAGAGTCAGTATTCCAGCATTCTGCAACTGTGCCACGTTGTGTTCCCCAAACTATCTTCTGCCATGCAGAGTTACAGAGAGGGTTGCTTATTGTTTCCTTTCTATATCTTTCTCCTTTGTAAGGGGAACAATTTTGTGTCTAGACGAAGCAAAAGATCAACAGCCTTCCACAAGGGAGAGGACTCTACGGAGCAGATTTCCAGCCCTCCAGAATGCCCACTCTAAACCAACAAAAATTGCCTGGCATTGAGCAGCTTTTGTACTTTTAAACACCAATTGCCATTGGAAGAGCCACAGAAATGCTGAAGGCCTCTCTCCTACAAGGAATTCCCTGCGGGTGGACCTTTGTGCCCATGCACTGCCCCACTGCAGGCGCTGGGAGTCACCACAGCTGACAAACACCAACTTCTAATTTTTCATATAGAATATGGACTGCAAGTGACCTGCCAGGATCAAGTCCTGTCCCCAGATGCCATGCCAAATAAACCTTTTTCAATAAATTTCCAGGTTACATTTTTTAAGGTGGAATTGATCTATTTACCTCCACTACTACGAGGCCTTCTGGCCTGATTTTGTGTTGGGGGAGAGAGGGAGGAAGGGTCACCATTTTTAATAAAATGTTGGAAGCACATTTGATCAAGATAGTATTTTATGTCATTTTCTGTGAAAAGGCAGCAATGCAATGAATACACAACTGCCTTTTTTCAGAAGATGCATGAGAACTCCTACACAAGCAGCTCATACATACATTCATTTCCGAGGTCAGCAAAGGCACAGAGGGGATGCTGCAATCACAGCACGTGCCTACACGACTTCACATGCACATTGTGCAAACACACACATCACCCACCTTGCTGATTTTATTTGAAAAGTAACAAAACCCCATCCTTTCTGTGCTGTGCAAACCATGCCTGCAACAAAACATCTCACCCACACAAAGAAAGGTGTGCAAAACTGCAGACAGAATTCACATTGTTTGCAATGGCACTACATGAGGTTGGGGTTTGCTCTCATCTCCAAGGAGAACCCTTAGAGCTTGTTGGAGAGGTCTGTGCATTGGAGATGGGGAAGGCTGGCAGGAGGCACAGAGCTGTCCCTGCACACCACTGCCTCTGCCCAGTGCCTCTCCAGCAAATATCCTTCTCCCTTTGCCCAGGGAACTGGTCACACTGCCTTCGGGTCTTTTTCAATGCCCTTTCAGTGCCAAATAACCAAATTTACTTAACTGGATCTAAGTAACACTTCCCCTTCTCCTGAGTCCCCTTTCCCGTGCAGGGATACCGACACAGTGCCATGGGGGCTCATCCTTTAGCTCCCCATGGCACCTGCCTGGATGGTGCAGGCTGTCCCCACGCAGAGCACTGCCCCACTTGGATGCAAGAACAAAGTAAACTGGGAATTGACTTTCCCTAGAGTCTCGTTTTTGCAATCTTACAGCACACGAGTAGCTGCTTTTTTAAAAACAAGTCTGGGTAGTTTGACGCTCTTGCTTGTCCCGTAAACCTCCCGCACAAATGCATTTAGGAGGTGGGCTTCTCAGCAGCCTTCTTGCAAGCTGGGACAAGATCCAATGGGCCTCTGCACCCTCAGGAATTCCAAATAATATTAGTTTACTCCAAAGAAGGTTTTGCAGTACTTGGGGGGCCATCCTGGGTACCCATGCTTCTGTTCAGCCCTCCACTCTCTCCCTGCAATGCCAAAGCTACTCAGCAGCTCAGGCCCTGTTTGCTCCCTTTTACAAAAATCCCCACAGATACAGAGGCACTACACCATACTAGCCCACGGGCTTTGTATATAGATTTATGTTATAAAAACCTATGGAAAAGGGATAATTAGGCAGCACAGTAGCAAAACATCCAATCAGACTGCACTGAAATGCAATTTCATTCACACAGACAGCAAGGCTGAGCATCACGTGGCCATATCCTGTTTTCCCTGTAACCTGGAGGCACACACACATCCTGGTGTGGAGCAGGCTGGAGATGGCAGAGCCCATAAATCAGCAGGACACCTCACACGGGGTCAGCGAGCCCAGGGCTGGGAAATCTGCGCATGGATGAGGGTGGCTGATGGGAAAACCTGGATGCTGCACTTCGGCAGGGGAAACTCAAACTGCTGCCTGGATGAACTCGGGGCTTGGGGTGAAGGAGGTGTTCCAGAGTGACTGGAGGACACTAAGGTGAAGCCCACCAGAGCCAGGATTGCTATGAGAGCATGGGAGGGCAAAGGGATTCCAGGGAAACCATGAATGCTCAACAGTCAGGTAAGTGCTGAGAGAACCGTACCTGCTGCCAAACATTTCCCGCACCTCAAAGCTAATTCAGGCTGGCAAAGTGAGGCATTTAGCAAACCAACACACTGCCACGTGGCTGGTATATGAATAGCTGAGATATGGTGTATTTTCCCCAGGATGTTTCTCTGCCAGGAGCATTCCTCTGTTGTAAGGTTTCCGGGCTATGTCTCCAATCCCCATTGTGCAGGGTAAACACTCCTTGGATAACACCCCTGGCCAGAGCCCATAAATGCTATGGTTTCCAGTGCTGGATTATAAAAATAACATGATAGCTTCTCTCTTCTCCAGGCTACTGTATTTTACCAGGAATCTGAACAAGAATGGCCTGTCCATATCACCCATTCAGAACAGTATTTGCTTTTCAGAAATTATCTCAGAAAAAATTCTCGGGTTCGAGCTGAAAGAAGTTCTTTCAGATTATTTGTGATGCAGTAGAATCAGTGCTAGGCTACTGACAAATGTTCTCGATAAATATATGGTGATTAATGTCAAGGTTCAAGGCTTACTGGAGTAACTGAAACATTACAGCCAGCTTCAGAAATTACCCTTGCAGGTATAGTATGCAGACTAAAAATCAAAAGAAAATTAAAAACTTCATTAAAAAAATTAAAACAAAAATCCAATATGCAATATGCACACTTTCTGTGCAAGTCCTTAATTTTGTTTTGGTTAGGAAATAGATTAGGCTTTAACTGAGAGTTCAAGCACTGAATTCTTGCCAAGAACACAATGCAATTTGGTACACCTGCTAAACTAGGTCAGCAGTGAGACAGGCGCCACAGCAAACCCCGCCTGCTTTCACAGAGGCCTCTCGCTGCTGCAAACGGGGAAGAAGAGGGTAAGAAAGGAAAATGCAGTCCTAGGATGAAAGGAATATTGCACAGAGCAGCAGTGAACGCAGATGGGTGTATCCCATCAGACTCAACCCTGGAAGGCATGCCCAGAGGGTGGGGAGCAAAGGAGTAAAGCTGAAGATCAAGAGTAAAGGAGCAAAGCTGAGGATCAGTGGACACAAGAGCAATAAATACTTACTGATTCAGGATCCCTCTGCTGCTCAAGGAAAGCCGAAAACTCCACCAGCCTGAGCTTGGTCGTACCAATGGATCGGCCCTGCCACGCAGGGACTGAGGGAGCTGGGGCTGATGTGGGCTCAAAGCCTGAAATAAAGGAAACAGTTTCAAGAAGAAGCTGACACTTCCTCAGTTTATATTTTCTCAATTAAACATAATTGGGAATCATGCATGTAGCTCTCAGATATTTATATTCATTTTAGCAACTAATTAATTCAGGATGAGTTAAAATTGGAAAAACTCAGACCAGTATGTAGAAAAAGAGATCCCCAACCCAGCAATCTAATAATGGTGGAAAGAAAAGATCGGCTATTTTGTTTCCTTGGGGCTGTAACTCACCGTAGAATTTTTGTTTAAATTATATACTAGCTTATAGAGATTTATAGAGACTTCACCTGGACTTACATCTGACCCTTCCTTGGAAACCGGCATCAAGACTCACCGGAGACATTACTGCCTTGGGAGTCACAAGAACTGGCCTCCATTTCTGGCTCCTAATGTGCCACATGTTACAAGTAAATCACCCCTCTTTTTGCCTATTTCTTCTGCCACTCTCAATTCCCCTCTCCTACTTAGAGTACAAGGTTTCCAAGGCAGGGACAGTCTCTTACTACGTATTTGCACACTGGGTCTTGACTTCTTTTGGAGCTTTTAGGCATCATTATGCTACAGCTAATAATAAATAATTACTGTAGAGAGCTGAATCATACCCTAAAAAGAAAAAAAAAAGGTTTTAAATTGATAATAAAGAGAGAATGACATGATCTAGATAGAGAAGGGATGTTAACCACTCTCTCTAATTCGCCTCAAGAGAAGAAATAAATGCTGCCTCCTGGTCCTCATTGCAGAAAATTAGATGAGAAGGAAAGAAAACAGTAAAGGAAGAGGAAAAGGCAGCAGCTCAAAGGCAAAACTCATCTTGGGAGAGACACAGGCACAAGGAAACCAGGGGAGAGGCACCAAAGGTGAGAGAAAAAAGATTATCCCGAACTAGGCTGAGAAGCAGGGAGATGTCACAGGTAGTGTGTGTCCATATTCCATAAAGGGAATGTGGTACCTGACCCCAATCCTCAAATTTAGGCAATAAACGTGTGAGGCTTGTACAAAACAGGGAGTTACAAATGTCACTGGCTAGGCATGAACAGGAATTCTAATGAAGCAAAAACTCATGCAGGAGTTTTGACTGATTTAGAAATACTAATATTCCTATTCCGAAGAAAACATGGAAGAACAAAAGGAGACAACAGAAAATACCTGTCTTAGAAAATAATGGTATAAATCAGGGATGTCAAGAAAAAGGCATTCTCATGAATGCAGAAAACCAGCTTTAGTTTAAAGCATTTAATAGCAGCAGGTTAGAAAATCATAAAGAACTGGGTAAGAGTCAAAATCTTGCAGCACAAACAGAGTCATAAGCATTGGGGTAATTTGGCAAGGAACATGTAACATGAGAAATCATCTGCAAAGAAATAATGACCTTTCCTGAAATTATGCATGGAAGGAACCTGGCAAAAGGAGCAGGGAAGTAGCCATGGGAAGGTCTTGATCAATTTGAGCAATGGAATTCAGAATAAACATTAGGTACGTATCAAAGTACTAGCAAGCAAAGCAGGACCTTCAGGAGGGGATGAGTTATAAACAACCTGATACATAGGGAAGTTTTATACTTAAGGCTAAACATATATGATTTTGGAAAGGGTTTTAGGCTCAGTTTAAAATAAATTAAGGTGTATTCTTGTTACATAGCCATTATAAAAGAAACATTCATCCTATTACTCACTTTTTACAGAAATTCCTACAATATGGAATGCTGACTGGAAATCACATATCACAACTCCTTGCATAAGTATTACTGTTTCCTACCTAAAAAAAACCCAAACCCAATGATTTTCCCTACAATATAATCAGATAATAGGACACTGGGATTGGTGCTCCCTTTGGCTGGAGGGAACACGAGATCTGGAGTTGTGGCTCTGCCCATGTCAGAAGCTAATACATCACACTCAATACAAAATTCAAGTATTTTTAAGGGCAAGGATAAATGGGAGAATTACCTGAAATGGGAGCTGTGACTGATGGCTGTATAGGATAGGCCTGCTGAACGAATGGCTTTACACTGGAATAAAGAGGTACATAGAAATCACACACCGTGCCATCCACAGGAAATTCCATTAGACTTGCACAGCATAAGAAAATGGGCAGCTAATGACCTTTACCCACAAACATATCTCTTCCTTGCACAGCATATTTAACAGACAGACAGCACAGAGGGAATAGAGGGGATGAGAATTACATCCAGCATCCCAAAGCTGAGATCTCAGCAGCACTCGGTCACACAGCAGGAAACCTGACCCGCTGCTGCACAAGTCACAGCAGCCAGGGATGGGCACTGCCGGGACTCCCAGAAAACCCAGAGGACACTGAACTACAGGGATATGAAGGAGGTTGCCCATCCGGTATTCAGCCTCAGTTTTGAGGTCTGGGATCCCTTATAATATTTTGAACGTGAGTTCACATCACTGCAAAGACTCTTTCTTTCTCTAAAACTATCTTTACTTCCTTTTGGGGAAAATTTGCAAGTTCTTGCTTCCTTCATATCACAGAGTGCACAAGCCACCCTCACACTGCATATAAAAACATATTTGAATTTTCAGACTTACTCTTGCGAGGATCCAGGCTGCCCCGTTTGAATCATGCCCGGCCAAAACTGAAAGAGGAAAAACAAACAAACAGGCCCACGGTTGTTCTCTTTGTTGAAAGACTTCGGGTATTTTTGAACAAGCATGATTCCTTTTGCAAACTCAAGTCAAAGCATTAATCCATTTATTCCGTCTTAGTTTTCTACTGAACATTGTTAGGGAATACAGGGATTTTTTTTTGGGACTTGGCTAATGACTTACCCCAGGTGCCCCAGGAAATGTAGGACGGGGAATTCCTGGCAGGCCCAGCTTGTTGTGAATAGCAGTAGCTGAGACTATCTGAGCTGATGACATTGCTGCCATGTGCTGGAGTGCTTTGTCCTTTGCTGTCTGATCCTTTAATATGACAATTATACGGAGTCTTAAAACATTTGGCACAACAAATGACGTTAAATAACTGCAGCTACAAGCACATAACTAAAAACTTAAAAAGCCACACAGAAAATGCAAAATTAGCAAACCATGCAGGAAAAAATAAAATACAGCACGGAGGCTAACACTCTAACTACCTCAAGGCAAAACCTCCTCTCAGACATGCATGGTAGACCTGAATTCTCACAGTCTGCTCTGCCAACACGCAGGAAGCTCTGGGAGAGCAAACTACTGCCCACTTGTTTATCTGGGCAAATTCTGCCGATTTTAAATCAGGCTGGACTAAGCAGGGTGTGCTGCTGAGGCTCAGCTCTGCCTGCAGGACAGGGAGCACTGAGATTTGAGCTCTATCATTTCCATCTAAGAGAAGTTTGCCTTTTGTATTGCAGTGTAAAACGAGAACACAGAACTGAGGCTGACTCGCAAACAGAGACAGAGTTTTCTTCATGCTTACGGGCTTAGAGACATTTTGGATTCAGCTTTACGACAAGCATTTCAAAAGTTAGGTCACAAACATGGAAATAACATTTTAAATTTTCAGTCGTGGCATTTTACTGGTTTACAGTGTTCCCAAAGAAAGCTATCAGCCATAAAATTCCTGCTTTTTTTCGAGCACACAGGAACAAGCTCAGGAAAAGGGGGGTTGTTATCGGTTACTTGTATTAGAGCAGCGCTTGGAGACCCAGCCACTGCCGGTCAGGTGTGGTCCCAGGACAGAAAGGGACAGCCTCTTAATGCAACAGAGTTAACCAGAGAGATGTCTTAGGTCAGGGAAAAAGGGTAAACAACAGACTGTTGCACGCTGGTAAAGCAGGGTTCCTCATCCAGAAGTACTGCATTAACAAGTACCAATATTTGGGTATGTCACTTAGAATGAAGGAACACAAGCAGTATTAGGCAAGGATGTTTTGGAGGGCTTTTTTCTGGTTTTATTTTACAAGCAAAGTAGCAAGCATGCTGGCAGAAGATGCATGCTCTTATGTATGATATATGACTTCGCATATATGCTCCCTCTAAAGCTTGTATGTAGTAGTACTATAGGTGAGCAGTTTCTTCCTTTGAATAGCTCCTTTAGAAACAGCACAGGCTGAAAGTACAGGAAAAGCTAGCCAAAAAATTCTGCCAAGCACAGCTAAGGTACATAATACTTGGTTTAGTCAAAATACTTACCATGCTTGTTACCTGGATACAACAACAAACAGTTTATTAAAATGCTTGTGTAGAATAGCAGACTCTTAGCAAAATATGAACAAAATAGTAAGAGACAAAGGAAGAGCAGTTTGCTCAACATTAAATATCTGCTTAAAACAAATGCATTATTTTCACCCAGGCACTGATTCATTAAAAGGGAAAAAAAAAGGATAAAAAAATAACAACAAAACCCTGGGGAGAAACAACCTCCAGCTCCCTGTGTGAAAGCTGTGGATACTGAATGAGGGATTGTTGCTGAGTATGTTTCCTTGAGCTGTGCGAGGAGCCCCTGTGGGACACAGCGTGGAGAGCAGCAGGTGGAGTAGGGCAGGAGCTGCTCCAGCATCACTCCCTCTGCACCCTGCAGGATGTGAGCCCGAAGGACAGCCCTCTGCTCAGCTGCCTGGGCAGCTCTAACACCCTGGGCTCACCTGTACTGGGGAGACACATCCCTCAGGGCGGGGGCAAACTCGGTCCTTTCTCAAAACTTGCACCTCTCCGATATAACCACAGCCAATTCTCCGGTTAAGAGCTGGAGCTCAGCCCTGCCTCTCACCCCTGCCTGCCCCAGGGTGGAAGGGTGTGCACAGGAGGTTTGTGCATGGCACACTTTACTGACTGCCTCTGGATGTCTGCAGACCACCGGGCTAAAAACCATGCTTTTCTGGGTGCTAAGAAGCGGCAGTACTCTGAGATTCATGCAGATCTCCAGACCCCTCTACACTCTTGCACAGCAAGAAGGACCCTCCATCATGAAAAGATGAAAGTGATATGTCCTTAAGCAACATGGAGATCTAGCCCTACCAGATTTCTCTGTTTCACTCTTTTCTTGTAAGCGGAGCTGGCTTGGAAATGCCAAACCATGAGAGTCTCACACACTGCCTGCTGAATCCCAACAAAAACCAACATTCAGGGGATCCATATCCCACGTGTAAAATAAATGATACAAGAGACATGTGCCTCTGGGTCCTAGTAACCTCCAAAACTGTGTGAGTGCTGCTTTTGTGACTACCTTGTTATTCTCCAGACGTGCTGGGGCACTACAGGCTCCTCTCCTGCACTGCCTCCTGCCTGCCACCAGCCATGCCAGTGCCACCACATGAAGATGCAGGCAGTGCCTGTGCCCCTGCCACGTTCCCAGAATCTCCTGGATCCACTATTAGATGGATCCAAACTGAAGGAGAATTTATAAGTAAAAGCTTTTTAAGGATATTGAAGTCCATTCCTAGGAGCTGCGTGAGCCCGAGGTAGGTTATATGTCTAGAAATTGTTCATCTTGCCTTGCTTTATCCCTCTGAAGTCTCTGGCTGATTCTCTGCTAGTGTTAGTGCAGCTCCAGGAGAAGATGTATTTATTTCTGCCTGATGAGGCATTGAAACCAACTAAAGTGCATTACTTTCTGTAATGTTATTGCTATCCAAGGACTAGAATAGAAGCCTGGACACCCAACACAGCAACAAATCCCACCCTAACAGATGAACTAGGAAAGATTTTTGAAGATTTACACTTCCTTCACAATCTTCTGTGGAGCTCTTAGTCACCCTTACAGTGAATCTGATGATCCTGAATTTTAGGAACAGTGACAGGGATTTCTGGAGGGAGAAAACATCTTTTCTTTCATGACATGAAATGGGATGCGCCTTCCTTCTTGCCAATTGCTACTTTTCACCCTAGAATGATCTGTGTTTTGTGGAGCCATTCACCTCATCCTCTTTGACTGATTACATTTTCAGGAGGATGGAGAGAAAGAAAAAAACCTTTAGAATGCCAGCTCAGAAAGGCAATCCTTGCAAAAGGGCTAGTTTTGAGGTGTTTCAACAGCCCCTGCAGAGGCTCCCACTGGTGACAAATCTGATCTGGGACATCAACACACTCAGGCCAACACACATTAACGGGAAGTTTCACCTTTTAGGCTTAGGAATCTTTGCACAATGGGAACATCAGCTTTTCCCAAAGTAACTTTACAGTCAAACATGACAGAAATCAAATTCAAAGTCAAATACAGATACTTAAGAGGTCCTGAGTTTCACTGGTAAAAGAGCACCTTCAGCTCCAGGTACTTTCGGAGAGCTGCAAGGTGGCTGCCTGTGCTTGTATAACCCAGCAGACTTCATGGTCTTCAAAAACAAATGGGATAACCACATTTTAAAGCTGTTTATTTAGATTGCTTCTCCACCACTCAAAAACAAGCATATATTGGGGTTTTTCAGGCCGTAATAGAGAGCACTGGTAACCAGGAGGGAATGAGTCTCTCTACCTATCACTGCGAGGTGGCCGCTTCTGGGATGGAACTCAGTAACTGATTAATAACACACAATGGTATTACATCACAGTTTAGGCAGCAAGAGAAGTAATATATCCAATTAAAACGGCAGGGGTAATTTAAACAGGCAGATTACAGTAATTACCCAGGTTGGAATGTGGCCAGGACAAACGGGTTAACACCCCTACTCTAGAACAGGAACGTTGTGGGATTTTTAATGACTGCAAATAGTTAAGATTTTGATTTCCTATCTTGTCCAAGACAGGAAAGGGTTTGGTTTTGCTCTCACTTGTGCTGCTTCGTAAAGCTGGAACAATTTCTTTCAGCTCAATGTGGTTTACACTGATGTAGTAAAATAAAAGTTTGGCCCAGCGTGCTGCAGTCCCGTGCTGAGGTTCAGCAGAGGCTTGGGGGATCAGTATCCCCAACTGAATCACTGAATCCTGCTGGAGCCTAAGGTATTCCTCGGATAGGTCCCATCTGGCCCTGACCTGGTTTGACCCTACTTAATCCATGAGCTCGGATGGGATTGCTGCTGCCCGGGAACGACACTGTAGTAAGCAACAGGCTGCACTCAGACTCCTGCCCTCCCCTCCACTCATGAAAGTCCTCTGCACGGTGGTACATAATTAGTAATGAATTTTACCAAGGTGGATTTAGAGCACAATCAGTGGAAAATGGGTCTAGTTCCACTAATCCCCAAAAATATCATCTCTGCAGTGGAGATCAAGATGTGTCTCGTGTTTTAGCTGACTGCTTCTGGCTGCAGTCGCACAGACTTCATTTTTGGAAGATATAAGCTCTAAGAATCTAATGCAAGGAGACTACAACTTTTAATGAATCAGGCCCTTGAGGTTTGCTTTTCACAATTCGTTTTGGAATGCAAAATACATAGCTAAATTAGATAATAATTCCCCAGTATCATCCAATTATAAATCTTAATATCTATAAAAGCCCCGCATGAAACAAGAGTTCTACATGACAAGCACAAAAGGATTTGTGCTTGACTTTCTTTTAATCCAACATAAACAGAAGAATAATTCAATCAATCAGTTCAAACAAGTTCTTAGGCAAAAAATAAAAACTCTTATCCTAGAATGATAAATGGGGCTTTGAATACCATGTTATCTATGACTTTGGGAGAAAAAAAAAATCTAAGACAGTATGAGGAAAATTAAGCAAAACAGAACAGTATTAATTCAAGAAGCCCTAAAACCTGTACCAATATTTAAAATGCAAAACTTTTCATGTAAGAAAAAAAAAAGACATAAGAAACAACAATTTGCTCACAAAATGGATGTTACAGTAACACTAGCATAAAATAGCTTCCTAATAAGCAATTTTGCAGATGTTATTTCTGCTCAGATCTCGTATTGATTCAAATAACCTTTACAATAATTAGCTGTAGCTCAAAAAAGATAAACAAATCATGACAATATACAATTGTTCTGGACAAAAGATAGAGAGCACTTCAGTGTTTCTAGCCCTGATCTCCAATTTGCTTATTATTAGAGAAGACAGGAGTAAATACAAAAGCTGGCTATTTCAGCCAGGCAATAGCTAATGCCAAGAAGAGAATGCGCATTCAAAGCTGTCCCAACTTGCTGCCTAATGAGTAGCAATTAATCCATCTTATTGTATTTCAAAATGCTGAAGACTCCATTCACATCAAAGGGAATTTTTCAAGGCTTTTATCATTGTTCATTTAAAAAAGTATAGAGCTATCTTTAGCATTTTATAATTGACAACAATATTTTCTTTTTATCCCTAAATGCGGAATGTAGAATAATGGATTTAAAAACATGTAATACATGTGAACTGTAGGCATTTAAATGTGGGGCTTTTTGTCTCTGCCTAATTAATCTTGCACTACGAAAAAAATCTTATATGAAAGCCTAAGAGAGATGTACATCCTGCTGTGAACACCTTTACTCTCTGTTTATGTAGGGCTTCCAATCCATCTTTTGTCCTGAATGGACAGAGGTGACTTTGGCTCCCTGTCAGTGCAAAGGTGGGAAATGCTGTGACCTGACACTATGGATCGGTGTATTTGACACAGAAACACAACACTGGAGTGTAAAAATTCTGGTTTGCCTCCTCCAGCTTCTGCATGAGAGGAAATGCCATGAAGAGGAGCCGCCCCTTTCAGATCTGTCTCCAAGGACAACTTTATCTCAGCCTCTCTTCCCGTTTTCATGAGATTAAATTTCTCTAACTTCAGGGAGATTTTAATAACCTCGGTATATTAAGATTAAAATCTCTAAAATAGGAGTATTTTCCTGCTGTAAAGAGAATTAAAATGTACGACATCCCTGAAAGGGCTGAGGGGACATTCTTTACTGGTGGTCCTGAGAGGCAGCAATAGCATCTATGGGTGAAACTTCGCTTTCTTGCGGGCTAAGGATCCATCCATCCACAGTGACTGCAGGCACTTTTCATTGAAGAAAAGGGACTTTGCTGGACCAAGCAGACTCTATGGCATGCAGGTGAGATTTCAGCCCCTTAGGTAAGCTTCCAATGCCATGGGTGCAGATAGCTCTGAAATCCTTCCATCCACGTGGATTTTTGCAGAAGATAAACACAGCAAGATTTGCCCAAGTTCTCTCCTCTCCATGAGCAGGTTTCAGACCAAGGCAGGACAGTAAGATCTCTTGGTACAAAATAAACTCAGCAGCTACTCCGGGAACAAGGGTTATTTGTATAAACACCTCATCAAACTAAGAGGCCAGGATCTGGGGCCAATGGGACAGATCAGATCCGACATATCTCAAAAGAAAATTGACACCAGACGCATGTGGGATTTTTTTAAAGTAGTAACTGCTTCCCTGGATGTCATCCCTCAGGTTTTACCAGTGGCAGCTCACTGCTAAAAGGGTGAGTTGGCCTGGGTGGGAAGCACAGAATCATCAAGTGGTTTGGGTGAGAACGGACCTTAAAAATCATCTAGTTCCAACTCTACTGTTAATGGGACTTTTCAAAAGGTCACCTCCCACTAGACCAGCTGCTCCAAGCCCCATCCAGCCTGGCCTTGAACACTGCCACGGGTGAGGCACCCACAGCTTCTCTGGGCAACCTGTGCCAGTGCCTTGCCACCCTCACAGTAATTTTTTTCCCTCATATCCAATCTAAACCTACCCTCTTTCAGCTTGAAGCCATTCCCCCTTGTCCTGTCACTACATGCTCGTGTAAAAAGTCAGTTGTGTAAAAAATTGTGTGCTTTATCTTCTCCTTGGTCACCCCTTCACCAGGGGATGCAGACAGTACCCACTCCAGGACAGCAAGAGCCCATCATCTTCCTGAAGATACTGATGGGGCAGTTCAGGCTGCTGCCAAAATTGGTCCCCATTGAAACAATGAGCACTCAGAGGTGCTGGAATGTATCCACCTTGTCTTCCTTTTGCACCAGTGACGTCCTTGTCGGGCAGCTTTTGAAGTCCTCTGCAAACTGCTTTAGCATGGGGGAGTTGGACTAAAAGATCTCCAGAGGTCCCTTTCAGTCCTAACTAGCCCATGATTCTGGGTGATTCTGGACGACAGTGGACCATACAGATGGCTCAATACAGGAATAATAAAAAACCAGGCAGCAGCACTAACAAAATACCCGGAGAAGTAAAGTTCCATCTCAGGTTCAAAACCAGCAGCTTCTACCACTTCCAGGGAGTAATTGCAGCAAGCAAGAGGAATGAGGGCTCTCTTCTTCATAAGGCAGGTCCCTTATGGCACCTTCTTACACCAAAGTTCATCTCTTCCATGTGGGGAGGAAAAGGCCTGTGGGAGGCTGCCCCCTCTCCAGAAAGGACCAGTGCAAGGGGCGGGTGTCATGCCATGGCTCCTGGTTCCCTGAGACCAACACCGGCAAGGAAAAGAAGAGGGAGGTGGGGAGAGCCTGGCTCCTTCATCCTTCCTGGGGCCTCTTTAGGCCGGGGGCGGTGTCAGGGCTCCTGAGGGAGCTAATCCCACGGGCAGCACGGGGACTGAGGCGCAGGGCTAGGACAAGCAGCCTGGGACTCATCGGCCAGCAAGACCCACCAGGGAAGGGCTAGAGTAGCTTTTGTCAGCAAGGCCAGGGGCCCTCAAGCCTCTGTCACCTGTGTGCATTCTGTCCCCACCATGGTGTCACAGAGACGAGAAGCAAACACCCCTGCAGAGTGTCGGGGCCTGGAGCTGGGGAATCTTCCTGAAGCCATCAGCTCCTAGAAGTGAAATGGCAGCTGCTCCACTTTCTACTCAGCACTGGGGAAGCTGCAGTCCATGGACAGGTGGGAAAGGGCAACAAGGCATGAAGCCCTTACAAAATATTTTGTTGTCCAAACAAAATAACTTCACTTCTTCAGGCGACTCCTTAAAATGAAAATTCATTCCAGATCACTATTTACTACAAATGTCATCTAGACTAGATGAAATATTCTTAGGGTTTGGCTACCTCTTTCTTCTTTGGAAAGCTCCAATAAAAATCAGACAGCAGGTGCAGTACTTGAAAACGATTTTTGCTTTGTAAGTGTCTTCACATTTTAAGGTATTTTGGTCATTCAGAAAGGGAAATATTTTAGAACAGTAAATCCAATAATTGTGTTCAGCTCCTAGGCATGTGTTTAATACCTATGTGGGCTTCCTGGTTTTTGCAGCCCTCTAAAACTTCAAGAGCTGCTGGTGCTGAGCACCTCTGAAAGTAAGGCCACCTACTTACATACTTAATTTTAGGCATCAAGGCTTGACAATTTGAGCTTAAAATGCTACATATCTCTGTATTATTGCACCCTTGGTTAAAAAGCAGTACGTTTAAGTCATCTTAGCCGTTCTTTACGAACCCCAACTGCTCAGCCAGTGCAGCTAAAAAGCCAGCCACCAACAGCCAGACAAGCTTGCCAGCATGCTGCCCATGAAAAACCCAGTGCTTCTGTCAGGGAGGCCTGTTACAAAGCCAGGCTGTTATTCCTGCGCTGCAGTTCAAGGATGGGGGTGAGCATCTGCAGTGCTCACCGCTCAAGACCGGGAAATCACTTCCCGAAACATTACGCTTTCCAGCTAGAACAAAAATGTGATTTGTTCTCATCTGGGTGAAGAAAAAAATCCACTCACATTTAAAAAAAAAAAAAAAAGGGAGGGAGAGAGGGAGGGGAGTAGAAGACTTACAAGTTCATTTGCTTTTTATTAAAAAAAAAAAAAATCGACAGTAAAAACTGCAAAACTCCCTCTTCCACTTTTAAATAGTGTGGAAAACCCCCCCAAAATCTCAAGATCTCTGCTGGAAAACTTGAAAAAACAGGCAATCCAAGAAAGCCCTGTTAAGCATTTCCAAGAGGTTCTTTTTAGCCTTAGAATATATTTTATGGAAAGCGGAGAAAACGGGGACATGTACAATTTATCATGTCAGATTAAGCAAACATACTTAATATTCCCTGAACAGGACTCTGACTGAGGCTCTCCAAAGATTAAATGTCAATAATTTACTTTAAAAAAAATCAAATTTCAGGGAAACTTGTAAATAGTGCGTAACTTGAGGTGATGCTAGATTGTAGTCTAGAAACACCATAGAGCAATCCAGATAAGCTGTGCTCTCTGGCACTTGGAATAAATGATCTGATTTAACTATTCTTGACGGCAGTTCAGAAGCACAGACAAAAAACATTTGGGAATGGAAAACAATTACCACAATTACCCCTCTGGAAAAAGGAAAAAAAAAAAAAAAAAGATAAAAAGCATCTACACAACTGTGCAAAACCCCTGTGTGTTTAAATACACTCCTAGCACTCAACTGTTAAAAAGTAAAACAAAAAAATGGATTAACGGGTTAAAAATCAGGTTTAGGTGCTGAGCTGTTACAAAGAAGAGTTCACTTGGCATTTGGACAGTGTTAAAACAACGTTTTTAATGTGGATGCTAGTGCAGAACCCGGGGATTAAACACAAAGAGACGCAGACAGCTCCCACATGCAGGAAAAGGAGGTTACAGGCACAGCAGCCCCAGCTCGCCCATCACCGCGGGGAGGAGGAAGGGACAGGCATAGCAACCACAAGCCCAAAAGCAGAAAAGCGCATACCTTCAGCTTGGAATGAAAATCACGAGATTTCCTTCTGGCAAGAACCTGAATGTGACTAGACACCTGCAGGGTAGGGGAAGGGAGGAAACAAAGGAAAAGCCTGTAACCATGGAGATGAAAAGCCCCCTACAACTGGGCAAGCCAAACGTACCTTAATGGCGGCTTGAATTTCTCGAACTTTCTTTCTTGCTAAGACCTGTATGTGACTAGACACCTACATTGTTCAGGTTTATAGGGGAAAAAAAAAACAACAAACAAAAGAAAAACAAAAAGCAAATCAAATTTTAAATGTCTATTTTTTTCTTAAAAAAAAAAAAAAAAAAAAAAAAAAAAAAAAAAAAACTTNAAAAAAAAGAAAAACAAAAAGAAACTTTTCCAAGGGGAGGAAGTTATTTGCATCTTCAGTAAGCTCTGCTGTTAAAGATACCACATTCCCAGCCAGATACCAAGCTCTTAGCACCGAGGCTTAACAATACAGGTCATCACTGCAGTGACTTGATTAAGGAAATAAAAAAAAAAGAGAAAGGGAAAAAAAAGTGTAACCCACCAGGTTGTGCATTCAGCTACAAGATAGAAGACACAGTTCACAGCTGGAGGCAGCCCACGTGCTTTGGTACCGATCCCATCCATGCCCAGGCCCTGAGCTCTCATGTGGGGAGCCCAGAGGATTTCTACCCCATCTGCTGGGGATGCAGATGCCCACTCTGACCATTTGCCACTAGGCTTGAGACACAACTTGGCACTAAGAAATTTTATCCATTATTTATTGTGCTTTGCAGCTCCATTGAGGAGACTCAGGCTGCATTTTGACTCCACTGAAATGCTTTAAATTCTGGCACAAATGATAAAATACTGGCACAACACAGGTCCCTGAACCCCTGCTGGTTTCCTTGGTAATCTCAGCATCAAGTCTGCCCACAGAACATTTGTGTAACTTGACATCAGCTTGAGTGATGCCCAGGTCTGGCCCAGGGCTGTTTTGTTCAGAAATCTGTGCAAACCCAGTCCTGCACTACACCAGCTATTGGTCAGAAGTTGCTGCCTGTTCAGTGAAGGGTCTGGGCCCAAATTCACATTCCTATTTACCCAGGGACATACTGAATCCATGCTGTTGCTGACGAGGGTTTAATGATGCTGCCCAGCATCGCTTGGTAGTGCTCAGTATCCTTCAGCCTTCTGTGTGAAGGTTTAGAACCTGCAGTGATGGCAAAAACCACTGAAGGGAAATTTCCTATTCTCATGTGACCCAGGACATGCCAGATCAGGTGGTGCACATTTTTCCTACATTAGTTACAATTCCTGTCTGGGAAAGAACAAAGCAAAAGAAAAGGAGAAACGATGATTTCCTCCCTCTGTAAGACTATTCCGTGGCAATAGCACCAAAAAGCCTATATTTTAGTAAGGTAGCAAACAGTGATGCATCAATGAGCAGAGTCCCTGAAGGCCACCTTCGAGAAGCAGCTCAGGAACCAGTCTGCAGTAATTCAGAGTTATACTGCTGCTTACTGAGCAATTCCTCAGTCAAACACCTAGACTGAGTTTTCACACGTTCATTTGTTTTGCTTTCACTGGAACATTAGTGGTGTTAAAGGTTATATAAGAAGCACAATTGTAACATTTAATCGCTCAGTTAAAACTCCGGAGTAGCGACAAACAAACTTTTTAAGCACTCAATCTAAAGTGATTTATGAATTGCTCTAGAGGGATGTACAAGTACAGAGGCAGACATCACCACACGTAGCCATCACAGCCTTCCTGCTTTCCTGGCACATGCTGGCCAAGCATCTAACCCCAAGCTCTGCATTTTGACTCCTGAGGCAACCTTACGATCCCAGCATAACTTCCAGCTCCTGGAGCTCTCATGGGCAAGGCAGGGCAGAACTGGGGACTCTGTCTTTGGCTTGTAATTTCTTTGCCAGTCTTTGGTTTGTTCCTTTTCCACGTGCTGCAGTTCACCTCCTTTCTGATGCCTTTTTTCATCCCTCGCACACATGCCTCCTTCCTAACTGACAAGGGACACCACCCAGGGCAAAACAGCACCCAAAGTGCTTCAAATTGGAGTGCTGGCAGCTTTGTGTGACCCAGTGTCACCTTTCCCTGCACTGCAGAACATGCAGAGCGCGCAAGTGTGCAAGCCTCTGCCCTTCCCTTGTCACACACATGCAAGGGGAGAAAGGGAATCTCACGCCTGACATTAAAGCAAAGGGACTCTGCCATTTGTGAAACATTTTTGAACAGCAAAAGGGTGTAGTAACCACTGCATAAACTACATGTGCCTTCTGCAAGGCTGCTGATAGCTGTGAATATTATAAATTAAAGGATTTAGTCATAGGAGATAAATTAGTGGTTATGCGGTAATCATCCGAAAAAAACTTAGGACAGTTTTAAGGTTTATTCTGACTCTTGGATGAATGAAATCTCACCATGGCCTAAGACCAGGAGCCCGAAGGCTCTTAGGGAAATTTAAAAATTATTTTTATATCCTGTAGCAACTACTGGCCATAAGCTGAGAGCATGGTTATGACCAGTTCTTCTAGATAATTTTTATTTATTAACCTCTCATATCCAAGAATCATAGCCTCTATTATAAAGCCAAATTCCCTTAACTTTCAAGAAGTTCCATTATTTACCATTTCAAAATAATAATCATATTATAATATTATATAGAGAAATAAGGCACAATGCTTTATGGTTTTGCTTCAACTTTTGAATATTTTTTATGTAATACAGGGGGATAACAGTTTCATGTACAGACAGATTAATAAAAAATGAATCCTCAAACCACCACAACATAAACCCCAGAGTTTTAAATATTCTCTAAACAGCATGTATTTAATCTGAATAGTGAAGTCAATACATCATCCCATCAGAGCTGAAGCACAGACAGCCACTGCAGCCAAAAATGCCATGTTTTGTCATTCACTGACATGCATACTTCCCCACAGGGTTATTTTACCTGCTTCCTGGTCCGTGTCTTCCCTGTTCTAAGTTTGATGTATCTGGCTATCAATTCATTCCTACCTGAAACAAAGAAAAATTCATGGTAAGGGACAAGCAGCATCACACCCAGAAACACCATCAAAATACCATATTTGAACATGAGCTCCACACAACGCATATCAAGTTTATGTTTTCTTACACCTACTCCACTTTACTTTGCAAACAATTTGCCAGTATTTCTCATTGTTCACCAGTATTTCCCTCCCATCTCCCTGATAGGCATTGCATGTGCCACAGGAACTCTGCAGAGGACCACGAGTTCAGTGTTTCCCCACCAAAGTCCTGCAGCAGTTTGCAGGCAGAGAGGCACCTCCTTGGCCAGCAGCAGTGCCCAGCATGATCTCTCACTGGAGAACCTCCCATGCTGGGGCTGACACAAGGTCTGGCCTCCTCTGGTTTTGCTTCCAACTGCTCCAGGTGGTGTTTGTCCCCCAGGACCCGTGTGGAGAGGAGTGGCTGCTCTTGAGGAGGTCATGTGCTACCTGAGCCTAAGTGCCGATCACCCAGATGTGACAGCTTCTCTCCAAGTTTTAATTCTACAAGAAGGACAGCAAAATCTGTCCTTCCTGCCAGAAAGCCTCCTGCAGTGATGGAAACCACTGCCCCAGTTCAGCAGGTTATCAATCACACCCTTAATTCTACTCACAAGAGTGGCTGCCCTGCAGTGCTGAAGTTCCTGTGGGAGTGGGGCCGATCAACACGGTGGTTTGTTATTCAGAGCTCTGTTTCTCTTGGAAATGTCAAATACTTCCAAGTCTCTAAAATGGCTATTTGACTCTTCTTCAGTCACACACTATGCTACCTAATGCAAACTAACATTTTCTATCCAAACAATTTCCTTCCTAAGTATTGCTGACATGGAAGATAACACAAGTTTTATGTGGTGTCCTGTTTATTTTCACTGCATATTATGTTACTTCTCCATGAGTTGTAATAACTTAAATACACTTGTTCAACAAGTCCTAAGTTACGAAGCTATTTGCATTCAGCACAGGGGAAAAGCAGCCTGTGCGTAGAAAATGAGAAAACTGATTTAGCAGCGAGCTGAAAATGGGGAGGTTAAGAAAATAACTTGTCACCCACCAAGCTATTTTGAAGCGGATGAGTACATAGCTGGGGAATGCAGAAAATTATTATATCAGCCAGGGCTTCAAACCTTTACAGTTTTAATGTTGTGGGGGAGAGATGGGGAAGTTTTGAAGTAGCCTGCATATGTTTGAAAGACATTTTGTTTGAAAGACTAAAAGATTGAAGACATTTAGTCAAACTAGACTTTTTTCTTCTATCTCCCCTTCTGAGCCTTATTTTACACCCTTTGTGTCAAATGTCTCATGGTTCCTGTCTCTTTCATGTTTGCTAAATGGGTACCAGAACATAAAATATCAGCACACTTCAGAGCGAGAGCCGCATTTTTGTTTTGGTCGGGACTGCGTGCCACGTTTCCCACAACATGCCACTGGTTTGTAACTCCTCGGCAGGTCTCTTCAGGACAAACTTCAAGAGGTAAATTTTGCGTGAGCAAACAGTTACACAAACCAGCCACATTTCTGCACACAAATGAGGGATTTCCGTATGCAAACAGAGGAGAAGGTAGTTACCTAATTTCATGCAAAGGCCTTGTCCTCAGGCTGAACAGGAGTTCTGCAGCCTGCAGTGCCCACAAGGTACTTGCCATTTGCAGTGAACAAGTGCCTTTGTGTTCATGGGGTGAAACCAGGGAATGCTACACCTCTGTATCTCCCTGTTCTTGTGCTCTTTCTCGTAACCCAAACAGAAGCCTGCAAGGGCAGCCCTCTGTGGCCTGGTGAGATGCAGAGATCACCACCTTCCTGCAATCACCACTGTGATAGGTGGCATGGACAGTTTTATATTTCTGAATGCACATTTTTATTTCACTGGGGAATGCCTCCCCTCCAGAGAGTACCTGCTTTGCATGTGTTAAAGTATATGCACACATTAATAGCCAGAATGGTTTTTTTTGCTGCAAAAAGATTGTCAGGTTGTTCTGATCAGCAGCTAGTGACTGTGCAAGGCCAGTGATGCTGTAAGGTGATGTAAAGGATATGATGCCATCTCTTGTCCCTCTGTCTGTGCTGCAAATGTTTCAAATACCTGGGCACAGCACAGGTCACTCCAGCCACCCCTCGCCCATTATGGCAGCCCTGTGCAGCCCTTGGCCACAGCTGAGGTCTCACAGTTCTCCTCCCACATAAGACAGCTAAAAAGCTATTTTTAAAGGGAAGCTCAGGTTCCCAGGCAGCCACTTGACAGGAAAAGCATCTTTATTAAAAACACCAAGCACTGAAAGTCTAGACTGTATTATTTGGGTGCTGTCTCTGGCTGAGCCTCAGTCCATCCATGAAGTGCTTTGGCTTCACTTGGGGGGAGAGGCTCTGTAGCCATTATCTAGCTGGGCAGGGCTATGACTAACAAGATTGTAGTTCTGGCAAGTGATTGCTTCCCTTAAGCTGAAGGCTATCCATAGCCTAACTCCAGAAGAGTCAACAGGGTGGAATAATTTGCCTTAACTTTCAAGGACAAGGAACTCCACAAGAAACCATAAAAAGTGGGCAAGGTAAAAGCCTAATGTATATTTTCCTTACCATCATGCTTTCAATACAGCAAAGACACATGCACCAGGTTTAGCCAGAGCAGGAGATACTGAAGCCTCACTAAATACCTTCCCCTGGCCACAAGAATCTGGAAAGACATAAATTCTTTCCTGGGCTACCAAAAGCCATAAACACTGTTTGTGCCTGACATAAACAACATAGATGCCCCCAACTAAAAGTTTACAGCCGTAATGTTATCTAGCAAACACTGGTGCTCTTCTTCACCAACTCCGACAGATAGGGACAGAATGATCTTATCTCCAGATCAACTAAAGCCCAAAGAGGATTTTAAAGAAATGAAAGCTTAATACTCCTAAAACCATCCTCTCCTCTTCTTGGGAATGAGAAGAGTCTGATACAAAAGGAGGCTCAAGGAACCTCTTTAATTGGCCATTAGAAACCTCAGGGTGAAAAATGCTCATTAATAAATAGATCTGTTTTCTCTAGAAGAGCTCAGCTGTGGAAATACTTTCCATACACACCCTCCCTCTGTCTCCTTGTCATATATATCTGGGAAATTGCCTGGCAGAAGAGAAGAGGTCAGATCTATGAACTGTAAATTTTCAGCTCTTTCTTCTTGTCACTCGCTATGACAGTGTCCTACTCTGAATGTTTTGGTTCAGGTATCAAAGGGAGGCATGGGGAGGTGCCTGGTTAGATAAAACATCCTCACAGCACAGGAATCTTTTCCAAGGATCTTGAAAAGATCAGGAGAAGACCACAACAAATATTTTACATAGGCTGCTTCTGGGAGTCTGGTTTTTTCCCTGTTAATTCAGGCTTTATCTGTCATGTCATTCTGTGCTGTCAGTGCAACTGCAAACTATAATTCTCCCTGGACTGATGCTGAGGAAGAGGCATTCCGTGCAACGGAACATCTTTTTTAATCATGGCATGGACTAAAAAGGGAGTTCAGCTAGAAAACAGTGCAGATGCTAAAAACCTGTGGGGCTTTGTGGAAAGCCAAAGCTCTACTGTGGCCCCTCCAAGGGAACAGCTGAGTCCTCAGGGCAGCCCAGCGGCATACAGGCTCCCTCCACCTTCCCAAACCACTGCCCCATCCCTGAGCACCATCACCTTCAACAGGGGGTGTGTGGTGATCCTGGACACCTCTCAGGCAGCAGAGAGCTGACACTTCTGCTCCTCTTGTTCAAAATAAGTAGAAGCAGCTGCAAAGTGGGGAGGCTCCCACCGCCCCTCGCCGGGGGAGGCAGTTGTTGCTCTAACAGAGGGCCCTTGTGCAGGGAGCCTCCCCCACCAACGCTCTTTCCAAGAACAGCCTAAAGCAGCCAAGCACCAGCCCCCACAAAGGTCTCCAAGAGGCTCCCGGGTCCACCCTTGGTGCTAAGAGTGTGTTTGTCCCCACTTACCCAACACCAGCAATGCCCTCAAAGGTGAAAACCCACCCCGGACCGAGGAAGGCGTAACTGGCAACCCCTTCATGGACCAAGAATGGCACCACCACCTCTGCCTCAGGGGAGCCAAGAGAGCACTACAGGCAGCTCTGCCAGGACCTGCACGAGCTGTGGACATTCTCTTGGCCACACCGTGTCCCTTTTCCCATGTCCTGGCCAGGCGCATCACTGCTCAAACCCCGGCAGCAGGGCAGGGAGCTGGTGCATCACGTCCCTGAGCAGCCGCGAGGCTGGCGGGCGTCTTTATTTAGAACATTAATGACACAAACTAAACCTCTGCCCTCCCAGCTCCCAGTAATAGGCACTACCCGAATGGGATAAAAATAGGCAAGTGTGGGAAATAAAGCCGGCTAGCAACTTGAAAATGAACAGCTAATTTTAAGAAGTTTTCATACTCAGCCAAATAATTCAAGTAATGACCGAGTAGAAAAACCTTTTTTTTTCAGACAATCAAATACTACGAACTTCTTCAAATTCTACAAGACTGTGGCTCAAAACTGGTATTTCTCATCCTGACGGCACAGTCTGCAGACCAGAGCTGCACAATTTCATCTCCGAAATCATTCTCACAGTCGTGTTTACCCTGTAGCAAAGTTGTTTGTGGTAAACTCCGCTTCTGCTTGGCCTGGTGATCGCACAGTGCTGCCCATGTGCCTGGGGGCCAAATCTGGAGAGCTAGTGGGAATTTTGCTCGATGAGGAAGCAGGCTGTGAGCGCTCTCCTGGGCCAGGTCCCATGAGCAGCACCCAGCTCTTTGTCTGGCTACTGAGCCCAGGCTGGATGCCGATCCCACCCCGGGCATGGACACCGTCAGCAGCGATGTGCTGGTTTGAACCCTTTCCTCATCACAAGGTGGGCACGGGGCCCTTGGCTGTGCAGGAAAAGCTGCTCTGCCATGGTGCTCAGCCCCAGCACTTCTCGGTTCCGTTCTGCCGGCAGAATATCCGGCTTGGGGGATCCCGCCTCGAATTTGGCAGCGCCGATTTCTGAAGATGCCTTATAGCTAAATTGGCTAACAAAAAGCCTCTTGTAGATAAAAGAGCCCTGCAAGTCAACAACTGGCTAAGCAGTTTAAACCTCTAAGTAAGGCATCCTCTATTTAAACGTTATAGGCAAATCTAATTTGAGCTTTTAAAAATATTATGGGCAGGTGTTTTAAGTGGCGGGCACACTGGGCTGTGCCGGACTGGGAGGGGGCTGGGAGGGGGCTGGGCGCCGCTTCCCAGGCGGGCAGCATTTTGTTCAGCCAAGCTTTCTGCAGAAGGGCCACGTGACAGAGGCCAAATAAACAGCATCTGGGGATTTTCAATTACAGACCTTCACCCAGCATGCCTGCACTGTAATCTCTACCAGATGAGGCTCAGGCCTCACTATTTTCAATAATTCACACACTGTGTACACATAACATGACAATAAGGGCATTCATGCAACCGCCTGATTCGCACATCAAAGCTCCCAAATGGCCAGCTGTAAGCATGCTTACTGCTGAATAATTCATTCTTTTCACAGGCTTGAAAAAACGCTCAGCGGGAGTTGGCAAGCTTGTGTTCTTTCCTGTGTGGTATGCTAAACTCAAATTTTGAAAGAGGTACAGCCCCGCTAAAAAGAGTCAGAGATACAACTATTTAAATGTGCATTTGCGAGCTTTCGGATGGCTGCTCACAGGAAAAAAAAAAAAAAANNNNGAAAAAAAAAAAAAAAAAAAAGAAAAAAAAGAGAGAGAGAGAAAAAAGCAGCTCTATGTTTCCAAGTGGATAGTGGAGATAAGAGGAAATAACCTACATGTCCTCTGAGGCAGGTGGTTAACAGAAATAAAATGATAAAGCTGTTTTCTGGCTGGTAAAGTATTTTTTACACATATTATTCCTGGCTAAAAATCTTGGCTATACCAGGCGCATAACAGTCAACAAGTTCAGCAGACTTGAAATTTCCTCATATTTAGCATAAATTTTCTACTAGATTGCAAAGAGGGTTTTTGTTAAGACTAACACATGAAAAAGGCAAACACAGAGATACCAGAGCTAATTCTGAAAGTCCTATTTACTGTTCTCACCGATATGGGTTGAATACTAATTTCTCCATGATATTTTAACAACTCCAAACTTGCAGCTGTGTCTCTGAACATTTAACTTGCAACAAGTGAATGTTCCAGATTTTGTAATACTTTGACTTAACGCAACAGAAGCATAATTTCTTTAGTAGGCAAAAAAAAATAGGGGGGAGAGGAGAAAAAAGAAGGGTCTGCTTAATAATATCAAGTTTTCTTGACTGTCAATCAGTGCCTGAACCAGCAGGATCAACTAGTCATGACCTCTCCTTATAGCAAACACATGCTGCTTACCAGCTGTGGGCTGTGTTTTTTACATCCTTTTCTCTATCATTCAGAATGGCTTCCTCCTAATCACAATAATCCCAAAAGTGCTAAAACATATCAATCGTCCTCTAAGCCCTGCCTACAAAAGGCCAGCCGTCCAGCCTTTATGGGCTTGTCCAACAGCAGCTGATACTTCATTCAACTACAAATCCAATTTAGCAGTTACAAGAGGTTTAGCATCACTGGAAAAATATCGGTGTTGATCCTGCACTCTTAAGTCAGCAAATATTCCTTTGCCATATTGTTTAGCATTTTCTGCCATATTTACCTTTCTCCTGGATTTCCCTAAGTGACTTCAACAACAGCATCTAACCTCTGAACTGGTAATATTTACAGCTGATCAAACAGCGATTTTTAAAATATGTTTACCACAATCACAGAAACATAAACCTATTTGAATTCCAACTGTTATAATTCTGAAAAAATTCCCCAACCAACAACCCTGAAAACAAACACAGTCATTTCACTCAAAACCATAGAGCACACTTTATGTACCAGTTATGCAGGATGTTATTTATTATAGCACTTTGGGCAAGTCAGTGGCAATTCTTTCACTTACGTATTTTTAATTGCCAAGTGAGCCAATGCAAACACTCCCTTGATCCCTCCCCACACCTTTTCTTTTTTCTTTTTCTTCTCTTTTTCTTTTCTTTTTCTTTTTTCTTTTTTACCCCCTACTTTTCTGTTTTCCTTTTTTT
>VZRR01006553.1:8681-36194 GCA_013398015.1 Oreocharis arfaki | reverse complement strand
TTTTTTTTTTTTTGCTTTCCCCCCTCTTTAAGCAGCAGTATGTGTCGGAGGGCTGGGGCCCAGGACACAGGCAGGCCTCACAGTCCCCAGGGATGGCAATGGGAGCAAAAAGATTAACTGTGTGTCTTCTGGAGCTTGTTGGTGCTCTGAATCCTGCTGGAGCTTGTTGGTGCTCTGAATCCTCTGGGAGCCAGGGATCTGGCTCAGAATTTAGGTCAGGACCATGCAGAGAAGTGGCCATGCAAGGACAGGACCGGGAGAGGACAAAGACCTCAGGGTTCCTGAAATGGGTTTTAAGGGCTGCCCCAGTGGCGTGTGTGTATGCACCCACACACAAAACTATTATGAGTCACTTAAATATTACTATACACAAATTAACTGCTTTCAAGGCATACCCTAACTGGGCTGCCCCAGAGGAGAGGGGAAAGAAATGATCCCAGAAACAAAATAACCGAAATAATCCCTTCGGATGCTAATGAGCGAACAATTACAATGACTCATTGAAGTTATATCATAATGATACTTCCAAAGAAAAGAACTTTTTGTGTATTGTATTAAAACCAACAACAATAAAATGATCCCAGATTGAATCAAGACCACAATTTAATTTACACAGCAAAAGGGAAATGACCTAATAGTAGCACAGAAAGATATTCTCCTCATGTCAAGTCTTAATCTTTGGGTTTTATCCCGGCTTCAGTTTTAGAGAAAACAATGAAAAAGACCCATAGGCACATCTGGTTCAGAAGTGTTCATTGACATTAATGCAATGCATTGGATTCTGTTTGGCAGGTCTTCACACTGGGAAATATTCCACATAAGCAATGTTTATTAATTTTCTTCTGCTGATTTTTTAAAAACACAGGCAGAATATATTTCAAAAAGAGAGAAGTGATCCGGAGAGCTCTCTGAATATTCATTAATTAATATTTTGTCAGTGTCGGTTGTCTCAACAAAAGAAGGTTTTACAATTTACTCTAAGCCTCATTTAATTAAAAATTAAATGCTACAAAAATCCATGGCTTTTTTATTTTTTGTGCCTAGTAATAATTTTCTACTTACAATAAACTGTATTTTACTGCAACCAAAAATGCATTTCAAAACAAACAGCAATTTTTAGGCTTCAGAATATACAAAGAAATCCTCACAGGAGAAAAAAAAAAATCCCCAAACTTGACCTTTGCCATATCTCTGGATCAGCTACAGATGTTTAGCAGATTATACAAAAACCTGGATGTCCTTAATCAGACATTGTGGGTTTTTTCCCCTGCTCTGATAGGAGCTGTCAGTAACCTCTCTGCGAAGACCCCGTGTGAATTCCACGTGTAATTCCCGGGTTGGTTCCTGAGGTAGCTGCAGTTTCTCAGTGACAGGAGCAGTTCAGAAAGGAGCAGACTCTTGCCCAACGCTGCTGACAGAAAGTCTGATTTGGACAGGAATCCTTCAAATACACAGACAATGGGCTGGCTGACCTGTCATGCATGATGGATGAGTTAAGGGGATTAAAACCACTATTTGCATTAGAATAGATAAAAATTAGCAAAATAGAATTTCTCAGTAGGTGGCTTCAGTTCTGTTTGTTCTCTTAGGCAAAATGAAGTTCATTTTTAAAGGAATTACGATTGTTTAAGTAACGCTTATTTGCAGAGAAGAAATCCCGTGTGCTGGTTTGCTTCCTATTGTTTATTCTTTAAGAAATACACTTTAACTATCACAAAAGTATCCTTTTCTCCCCATGTTTATTATTAGAGCATTACACAACTACAGTGTTCTAACCACTTTAAACTGTCTGTTCACCTTAATGCTTACATGTTTCTAAGCTGCACATACCCCCAAAAAAGTGGCTCGAGTTCAGGGAGGGATGATCAAAAAGACCAAAAAATTGCATTAAATTGTGTATTGATGCTTCAGTGAGGTTCTGAGTGCAAGCCTGTGACTCAAGAACTGTAAAAGGCAGATGCTTGAATCACTGCAGGCTCCTTTTGACCAGATTCATATCGCACACAGTGCTGGTACTTAAAAGACTAAGAGATGGCTGCACAAAGTGACCCAATGAAAGGCTGGCCTCACAGAATGGCATTATACTGTTTATACAACATGGCTTTGAGAGAAATCTGTACGGACAAATCGGCGCTCACAGGCAGGCAAACAGATGCAGAAACTGCAGAAACATCCATGGACCATCTCCCCCTCGCTCCGGCTGAGAGCAACCAAGACCTGTCTGTCTGTCTGTCTGTCAGACCAGGGCTGTGGAAACCGTGGAGGTCCTGCTCCTTGCAGGGCTCACACATCCGAAGTGCAGGCAGCCAGGAGACTCCAGAGAATCCAGCACTTTTTAAAACACACATCTGTGTACTGCCCAATATGTTACTGAGCTCTGCCTGTGTTACCAGTGAAGCCACACCAGTGGTATGTCCCACCATGCCCCACAGCAGCACCAACAGAAAGCAAACTGAGGCATTAAGGAGGCACATTTCTTCCAGAGATGACAATACCAACAGGAAAAGCTGTGACGTGATTTCTCAACTCAGCATTTACTGTAATGAGGTTTTAAAGAGAGCAGGTCTCTTCTCTCGCTCAGTGATGGGGGTTCTGGCCACATCCAGACATTGCCTAAAACAGGGCAATGCCAGAGCCTGCATCCATATAGCTCCGGGCACCCACAGGCAAGGGAAGACCTGGTGAGCTGCCTTCATTTTCAGCTCTACAGACCCTGCACTGGGATTTCATGCAACTCTTTGCAAAAACTGTTTGTTTAGCTTACAACTTACTTGGTGTCTGTGTCCCATGCAGTTGAGATGCTTTATTTTCACAGCAGGTGCAAAAAGGTATTTAAATTTTCATTATGTCCAGGGTATTTGGGCTTGGTTTGTGTTAGATGACAGCTTCTGACACCAGATGGGCCAAGCAGAGAAACGTTTGACCAGCATATGAAAGAGCTTGGGATACATCCAACACCGACCTTTGCTTCCAAGTTATTCCACAAGCACAAAGTAGCATTTTGTGGAGATTTTATAGCTAACAGTGTCATTCTAGCTACAGTACAATAAATATTTTGCACCAATTACAGACCCACAAGAGAGACCTACAACATACTTGAGTTACAGGGTAAGTAATTTCTAGCAAACTCAGTCTCAAAACACATTTAAAATTAAGACTCCTTTAACTCTTTTTTTTCAGCCTAAAGAAAGACTTCTCCATACTTCCTTCGCATTAGATCAGCTGCCCATTCCTGCCTCCCTGCAGAACCCAGCTGATGTTTGAGCTAAAGTGGAGGAGAACAACATTACTGCACTTCTGAAACATTCCCAAGACACCAGTCCAAGGGGAGAAAAAGAAACCTTAATGTCATCATAAACTCAGGTATCAGAACACCACAAACTGTTAAACGACAGAAGACACCACTGCTTATTTTGAAGTTCAGCTAAGAGATACAACAATGAAAAGCTGAGTAATCAAATAATACTGCACCATAATGCATTTTGTTTAAATTTGGAAGTGTTCCTCATAACTTACTCATTTGTCAGAGAGAAAAGTGCCTGCCTAGCTCTCCCTGCCCCTCTGCCCCAGGCTTCAGCATCCCACTGTACATCCCAAGCAGGCTAAATACCATGCTGCTGATTTCATTATAATTCGAAACCCCCATTCATGCCTTTCAAAATCTGCAGGGTTATCTTGGAGAATCATAAGAAAATTTTGCCTTGTGTAGCCACTAAATGCACTAGAACCCTAATATTTGTAATCTTTGTTACATATTTTCTTAGTCAAAGTGGTTGTTTTGGTTGATGGGAGGGCTCCTTAAAGAAAAATAATTTAAGGGGTAGGACATGCCGGAGAACTGAAAGAAAATCACAGTTATTTATAATCTTTTTACCACTTATTTGTTTCTATAGTAAATCACTACTTTCTTTTGCTTTCCAGCTCATGGCTTTGCTTTACATAACATTTATTTAAAAAGTGCACATTTGGAAACCTTTTCTTTGTTTGTTTTGGATAAATGACTAATGAAGTGCAAACACAGTTTCACACATAATTCTTAATCCCCCTTTCTTTAGGCCTGATGCAGCAGGAGAGAAACTTCACAGGTTGTTTTGTGCCTGAGTACCATTGACATGGGACTGTAAAAGGAGACTGGGCTTCCAGCTGCAGCTCTGTCAAGTCCCTGTGCTCCCCTCAGAGTTTTGCCTGCTATAGATGTTAGTTCTCTACGTATCGTAGTGAAAAAGATTCCTGAAAGATGCCTCTCCTGCACCCACATCCATGGTTATCCTATGGAGCAGCCCCAGACATCAGTGGCTTCTAATCCTGGCAGCAACAATGTGCATTTCACAAGGAGCAGAACGACTTTGCTCCTCAGTTCCATCACAGAATCACAGATTCATTATGGCTGGAAACGACCTCTGAGACCACTGAGTCCATTAACCCCGTGTTCACCGCTAAACCACATCTCCAAGTGCCACATCAACACCTCCAGAAGCTGAGGGCTGAGGGCTGGCATTAGGACCAGGATGGGGGCACATGTCCCAGCACAGCCCCCACAGCTGGCATCTCCAGACCCACTGGCAGGAGCTATGAGCAGGGCAGATGCATGCAGCAGAGGAGCAAAGTTTAAATACACACACACATCTGGAACTGCAGTCAACATTTATTAACATAGCTTAGAGATTTCTGCCCCTACCAAGCTCCCAGTTTGCTCATGAGATTTTATCATCTGTTTAGTCTAACCTGCTGATATGGTAATCAGTAATCTCTGGTGCATAAAATGATTTCATTTCTCTTCTACTCTCTGGGACTTTATACATTCTTCTGTCCTCTCTTTCAATGTGCTGTCTCTCCTACTATCTCACTCCCTCCTTCTCCTCCCCCTGCCCTTCTTCAACAGTAAGGACAAGTAACACCAACCCTTCCCCTTTCCTGGTTGTTTCCAGGATAACCCTCCATTCCATATGGGTCCATCTTGAAAGAGCACTCCCCTTCTGCCTGGTCCACAGTGTGCAGTCTCTACCCTGTGCAGGCTGTCACACACCACAGGAAGGCTGTTTTGGAGCTGTTACTCTCTAGTGGGCAAAGTTCTGACCAAGATTCCTGCATCTGACTTCTACCTTGGCCAGTGGCTGGCTGGATGCATTTTGACACAGAGAGAAGAGTTTCAAGTGAGGAAGAGGTCCTGAGTTTCATCAGTGAGCAGCTGAGACCAACAAATGAAAAAAGGTTTCAAAGTGTTAAATACTCTGTGTTTGGATTCAGCGCTCTAACACTGGTATGAATGCAGGTGCATCCCTTGGCAAAAGGCTACTTCAGAGCAGTGGCAACGTGGCTCAGCACCCCTCTTCCTAGGTTTCTGCCTCTGCAAACAACAATCTGCACACAACAGTCTGTGCTTTGCTAAAGTCTGTACAGGCAGTGTACAGACTACTGCACTGTACCTTAACTTCTGCCAACTCCACAGGGCACCAAATTTGTTAGTTTTACAAACTTCGAAGCACTGCACTGTATTTTAAACTTTATATGTTTTGGTTGTAAAGGCATTTTCCCTGAGGCAGCTGGAAAATCCATCCTGAACCTGGCCTTCACACCACTAGCATTTAGCACACACAAGGTTTTTGCTAGTAAAAGACAAAGAAATAGTCATTGGATCAGCCAAAGGAACACCATCCGACATCAGGCTGAGCTATAACATGCATAAAGAGAATAAATGAGTGCTGCAGAGACTTATCAAGAGTGCTTGCAAGAGTGACAGCCCTTTCATCTTTGTGAGATGCATATCAATATGTCAGGACTCACCACTCCAGACACTAAATTGAGCCATAGACTGATTTTCCATAAGGACTGGTGGACATGGTACTGTTAGGTTAACAGTTGGACTCGATGACCTTAGGGATCTTTTCCAACCTAAATTATTCTGTGAGTCTATGACATAAGAACAAGAAGTAAAAGTATACTTAACTTACCTCAGAGGCTCACAAATGTTTATATGAAGCTATTAAAAAGCTGAGATTTAAAACAACACATCCATTTAAAAGAAAATGAAAGGTTGTTTCTGGTATGGCTGATGCAGTTGTATGTTTTCTGTTGGGGGAAATTTACAGCCACATTATTGCTGTCAAGGAGGGTAGTGAGCCACAAGGATTTCCAGATGCCATGTGTGAAGTTTCTCATTTCCCCTACCATACTAAAGTACATTATCACCCAAACGCAAACAAGCTTTAAAAAGTGTCTGTCATTAAAACATGTGTGGCCCCCTTTCCTGGACTTAAGAGATTTGGGCTTTTTTCTTCTCCTTTCCTTTCTTTTTAAGCCAGATGGGAGAGGGCACTGCAGCACTCTCAGGGGCCCAGTGCTGATCACACTGATGTTGACAGCAATACTTTGGGCTGCACCCAGAGTGAGAGGTACATGCTGCACCCTGCCAGTGAGAAACCTCCCTCTGCCAAACAGTAACATTTCACTTGCTGAAAGCCAGGCCAAGGAGGGGAAGAAATGCTGCCATGACATTTCTCAGAGCAGCTATGAACGTGAAAACAGATTTAAGAGGAACGCAGAAGTGTACCGGGTTTGCATGGCCAGGTTTTGGCAGCTTGGGGACTGCAGGGGTGGCTGCTGTGAGGAGCTGCCAGAAGCTTCCTCATGTCCAGCAGTTCCAATGCCAGCCGGCTCCGAGACGGACGTGCCTCTGGCCAAGGCTGGGCCACGCGGAAATGGCGGCAACGCCTCTGTGGCAACAGATTTAAGAAAAAAAAAAAGATATTGCACTGATGTAACCGCAGGCAGACAAGAGCAGGGTGAGAACATGAGAGAGGAACAGCCCTGCAGACAGCCAGGTCAGTGCTGAAGGAGGGGCAGGAGATGTGCCAGGTGCCAGAGCTGAGAATCCCCTGCAGCCCCTGGTGCAGCCCAGAGTGAGGCAGCTGTGGCCCTGCAGCCCACGTTGGATCAGTTTGGGGAGAACTGTTGCCTGTGAGATGCACTCACATTGGAGAAGTTCCTGGAGAGCTGTCTCCAGGGAAGGACCCCAGGATGGAGCAGGGGAAGGGCTCCTCTCCCTAAGCAGCACCAGGAATGTGTGATGAACTGACCATAACTCCCATTCCCTGTCTCCCGGCCCCACTGGGGGCAGGAGGTAGAGCTAGGAAGGAGGGAAGGGTGTGGGGAAGGTGTTTTTAAGGTCTTATTTTACTTCTCAGTATTCTGCTCTGATTTCCTTAGTAGTAAATTCAATCAATATCTCTAATTAGAGCCTGTTTTGCCCATGACAGAAATTAGTGAGTGATCCCTCCCAGGCCTTATGTCAACTTTGTTATATTTTTCTCTCCCCTGCCCAACTGCAGAGGTGACTGATAGACTTTGGTGGGTGCCTGGAATCCAGCCAGGGTCAACCCACTACAAGAAGATAAAAGGAAAAACATGTTCAAGTTTCTCCTGTACCTATAAATCAAACTTGCCACACCAGTAGGCAGCCAAGGGACCTGTCCCATTGTATGGACACCAGTGAGCAGCTGGGCCAGCTGCCTGCACAGGAGATCACCCTCATACCTACAGAGAAGGGAATCCTGTGCCAAAAGGACTTTCAAAGGCTTCTGCAAGCCTGAAGCAGAACAGCCTCTCTTAGGGCAGTCTGGGACTGCTGCACACTCAGGCGTGAGGCTTTTAAGGGGCAATAGGTGCAAACAAGTGCCTTGCAATCAATCACCTTTCCAGCTCTTAGTAGCAGAATGGAAGGAGAATCAAAGCTAGAAAATCTGATCAGTGAAGTTTTGCTCCCAACTGGAATTGTTTTAAAAAGAGGAACCATAGAATTTATGCAAAGGTCCAGCACAATGGTGCTGAAAAGAAGGTAGAGGTGGAAATATGAGAAGGCTGATGCCATGTAGTCCCCACTGATTTTTCCCTCAAAGTAGGTGTTTTGTTAAATGATGTTAACTTGAATCTTTTGCTGAAAATCAAAACTAAATGGGAGATGTTGAGCCCAAAGCAGAGCTGACCCTTCTGTCTCACATCTGGGAACACACCAACAACAAGATCCTGAGTGGGAGCAAGAAGAATGGTTTTGCTCAAAACCCAGGATGAAACAAAGTTAAGGAAACAAGGTGTGCTGGAATCCCGCATTTCAGCTGGAGAACTTCCCCTCTCCATGGGCACAAAGTGGCACCTGTTTCTGATGCAGGCTCAGCAGAGTGAAGGCTGAGGAGAGCCCCATGCCAGTGCCAACCAAACTGACTGGAAGCCTGTTTTATGACACAAGCTTTTTACTTCCACAAACATCTTCCATGTCTTCAGCTCTTTCTTACAGTCCTCCCAAAGAGGGTATATACAACATAAGCCTCAGCACTCTTAGAAACACTAAAGCAAATCCCTGAAGCCACATTAATTACATCAGACACTCGGCTTGAAGTTATAGCATAGCATTTTCTGAAAGAAATATAGATCTGAGGAACAAAAAGAGCCCCTCAGAAACTCTCACACTTCACATTAATACTTCAGAAAAACTGAATTTCTGCTTCAGCAACTGCTGCAACTAGCTGAAGGCTCCAGTGCAGAGTGTGCATGTTTGATGAAACAGAAACAGCCAACACAATTATTTCCAGAAACTCAGGACAAGTCAATATGGACAAATCCCTTTTCAAACCTACACAGGGCGGATCATTGCCTTGCTGATCTGCCTGAGACTTCATGGCACTCACTCGCAGCAAAAGAAACTCATCCAGAGTGTCTTCCGCACCTGTCAGTGCTTGGTACTCCGATCTTGTTAAAAAACCAAATCCATACATTGAAAACAAAAGTGTCATTACAGTGCTTTTAAAACAATCACCCTGGCTTCTCCTTCATCTTTTCATTTCCACTAGATTAATGAAAGACTTCAATTAAAATGTAAGCCAATTTATAAAAGATTTTAAAATTCAGTAAGTCAGATCTTTCCATCCTAGCATTTATTTTCTATTGTAACATTTGCCATTCCAGCAGGCTTTTGTTTGCATCTTTTCCCATTCCTACCTGGACAAAAGGCTCTTTTTTCTTCTCCAGATGAAAAAAAAAAAGTGCAGATGACAGACATTTCTGGGTGCATAAGTAAGGTCATTCAAGAGTGACCATGAGCTAAATATACTCAGCAGCTATAAAAATTAGATCACAAACTTTTATGCCTGAATTATTTGTTAGCTCTCTGAGCACTGGAAATTCTTCGACCTGTACATCTGAGAAAGTGAATCTCCACAGAAATCAGATCTCAGTCAGTTTTCTTTCTCTATATTCCCAAGCAAGACCCCCAGAAGAAGACCTCAGGGTCAACTACTTGTTGGGTCTCTCTCCCATCTGCCCTCCTTCCTGTTTTCAAGAAGTTTCTAAAGACATTTCCTAAAGAACATCACCTCTCCAGTTAACATTAAGTAAGGGATTTGCAGAAGTGACTGGGGAGAACAGGCAGGCAGACACTTGTGGACCACTTTGGAGCTGTAGCCGAAAGAAAAATTCAAGCGAGAGAGTCTTGTTTCACTGTTGCATTCAAATTTGAATCTAAAGCCCAGCTGCTTATGGCATTTGAACATGAATGCAAACAGTGGGCTCAGAAAATTAATCTCAGCCATCTAGATCCTCTGTCCCTGTGGTAAGCAGTAAAGATCATAGGAAAGGAACAACAGGGACCAAAGTGGATCAAGGAGTTTTCCTCTTCTAAGCTTGTAGTTTCATGGCTGTGCTTGAACAGAGGAGATAACAGAAACCTGCAATAAATCTCTTTATGCTGGAGACATTAGTGGACAAAAGTAACAAATTCAATCTCAGTTTCTACATCTGCTCTTTTATACAGCTGATGGTTCATACTCAATCCACACATCTTACTAAACTTGGGGTTAAAAGAGTTTGGAATTAAGTAGAAATTATCAATATTTTACAATGTCAAAATGTTTATGGGTGAAAAGATTTGAGTTGGTAAAATTGTTGACTGTATAAGGTTAAATAAATGTTTACCTGGCTTTAGGAATTAGTAAATTGCATTAAGTTATATTAGCTATTATAATTTATTCTAATTTGAGAAGCTTTAAACTGGTGCAAATTATAAAAATTAGGCAAACTTAATCCTTGTGCTTAAGCCTCCTTAAGGTCAATTGCGTTCCTTAGGATTTGAAAGGTTTACATTGAAGTCGTTGTGAGTGACATCTTTAAGGTGCACGTAAAATAAAGACCTTGATTTTAAATGTAGGTTAATTTTAACTGCTGTCATAAAATAAAATACACTTTAAAAAAAAAATCTGTTTTCTCTCATATAAATGTCTTGTCTTTTTCCTAAAATGTGAGAAATAAAACCAACTGGCATTCAATACGGGGCTCAGTAGAAATCATTGGCCTGAAAGTCCAGCATTGCTTTCTACAACATAAAATCCAATACCTCCAATAACAGATCACATTAAATTTGACCTAACCTGTGGGCAGGGTTCTTTACCCAGAAATAACATCCCTTTGCACAAAATCAGTGTTTTGAAGGATCATAATCTTTATGTGACCTGTGCGAAACACAACACCTCTTGTCTGCCCGAGAAGATTACACGAAACTAAAGGATGAAATTAACCCACATCCAACAAGGCAGACACACCCACTGAGCCATGCAGGAACAGTCTCATCTATGAACACCCCACGTTTTCCTCAGGAGCAAAGAAACTACACCACTTCATCTAGGAACAGCCTCATACGAATGTGGCTCGGTCTGTAAGAACAGAGAAATGGACCCATTTCACAAGAAACTGACACATTCCCAGAAGACTTTCTTTGGTTCAAGATTTTCCCATTTTTCCTGTATCAACCCACTCCACCTGCAACACAAATGCAGGTATCAATTCCAAAAAAAACGTACCAGCATGCTGAAGGCATCTGGGAGAGCAGTAAATTACTAGGAGATTGGAAAGATTGATTTGTGAAGAAGTTGCAAGGAAGTGGAGACATTGCAATCAGCATGTACATGGTGTAAAGGCCGAGTTTCCCAGCAATCCCTGAATGCCCTCAATTCCCACTAGAAGACTGAAATCAGTGGGAGCTCAGGACATTCAACAATTCATAAAAATTAAAGCAGGGCATCGACTGGTTTTATTGTTTGTTCTTGGCAGTACCCACCAAGAGCGCGACGCTGAAGGAATGCATGATCGATGTTGTGACAACTCTGCAATTTGGAAAGATTTAAGCAAAAGGGATAGGGCAGTGAAAAGGGGTGTAGCAAGTGAATGAAGTGATCAAAGCTGTTGGTGGCTGGCATTCTTTATTACTACAGCAATCTCTGCATTTCGGGTAGAGACTATTGCCGGAGCAGCTCAGCCTGCCTGTTACTGACATCCTCATTTCCTACAAATCCCCACTGAAGTGCCTCTCCCGTGCTTCAGAGGGCTGCAATCCAGAGGGCTGTGGCTGTGGGGTGTGGGGAGGTTTCTGGGCCAGCTCTGGCACAACACTGCAGGTGGAATGAAAGGGGCTGATAAATGGGGTGGGAGAGCAGCACAGGGGGCCAGGGGCTGCCTCGTGGGCACAGGCAAAAGTACTGCAGACTGCAGGGGCAGGGAAGACATCTGAGTGGCATAAAGACAGAAGAAGAACTGATTTTTAAATTTTTTTTTGTGAGACTATACACACAGGAACGATCTTAACAAAACAAAGTTTAAATTTCAAGCAAGAAAATACCTTCCAGATTTAAAACAAGCTCCAAAGAATGCCCCATGTTAAGGCACTAAAACCAAAATTGGCAATGCACTAGAAAATATTCTGAGAGGAGGAACCTTCAACCAATTCCTTTTTTTCCCCTCATTAGATGTATATTTGATATTTTCTTTTCGTATGACCTAAAAACCTATACCTGTAAAGAGCCCCAGGTGATAGGTACACCATGACCTGGGGGATAGGCCTGCAAGACAAATATCCCCGAACCAGCCCACATCAAACCCCGCTATGATACCAGAACTGTTCTTTGCTTCAGCTCCTGTGGTTTAGTTTTGGGTAGTTCTGTGATGAGCAATGAGTGTGACTCCACGATCCTTATCGGTTCCTTTCAGCTCAAAATATTCCCTGATTCAGTGTCTCTTCTCAGTTACATTCCTCTCAACCTGAGCCACACCCAGCAGACCCTCCTTGCTTATCTTTATGGTTTTCTTACACAGAACAGAGAGTAAGAAAAGTAGGTGATAAATCACGGAATGATTACTGTTCAAGAGGAGCTGTGGCAAGTTAGCACTGTTTTGATGTCACTTTTCTTGTTTATCTCACTTTTTCTAACAAATTTCACTTTTAATTTAAGCACAGGCTTTGCATTTCTTGGACATCTGGAATATGTAAAAATAATTCCACAAGTTATCTTCTTTTCTGGGAGATAAAAATAAAACAAGAACCTTCTGTAAATGCGAGGGGCTACCTCCAACTTCCTTCTAACACTTAACACAAGGCTTAAAATTGTACCATATAAACACAGAGAAGCTGAAACACCACGAGCAGCCCTTCCATCTACTTTGCTTTACACATTAAACCACGATTCAAACAGAGTCCATTAAGGCATCTAAATGTGACTTACCACATGTGTTAATTGGGTGGGGAGGAAAAAAAAGAAAACACAACCCTCGAACGTGGACATTTATGTATTCCCATTATTCAGACCCTCCTGATGCCACAATCTCCCACTTCTATAGTTTATAAATGTTTGATTTAAAATATAGCCATTTTATCATTTGTACCACATTTACCTCATCTTACCACTGTTCTGACTGGATGAGAAGCTAATGTAGCCTACACTGTCTGGTCAATTATTGCATGGACACCAGGGACCAATTAATGCCATCCATAAAAGCCTGAATCATTCTGTCAATTAACTAGAACTAACTATGTCATCAGATATATTACTGGTGAGCAAGTCTATTTGGTTGCAATATGTCTTGAAGGAGAGCAGTATCAAATGAATCACAATTGACTTGGACAACTGCTAGCATAATTTCAGAAGATGAAAAGACAAATGTGGTAGTTATTAGTGGTCCCCTGAGGAATTACGGCCAAGCAATTGTAATGTGCTAAGACTGTACTAGCAGGTGCCCACAGCACAAATCAGGCAGAGGGTTAAATCAATATTTTCAATTTCTTAGGATCAATTCAGTGTTTGGACAAGATGGAAACTTGTTAGCAATTGGCAGAATGTGTAAATGAAAAGTCAAACTTCTTATTATTTGTTAAAAAGGAATCAGTGCTCTGCATCATGCCCTTGGCACAAGGTAATGCTTTCATGATCCAGTTGCTTGGGCATTCACTAAAAATCTAGCAGTTCTTAAATTTTAATAGAGTGCAAAAGGTTACTTTAATACATGCCAAACATTCAGGATCTTTAAAAATGATTGAAGTGTCAATAGGAAAGTTTTTGAGCTGTGACAACAGCATAGTTATTAACGATTAGTGCAAGAAGCAGAAGAAACCTTGATTGCTTTAGAAAAGTCTCACCAGGAATGCAGCCTGACATCCTTGGTACAACTTCACATTTATTCTGTTTCATGCAGGAGAACATTTGGATCATGAAGTGATCCTTTACCAATTAAACAAAAAAAAAAAAGCCACCTTACACAAACTGATTTCATTTGTCACTGCTGGGTTTAAGGATGCCTGCAGCAGGACCTAAAGCACTGGCATCATATTCTTTACTTTTAACACAAAGGTGTAAAAATGAACTGTTACATCTCTGTATTGTTTTACAAAAAGATGCCTCCAGCCACCCTGACAATCGGGGTTTGGAAAATAAACCTTATTTTGAGTGAGGGAGGCGTGCCCTTCAAATGACACCTTAGATAAGGCACAGTAAAATCTTTGGGATTTGGAAGCAGAAAACTGGCAAGTAATGCTATTGTACCAGGGGAAAAAACACGTGATCTCAGGGAGAGCTATTTCCATGGTTCTCACCCAACACTTTAAGTCCATTATTTCAAACAGATCAAAAACATGAACCATTTTTCATGCTACAAAACTACAGCAATATTGATTAGGAAAACAAAAATAAAGCCCTGATGGTTAATTAAAAAAAGGAAACTCAACAAAACAGTTTTGAAATATGCCTGAAGAAGGCACCTATGCTTCAAACATGAACACAGTTCTCTGTATGTTGGGCTGGTATAGGAATTATTTGAATTGTCTTCAGTGTTTAGACTTCAGCTCATGGGTACAGACAAGTGAAGAGGTAGGTGAAGCTCCTCTTTCACAATTGCTTGGCATAGAGACATTCTTTTCAATATTCTTTGTTCTTTAATTGTGAAGATAACAATATTAACAACGTTGAAAAAATGGTTCATCTGATTGAAGTATTTTCATCCAAAGGACCTCAAAGCACTCTAAACACAGAGCAGGGAGATGATCTTTTGCCCAGCATATGGTCAACCTGTGAGTTCCCTGTGACAGAAAGTCACTGCCAGCAACACTCTAGCTGCTGCTTTTAAAAAACAGTAGCAGCCTTCACTGATACAAGCCAAAATAAAGAGCACTTGAACTTCGAGAAACTGCAAACCCTCTTAAATCTTTACATTAGATGCTGCAGATGAAGTAGGAGATATTTCTCATTTTTCAGCCTTTTCACAGGAATGAAATGGTGCTGAGTCAAATGAAATAATGAAAAAAATAAAATCAAATCAAAATGGATTTCCCTATTTCAGGGTTGGCCCAGATAATCTATTGTCAGTGTCTAACTCACTGCAGCTTTGTCTGATTTGTGCAATACATTTATCAAGGAGACCTTTCTCTTGAAATGCATTCAGCGCGACATGGGGGATACGCTCCACACCACAGGACAGCAGGTCCAGAGCAGGCAGACACACCATCAGCGTCAGACGATAAAACAGAGGGAACACGGAACACCACCGTGCTTCCTACCGAATTGGCCCACATTATTACAGAAAAAAAAAAAAAAAAAGACAGAGCGCGAAAGAACTCAATGATACAGCAACGATACAGTTATTCTTTGAAAAATAACACAGGAAAGATAAACCCTTTCATCCAAAACACACAGCCAACAGATCTTTTCCTTGCCCAGCCCCTCTACCTGTGCACTGTGTCTCAGTAACAACACGTTTCTGGCTCCCTGTACACACCCTCAGGTGAAACCATTCCCAGGCTTTACGGAGGGTACAGAGAACCTCCCTGTGTTGGCCTGGGGAGCCGGAAGAACCTGTGCCTTTAAGAAGCACAGCGAACCAGCGCAATCGTTCGAAACCAAGGTTCAGCAAATAGGAGACAATGAAATATGGAGTAACTTGAAACCAGCCCACGAGCTGCCCAAGAGAAACCTCCAGCTTGTCTGGCTCTCAGACACACCCTTGCAGCTCTTCTGGAAAGCTGGGCCCCGTTTGCAAGACAAGGAGCTAATTGATTCCATCGTCTTCTGTATGCGCAAGTATAAACTGAAGCGCATAAAGGACAGAGGGACACGCAGCTCAGCTGACCGTGCTAAAAGACTCTGCTGTCTGACAGCGCGCCGCTCGCCCAACAAGCGCCGCGATTGTTCCCGCCAGACGCCACGGGACCCAGGATGCATAATTCCAGTGCCTGCATGTCCAGCTGTAGGATATATTGGCAGCAGGATAGCAAACTGGCTTTAAGTATCGTTAACATTTTTCTCTGCCATCCACGGAGCTGTTGAGGCACTGCAGACGCGGGGCTGGTCCATCCTCTGCCACCAGCTCGCACACCTGCCGGAACGTCTCCTCTCCCTGCACACCGAAACAGATTTTCCTCTTTACAAAGCGGATTTTTTTTTCCCCATCTAGAAGTTATCTACATTAACTTCCTCTGTAACAGCCCCTGAGTTCTGGTTTCTACAGAACGGGAGTAAACAAAGTCAATCTTTTCAGACTGAAACTGATACACCACTCAGTGCCTCCATTTGGTTTCATTTCCAGCACGATTTATCTCACAGCCTTTCTGGTTCTGACCCAGTAAAACTCCCCAGGCGGGAGGGAAACTGTCACTGGATCTGTATGAAAGTTCCTGGCAAGTCGTGTGCCAAAGGAACACGAGGAGAACACCTCTGCTGTGCTCAGCCCGAGGTGATGGATGCAGGGGCTCTCCCTTTTCATCTCTTCTGAACCATGTGCTTAAAAGCAAAATGGCATGGCATGCACTTCAAACAGAACAAGAAACGTGCTATCTTTGTATCCATGTGGCAATCTTTCTGCTAAGCAAAGACCATCAATCAATTCCACTAATGATAAAAGGGAGAAATTTTATGTCAGAGCCCATTCTGCAAACATGGAATTCAAATACTGCGCTTGGATCTCAAACACAACAGAACTCACTGTTAATTAAGAATAAACTATATAAAGCTATATACTAAATAAGCCTAAAAACACAAGGCTCATGATATCTTTGAAATGTTTTTTTTTCTCCAGAAATAAAAATATGAAAACATATTTAGAGTATATATTTATTTTGTGTTTGATAAACCATATTGAAAATTCTGAAAATCTAAGGAAAAAACATACAGCAGGAAAATAATTCCAAGCTGCTTTACACACAGTCATCGACCTTCTCATACAAGTTATTCTGGTTTAAATATGGAGCAATATCACCAAGCACAGTAACAAAGTCATATTGATGTAAAACTGCAGTTTGTCGGTATTTATCAGATCTCACAGTATCATCAGATTTCACAGATTTTGGACACATAATTTATAACCCCTATGAATACAATTTAGTAGAGAACCAGCAGTTCTCTAGCAGATAAACAGGAGCTGTGGTTTTGGTCAAGCTAGAATTTAACTTTCAGGCCTTGGCTAGATAAACTGAGCAAATCATAAAGACAATAACAAACTAGTAGCCTATGAATGTCACACCCAACAAGAAGCAGTATCTGGTCAGGAGACCCCATGGACTTCATGACAAGATTTTACCTCTGGCCCTCAGTTATCCCTGCCCCAGAAAAGCATGACTTCTCCTGAAGTCACCAGCAATGTCACAATCTGATTCACTGAAGTTCTTGCATACAGTTAAAATCAGACAAATGCTGGAATAAAGGCAGGTCTTGAGGATCACATCACAGGCAGAAATATTTACATGTCGCACCTGATTTCACATTGGTTTGAGTTCACTGAATTCAAAGGTCTTAGTGGACAGTTTGATCACAAAATAGGGAACCTGTGTTTTCCCTTCCCTTGCCTCCTTGCTCAAGCCCCATGCCCTACAGTAAAACAAAAGGCTCCCCTCATAACAATAACCAGCAAATAGGTCTCCACACTCACACCCAGAAGAGCAAAGAAAATAAAGATCTGCAAAGAAAATAAAGGCAAGATTCTCAAGCTTGCAGCTACACAGAATCTATTATTTCTCATATTTACCATTGTTATTACTATTGTTTACATGGTGTTACCAGCATATTTCTGCCATGTAAAAAAATGCACTCAAGTAAAAAGATTTAAATATTTTCATTCTAAAATGACTTGCTTTGAAAAGCAGAATCACAATTCTGTACACTCTTCTTCAACTAGAATTTCTCTCCCATAGTGCTATAAAGCAGAGATTGGCATTTTACCATAATCTTTTAATGTTTTGCTTGGATGTGGTGATGTCGTTAGCTAAAAAGAAGCACTTCAGTAGTCCTGATCATCACTCAGAAAAGGCACCAGAACCAGGAAAACCTTTACGGCTACATAACAATAAAGAAACTAAACACAACCATCTTGTGATCAATTTTATGCCTAAGATTTAATTAAAATAGTCATAAAAATGTATCTGATTATTTGCAATTAAAATCTAGCATGCAAGGTCAAAGTGGAACCTACTGCACCCAAAATGCTGTAGCTTTGAAATCAGCTGAGAAGTTCATGCTCCCACATAACTGATTCTGAACCCTGTATACTTTAGTTCATGCAGATACACTGAACAAAGGCACTCAGCATACAGAGGCTGGTTAATTCTTATTTTATTCACAAGGCAGTGCCAGATTTAAACAAATGAGTTGCAAATGATTTTGGTGAAGATGTTGGATTGCTGCATCATGTTTATGATGTACTGCAAGGCAGTTGTGTATAGCCTGAGTGATTTAGGCTTAGCATAATAAATATTATATTCTTATGTTAGATAGGAGTACATCAATGGAACCTATTCTAATTCTATCTAAGGCAATGAAATAATCTGCTCGGGTTATTCATGGAAATATGAGTCCAACCACTTTTGGACTCATGCAGATTTTATGCTTATACAGAAGAGGCGACTTCCATAATCCGTAATTATAGGTGCAATACCATTCGCTGAACAACACAGCTTTTCAAATTTAATTATAAACCCCAAACGTACTTAGCTAATCGGATCAATTGCAAGTCACAGCAAAGCACATTCTAATTTTCAAGACAGATGAAATTTTGCCACCTCTCAGCTGCTGTGAGAGCCAATGTCAGGTGAAAAGTAAGAGAAAACAGACAAGCATGTTTTCCAAGAACCATTACAGCAAATTTTATGACTGTGTTTGCAGACATGTTCCCTGCAGATCTTTGATTTGCTAAGGCTGCTTTTATCTTGCTGAGCCTCTGCTGAGCAGCAACCACCATTTCAAGGAGGCAACAATGCCTTTTTTGACAGGTCCCATTACCCTTTCTTGCCCCACAAATGCAACAGGCCTCAAAAGCCTCTTTATGAATTTATGGGGATGAAACCGAACTTCTACATAGAGAAACATAGTTTCAATCCCAAAATAGCCCCTCAAAGGCCCTGCTCCGGCCACAATTGCTGCACTTACTCTAACAGACCTGCAGCAGAGACTGAAGTCAAGCCTTTCCTCAGGGACTCGCTCCATCACCGTGACTTTGCCCCTGTTCTCCTCGTGGTGCTGAGCTGGGGCTGTGCTGCCAGCCCGGCTCTGTGGGATCTCTGCTGGGTAACCAGCCCCTCACAAGGGGAAGGCAGCTCAGATGATGTGACTCTGGATCATCAAACCCTTCTGGCTTGCCTTATTTTTTCTGTAATACAAACCCGTTCTCTTTTCTGCAGTGGGGAGTTCTTCCAGATGAGCACCACCTCCTCTCTGTGACGTGCAGTGATCAGTATAATGAAAAATAGAGCTTAGAGTACTGCAAGACAATCCTATTTTCAGTGCATCAGCTACCTGAGGAGCCACCAGAATGTGTGATAGCACAGCACTTCTCTTCAGAGAGGTAATTCTGCTTCGGTTGCACATACTATCATTCATATGAATGGTCTTGAGGGTATTCCGAGCAAAAAAGGCAAAACTGAGCCCAGAACAACTGGTTTGGAAAGGCTCAGATCAATACTGCAGTCAGTCTACTGTAAATAGAAGGCATAAATTAGTATATGCAATAATCACCAGTTTGTTCTGTGGTTGTGTTTCCTTTTACTGTAAACATAATCACAAAAGCTCCTGATGACACAGCAGCTGCAAAATGAACTGCTCGAATCACAGCACATTCTCAGGCTGACCCAAAGGCACTCTTATAAGGAATTAAGTATCAAATTATGATTACATAGCTATAATATTATTTATTATTTGCAACGTTTGCAGTTACTTTGAAGTGTCAGTTCCATGGTACTGGCTGTTTAAAAACACAGTTTCTCAAAGAGCTGGCTTAGCACAGAAAATCAGGGACTACAGGTAGATGTAATGGGCTGGTGAAAGGCACAGCAGAGACATAAGAGCAACCCAACAGCTGTGCCACATAAAGTAACCAGTATTTCTCTCTTTTCATACAAATTTTGGCACACATAGGGGCAAGCAAATCAAAGCAATTCAAACACTGCCAGAGCCCTATTGACATCTATACAGTGTGCTGCTGCTCTGTGAAAAAACTGAATTTCCTCTAAAACACTCCACAGCCTCCAAGGACAGGGAACGTGCCCCCTCACCACCCTCTCTCATCTCTAACAAATAGAGGATGTATGGGCTGGGAGAAAAGAACTGAGAAAGGAGAAGATCCTGAAGGGAGACAAACAGGTGGATGATCAGAAACAGAACAGCAAGGAGACCCCTGTTGTACAAGAGCAGCGAAGAGCAAAATGGTCCCAGACACGTGAGACGAGGTGCCCGGCCGGACCAAAGCCCAGTGAGGGCAGCATCTCACCCCTTACCAAAGGAGGGTGAATGCAGGAACACCTCAAGAAAGTTCTCCCAAATCCAAGTAAGTCGCAGCTCAACTGTGTCCTGAGTCTGAAGCAGTGCCTCTGCATGTAACAGGGAATTTTTGCTTTCCCTATGTAAACATACAGCTTCCACTCTATCATTCAAAGAGATTCACAGCTGCACTAGAGCTTGTCCCCAGAGCTAGTGCCTTTTGTTTGTTTTGAGCCTCTCACCTAAACCTTAAACATGCAGACAAGCAGTGAGCAGCTGCTCCTCATTCACCTTCCCTGTGCATCTCAGTTCTACAGATTTCAGCCCTGTCTCCCTTGAGTCACCACTCCTGGACCCAAGAGGTGCAGTCCACTGAGTCACTGCTTGTGCTGAAACTGTTCTCAGGAAAAGTCTTTGATCCTCCTTGTTGCACTCTTTGAATCTTGTCCAGGTCTGCTGCTCTCCTTTTTGAGTGAAGGAACTGAAGTGCACAGAGCATGCAGGGCTGCCCTGGCTTCCAGACACAGCCAACCCTCAATCCTGCTGCACCAAGGAAAAGCCAGAGCTCCCAGACACGGCCAACCCTCAATCCTGCTGCGCCAAGGAAAAGTCAGAGCTTCCATACACAGTCAACCTTCAATCCCACAGCACCCAAGGAAAAGCCAGGCTTCTTAAAAAATATTCTGCAGTGCCGCCATAAAGATTCTCATTTCTATCACCTAATTAAATTTAAGGCTAAAAATCAAATAATCACTTGCCACTTTAATTTCTTCCTTTTTTTTTGTTTGTTTACTTGCAAGTATGGGAACATTAGCATGGACTGGACTGTTTCAGGTTTTGAAATGTGTAGTGCTCTCACAACATCTTTTGAAGTTTTATGGACTGCCAGACATGCACAGACCACATGCTGAGTAACACTGCTGTTCAGTGCTTCAGCAAACAGCCAAACGGGAGTTGAGGGGACAAAACAAGTTTGACTCCAAGTGCCCTCCGCAGCACGAGTAACTGCTCAGGAATTCTCTGCATATATCCGAAACCACTCGCACACAATCCGATGCCCATTCCCCGTGCTGTAACTCACACGTGTGTGCCCAAGCGTGGTTCAGTGTTTCAGACCTGAGCCACGCTTACCCTGGTGGAGGATGGGAGGCAAACCCAAGAACCACGGGGTTCGTAGCTGAACTGGCTCTGACCCCCCGGACACAGCGGTATGGCCAAACCCCTGAGAGACATCGTGCCTGCGCTTTTAGGGCAAATACTAACAAACATCGACTATTTTCTCACAGTAGCTGACCTACGTGCAATATTTTATGACTCATGGAAAACTTGGAGCAGCTGTAAGAAACAGTCAGTAAATTTAAGCAAGACCAGAGTGGATCAGCAATTGTACTGAAACAAAAAGCTACAAACCTGAGTGATAAATTGCATGACATGCCCATAATGGAAGGCTTGAGGCTGCTGTTGCAAAGGATCACCCATGAAGGCAGAACCACTGGACAAGAGACAAAGCCAATACATTCCTATAGATTTAACCATTTTACTGCTTCTAACCAGTCCTGCCTAACTTTCTGTATCATAAACTGCAACAATTTCAGTTTAATTTTCTTTATGATTGAAAAAATTAAAATTTCACGTTTGCTTGAATTTATTACTAACTGACATCACAATTTCAGCAATTCATAAATTTCCACGCTGGTCAGCAAGCTATGACCCAGAGGAAAAATGTTATGCTGACCTCACTGCAACAGCAGCGCTAGAAGTAGAAGACACAGAGTTATCAGTATTTTAGCAAAGGCTTTTAAATGGATTCTACTAGTTGAAAGCTAGTATGATACTGCTAAGTAAACGCTGGGGTTATGGAAAATATTTTAAAAATTAAGATTGAGTCTATATATTGTGGACAATTACATAGGATAACAGCTCCTTGGGAGAAAGGCTGCAGAGAATAAATAAGAGGCAATCTACGTATCTAGAGTTTACAAATATTTATTTTATATTATTTAAACTGTTTGTGTATCTAAGGAAGCAGCAAAAAAGGAATTTATACTGAGAGAAAGTCAGATGAAAGAAAACAATCCAAACAAAATCCCCAAACTCCACAATGGAGGAACATGGCAAGAATTTTAGCATTTGATTTCACACAGTCCCTTGAAAACTTAAAAACTCCTATCTCCCTCAATCAGCAGCTCCCCATGTCTAATACCCTGTTTCTGTTAATTATGAGTCAGTTTTACTGACTTGAAGGGAAAAGGTGCTCAGCCATGCCTGAGCACCCTGCAGCCCATCTGCAAAGCTCTGCAGCGAGGGGGAAGGAGACTCCCAAGGCTCCCCACCCCAGGAAGCCCCTGCAGGCACTTTATCCCGAGTGCACACCAACATTCATCCATCCATAAATGAGGGGGATACTTCCAATCAGTGAGAACACAGATGCATCCAATAACAAAGCAGCCATCCCAAATGACAAATAATTAAGCAGAACTGTCTTTGAGGACTGGGGGACAGAACCATTCCCACAAGCTCCTGGATGTGTGCAGAGGAGGGTGGGAAGGGAGCTGTGTCCCACTTGCTCCCAGCGAGCCAAACCCTGGCAGTGCAGGGAGAGGGAGCACCCAGCTACACCCCAGCAGTGCTGTGAGGCTCCACTGGCACCCCTGTCCCCAGCCCTCACCGCAGGGCTGAGCACCCCACTGCTCTTCCAAAAAGGTTTATGCACATTTAATTACAGGCACGTGCCAGGGGAGAGCTCAGCTCTGAGTCTTCCCCTTTCTTGCCTGGTTACATTTTGCAGTACTTCATGTTCCATAATTGATTACATGCAATCTGTCCCAGCTGTAGCTACAAGGTTCTGCAGGTCCACTTTGGGTGAAGAGGCAGTGAAATTAGAAACACTGAGACCACCAGTGCAATTCAGTGAATATGTCTGCCAAGAAGGAACCAAGGAATTAATTCACTGGAGACTAACCTTTCAGGAACAAGGCAGGTTTACTCTGAGCATTAATTCTGAAAGTAATGAGGTTGTGGTTTTTGGTTCAGTCTTTAATAGTCTTCATCATAAAAGCACTACAGTTAATATCCCATAATCAGTGCTTTCTGATCAGGAGAGTCCAACAAGCAATTTTCCATCACATACTGGAACTAGGCTACTGCTGCAATCTGAACAAAACAAACAAAACAATGCTCCAGTCAACATCTAGCAACAGGAAACACAGACAAAGCAATTCAAATATTTCGGCTGTGGAGCCACTTGAGGGTCTGGCCACATCTTCCATTTAAATTAGCAGCCAAAAACTCCAGCTCTGCTTGGGAGTCTTCCTCATTTAGCGTTTTCTTAGCATGTACAAACATTATCTTTTATTGTTGCTTAGCAGTGGTGACTCCCTCACTACCACTCTTGGTTCAGAAAAGTAAAAGTATTCCAATTTAACACAAATTAGTTTTTTTATCTGTTTTCCTGGAAAAACCAGTGGAAAAAAAACAGTTTGAATTAAAATCAGTTCAGCAGGAAAGTTCAACTTTATATCCCCTCCTTAAAATTAGTGTATATGGTTATTATTAATTTCTGAATCACACCATGTGCTCTTTCCTACAGTAATTGCTAACTGAAGTCAACAGCAGTACTGTCATCCATTTTAATGGGCTGGGATCACGCCACAAGACACAAAATAAAGACACTTCTTGTTTCAAAATGCTTAGGATCAAAACAAGAAAAACACAAGAGACACACTGGGAAACCCAAAGGGATGAATGACTAGGAATTTAATTTCTCATTTATTGCTAATATTATTGTTGACTCGCTTGTTAATGTAATGTAGCACTTACATTAAGGGATCTGTGTCAGAGTGACCCACTAATGATGATTTGTATCTGCTGCCAGGATAGGCAGACATAGAAGAGACTATTTCGGTGGTGTTCAGGGGCTATTTCCCTGTCATTTAGGGGATTTAAGGCTCTTAAGCAGTTACAGGCTTGTTTATTTTTTAATAATTAGAGCTGGCTGAATTGTAAGTCAAAGAAGACAGGCAGGATAAGGGGCCTCTGCTCTCTATAGTGCCAATTGCTGCACAAAAGAGGAGACAGGAGGTACAGGGCTGGTTTTCCTCCCCTCCTCACCAGCTGGGGAGGCTGGAAGAGCCTCCCAGGTTTCTTGCACAATGCCCCAGCCAGCACAGCTACATCCCTCTGCAGGTAGGACAGCCCCTCATCACCAAAGCACAATGGAAACTAGGATTTCCTAAGCCACAGCCCTCTCAGACCGTGTGGGACTGGTATTTATTCCTCACACAGGAGCCACCAGACCCCCCTGCTGCACTTTTCCTGCACTGCTGTGTAAGGCACCATCACCAGTGATGCTCTTGGCCTCACGCTCACAGAGCCACAGTAACAGGCAGCTGGAACTGGGCTGACACAGGAGCACACCCCGGAGCAAGGAGCTCCCTGCTTGCAATTTTCATACTTTTTGTGCCATGCTGACACATCCTCTCAGCTTCCAGGTTAGCTTGGCCAGCCACTGTGAAGCCCTGGCAGTGGATCAAGGGTGGCTGGGGTAGGGACCGTGGCAGGAGAGGGAGAAACCTCAACTTTTCGTAACTAAACTCGACTCAAAATGGGACCTAATGAAGCCATAAATACTAGCAAAAAGTGAATTTCAAAAAAAGCCCTACAGCAGATCTATCTTGTCTGAAGTACAAGCATCAGGTGATGGCCAATGTCCTCCTTTGCCAGAACAACCTGCATTCCCCATGGAGGGCTCGCCAGCACAGCTGTCCCAGCAAACCTCTACTGGTGTGCACAGAGACACAGGGATTCACCTCCAGCCAAGCTGTTCAACACCTCTTCCACCACATTTACTCTTTATTAGGGGTCAGTGATTCTGATTGCATAACAAAGAGCACTGGGGGAATACACATTTAGAAACATCAGTTTGTAAGACAAGGCAAAAACAGCTGCTTGTAGTGGCAGGCATGGCCGGATGCACAGGAAAGAGGCCCTAATTCCAGTTTGGTTTGGTTTGGTCTGGTTGCTTTTCCAACCAGCTTCGACCTAGGAAACTGGTATCACTTCCTGAGGGCATCTGTAACCCTTTACTACACCAAGCATTCGTGGACACAAGTGTCCAAGCAGAGCAGGCTGATCAAAATAGGCAGAACACAATTAAAAATATTTGAGTGGCAAATAAACAACTGCTGCTTTTAATCATGGGTGATGCTTCTATCTGTGCAAGTGGGTGTAAAATTCTTCTGTTATTCAGGCGAAGCAGTGAGGAACCAAGCCTGTGGCTCACTCTGCAGCAGCCATCACGTTATCCTGCCTCCCATCCTTGGCTTCCACTACATCTACAAGAGCCAATAGTAGCAATACATCAATAATTCTCTACTCCTCACATCTGGGTGTTTGTTTGTTTTTCAGTCAGGATCATGCAGAAGCCCTCACATATCTATAGCAAACACTGGGAGGAGAACCAGGCAAGAGATATTATCCAGGCCCTTGCAGGGCAGATGCAAACCCACAACATTTCTTGCTGTTCTCTCCTTAGCTGAGCTGGGGCTTTATCCACTCCATCTACGACTATTTAGACTGCAGGCTCTTCGGGCCAGGGACCACCTACTGTGTGCATGTTTCTGCAGTCTCCGGAACAAGACTTCCATTTTTGCTGGTTCTCCCTAGGCTAGACCATAATAAATATGATTATTTTAACAATAACACACATTAATAATCGTTAATGCATTGCTTGAGTTTCCCTTTGAAATGCAATCTGTGCTCTCCTCCCTCTCAGCAGTTTAATCGCTGGCTGAACTTTCTCAGTTAACTGAAAGTGCCATAGGTAAAATTTTTTTCCACTATCAGCACTTTAAATCTTTGCGTAATTTAAAGCAAATATATCATTCTTTGTGATTGCAAATGAGCCCAACTGTTGGGGGTTTTCTTTGTGGTTTTTGTTTTTGTTTTGGGGTTTGGTTTTTCTCTTTACTTTTCTGAACTTTTAAGTAATTTTCGAACAGCAACCTGGCCTGGCAGCAGCAAGGCAGACATGACATAATGCTGGCTGCTAATGGCTTCCTAACCCTGACTGTCAGCTTTCCCCATTTCAGTGAGTGCTCTCGGAGCCTCCCAGCCTCACTGTGCTCCTGTGCTGGGCCTAAGTCACAGCTCTGTATAGGAATCAGAGAATAGTTTAGGCTGGAGGGGACCTTCAAAGCTCATTTAGTCCAACCCCGCTGCAGCAAGGGATGTTTTAAACTAGATTAGATTGCTCAGAGCCCTGTCCAACCTGGCCTTAAATGTTTGCAGGGATGGGGCACCTACAGCCTCTCCAGGCAATGTGTTCCAGGGTTTTACCACCTCATTGTGAAGAACTTTTACTTTACAGCTAACCCAAATCAACCCTCCTTCAGTTTAATATTACCCCTTTCCCAGCCATCTCCTTTTAAAGCCTGTGCTCTCCTGGGCTCAGGGATGGGGCTCTGCCTCGTCTTAGTGCTCCAGGCTGGCTGCTCTTTCATGGGCATCCTCAAGTTCCCGGGGCTGTGGGAGGCCACAGCACTCTCAGCTTTCCAGCACGTCGCTGCGGGAGCGCTGGGAATCGTGTGGGGGCGTGGGGGGCGCGGGGGAACAGCTGCCTGCTGCAGAGTGATCACCTTTCCGGGCAGCCAGAAAAATCTGCCTCGTTCCGAGCCTGGCTGCTGTGATGGGGAGAGGACGAGCGTCAACCAACGCCACCCCGGCCCTGGAAATAGCCCCGCTCCCGGCGCTGCTGTCCGTGCCCCTCTGTGCCGCTGGGATACGGCCAGTCCCCCTCCAGGAGCAAAAATTCCAGCGTTTTAGCTGGCTGTCTGGGCTTTGAATGATCCTCTCTGCACAAACAATCCCCCTCGTCTTGCTTCACGCCAAGCACGATTATTTACGGGAGTGGCGGGGATGGGAGAGGGAGAGCGCGGCCCCGCCCGGGAGCAGAGCCCCACTGCGCTAAGCACGGGGCACGGAGATGATCCTTTCCCCAAAGAGCTTACGAGCAAGCCTAACAGGGAAAAATCTCATTATTGACAGATTAATGACAATCTGTCAGAGCTGCCGCTCCTATTAGGAGTTTCTTGAGCAGAAAAGTATTACAGGGCCCTCATAATTAGCTAAGGGTACCTAATCTGAGCCGAAAATTGAACAGTTAAATTTGAGGACTCACCTCCACGGCAACATTGCATTAAAATTGGTGGGTGTGGGATGAGTACACGGGAATATTTTAAACAGAACATACAGATGGGGTAACCCCCATGGAAGAGGTCAATGCATAGATTTCTTTTGTGAACTTCACAAAAACATGCCGCATATATGATCTTAAAACTGGTGGTTTTAAATAACATCTGGGGATTTTCCTCTCCCAGCCCAGTTCACTGAGTTAGTTTTAATACTAATGCTAGAATAACAAATAAATCACTGACAGGCTGTGAGATGTTTTGGGTTGGTTTTTTTTTTT
>VZRR01006552.1:613752-643321 GCA_013398015.1 Oreocharis arfaki | reverse complement strand
CTGCAACCCAGGACAAATGTTTATTTACCTTGCATGGGAAAGGATCCCCTTCTTAAAATTTAAATTGTAAACCAAGCTCCAAAGCCCATCATAGGAATTTTTCATTGTTTTATTTGCTTAAATTTGTGGGGGAGAAACTTGTTTTTGTTTTAAAGCAGAAGTGTTCACATCATCATGTGATTTCAGAAGGTCTAGTTTTAAGTAAAACACCAGATATTAAGGGTTTTATGATAAAATGATAAGAAGTAGCAAAAATTACAAGAGAATTATTTATTGAACCTAAACCAAGTCTTCAGTATTTTCTTCATGGATTAATAGGAGTTTTAAAGGATTATGAATTGTTATAAAACCATGTGAGTGGAAGGGTACAGAAGGTGATACTAAATTCTTACATAGAAAAGAATGGAACCAGGAGACACTTTAAATTTCTGAATGGGATGTGACACAATGTTATAAAGAGCAAAGATGTCGTGAATAAGTTTTAAGGAAAGTTTGCATTTCTAGTCTCACTGTAAGCAAGATTTTAGTATTTCTGATGTTGCTGTAAATATCCCATCCCAGTGGCACTGAACTTCAACAACTAAAAATATAAAAAAGGTCACAGAATGATGTTTTTGTCAGTATTTGTTGTTAAACTCAGAAGGAGCATGAAACTCTGTCAGAAAAGAGTTTTAAAGTGTCTTTAATAATCCCATGGCATCCTTCAGGAGTTTATCCAGGAACAGGTCATTACAGCCCAATAGTTGCTGGATTCATCACAAATTAAGCTAGTATCACTAGCCATCAAACCCATCAAACATGCAATTTCCACCTAAATTGGAAATAGCTACTAATGATTTTTATTAATAGGTTTAGTATAGAATGATGAGATACTGTTCTCATATACATGATAGGCTTTTCACCCACTCAGACGAGGATACAGTTTCATTTGGAATTTGCTATATGAAAACTGTGGCTCTTTTACCCAGAGAAGCCCTGGAGATTTCTTGCTAGCCAAGGGCTTTTTGTATTCTAATCTGATGTATTTTTCTGGCTTGGTCTATCTAATCGTGCTACTCTTCTGCCTTCCCTGTTATACAGTAGAAAGATCAAGGAATGAGTTTCAAAACAATAAAAGATCCCTTCTGTTTCTTGATTCAACAACAGAAGTAGACAGCTTGATGAACCTGGAGGCTGATGCCTGCTATTTTATTTTCTGCTTTTTGTTCAGCTGGGAACATTTTTCTTTTGCTACTAGGCCAAACAAGTACGTTCCCCCCAATATTCGGCACTTGCCTATTTTATGTGTAGGCATAAAGGCAGCTTCAAGCTTCAAGGCAGTAGCTTTGAAGCACACACTCTATTTATTGCCCATTTCTTGGTAAGATGTGACTCATCCTTGAAGATAACAAAAACCATACTCATTGAAATGAATTGTGCCACCTTTGCTCTTTCTGTAACGTTGCTGGGACAAGTCTTGTGCGCACGACCATTGCCAGCGCCATGTGTAGTGCATGGCAGTCAGGTGTGCAGCACTGACCGTAGTTCTAGCTGATGAAATGAACTGTTTAAACCTGCACTGCGGCTTTCAAGTTTATTAGGAATCTTTAATGTCTGTGTGAAGTGGCACAGACAGAAATATATTGTTCATGAGAAGAGGCCTCCATTCAACATTTCCTCTTCCCATCTAACTTGGTAGCGTATCTTCACGGTGCTGGGTGACAGAGATGTGATACAACCTTCTCCCTGTCATACACAGAGGATAGAACTCTTGATTCAGTTCTGAAATGTCTTTATTTTTCATATGGAAATGAATGAACCCAACCACAGCATTCCTGTTTATAATGGTTGGCTGAACCTATTACCTGGGAAGAAAAATCCCGGTAGCCAGTGATACAGGGAGCAGCTGAAGAGACGCAGTGGTTGGATACCAGTGCAAGAGGCAGTCCCAGTGCACTGCCCTGCAAGCTACATGCTGACTTCAGAACTATAGCAGAGTCATATTAATTTCTTAAAATGCTTCTCTTGGCACATGCTTGTGTTCTGGCTTGTGAACCCACCAGCTGTATGGTAATGTCCCAATGGATTTAGCTCTGCCTGTACCTTGGGGAAGGTTCGCCATGGGTAGCACAAGGAGCTTGAAGGAGCACACCAAGAATAACCCTCCGTAGTCACAGCCACCCGGCTCGAAGGAAAGTGGGAGTCTGTCCTGAGAGTGATGGAGGACAGAGGGGCTTCAGGCAGCCTCCCATTGTGAGTTGTGTGTTTAGCATTATTTCTAGACCAGATGCAATTTACTCTCCTTTCAGTCAATACACAGACATTTGTTTTCTGCTTAAGTCAGGTATATACCTCAGAAAGATGTATAGAGCTATTATTCTAAAGCCACTTAGTCACTTTTTCTTGCACAGACGAAAAAGTCAGGAACAAAATATGCTTGGATGTTTTGGTAGATAGATTTTTGAGGAGTATACCTCAAATACTGTGGAAACTTAAGGTAGCCGGCAGGAAAACAGACCAACTCTGTGCTGCCTTCAAAATCCCTGCATTTTTAACTCTTTTATTGATGTCTCTGGTTTTTACCACAAATATTGATTCTGTCAATTCTGATTTCAACCAGGCTGCATGTGGGAGAAAAGTGAAGTCTGAGCAGATGGTTGACATGAAATAAACAGCAAATTACTGCACAACTGTAGGAAGTCCAGCACATTCTGCAATGCTCTAAGTCTACATGTAATACAGATGCCAAAGCAATCAGATTTGAGGGACACTCAAACATTTTAGGAATAGATGTGAAGTATATGACATAAAGACTGAAATACTTGATCCTACGAATAGAAATGCTTTATCAAAATTGCTATAGATTGGACTTCTTGTCCCCCTCATAACAAAACAATATTGATGTATATAGTGAGGGAATATGTAGAAATCCAAATTTCACTTGTCTCTGCAGTGAAGCTTTCTGCAGAGGGATAGACCAGATATCCCAAGGCACAGGGCTTGATTATTTTAAATGACTGAACAGGAACTAGGAAAAGATTAGACAATTGTTTTGATAACAGCAGTACCTGCAACCAGAACAGAGTGAAAGCAGTTCTGCAATAGATTTCTAGTTTATAGTTTTGGGTCACAATACCTGAAAGGACATCAAAGGAAACCATTTTTCAGGGCAAATCATTGCATGACAACCCTGGGGACAGCTCTTCAACTTCTGGATCCTCCAGAGATGGCTTTTCTCAGAGACGGAGGACCGGGCTTCAAGCACTAGATGGGGTGAAGCTGACCTGGTAGTCCCTTGCTTGCTGTATGTCCTACCTAAATGTCTGATGAAAAAATACATTAAAAATTGTGTGTGCTTATCATGACAGTGTGTTGTGGTTGGCATCTAGCTTGAGTGGCTCCGTCCCACCTATCTAGCACCCCTCTGTGCTTCTGAGTAGGAAGAGAGTTTATGGTGTCTTGCTTTTATATCTCTATGCAACACACCACCCAATTTCAGTCCTGAGCGAAGTGTTCCCTGAGCCAAAGTTATCCCAGCAGTTGCTGACTTCGCAAAAAATTTTGAAACCAAAAAGGTGAAACATACTAAATGAGGGCAGAATTTTCTTATTAAGTTGAAAATTAAGTACTTCTTGGATGATCTGGCAGTGCTAAATCCTATTGGTAATTTTTCTGGCCTGAAATGTTTCTTCCCCAGTTTATCTAGGTCACAGGAAAAGCTAATTCAATATTGCAGCCGTGAGTATTCTGCCTGGGTGGATTAATGGACTGTACTGAGCCTCTACCTCTTCCCCCATGATACTGAGTCAAAGACCTTAGTCAGTAATTATTAATATAATTGGCCTACATTCCTGTCTACTTGTATATATATATATATTCTGTAAAATTATCTTCTTCAGTTTTAGCCTGGTGAAAGGGGTTTTTGATGTTTTCATTTACAGGCAGATAGCTGGATCACAGGCCATCACATAGAACTATGGCTCCTGGGCTGAACACAGTGCTGCCTGTCTCCACCGAATTTTAGCCTGATAGGCAGCACAGCATTCCCTCCATCCCAAGCTTTTAAAAGGCAGGCAGAGAGATCTGGGCCTGAAAATCCGGATGGCAGCTTTAACACCCTTTAGATTTGCCGTCTTAGGGGCTGGCATAACATTAAGCCTGCTGGCCTAGGGAGAGCTGGGGAACTGGAAATGATTCAGGGCTGAGCACAAGCATCATCAGTGAGGACTTCTCTCTCCTTTCCTTGCAGTGCTGTTTTCCAGCTCTGTTCTTGCCTTTTTCCTGCAGAAAAAGGGGCTGATCTGCTTTGTTTGCTGAAGCAGTTGTGAGAGTGTTCCAAGACATGAGCATATGCCACATGAGCATTTCAAACAGCTACACTGGGTGGCATAGAGGATTCCTTGGGATGGAACCAGGTCTTCAAAACAGCCACACAGCTAATATTAAATTTCCATTTTCATTAGTGCTATAACATCAAGTGCTCTGTAGGGAAAAATGGCCAAACTTTACAGATGCCATTTTGTGAAAATGAAGGAGGTCAACTTATTAAGTGCTGATCTTCATGACAATTCACCTTTTCACATACTGCAGTTTCAAAAATGGAGAAGGCATGGGACTAATTTCCATGTTTCCTTGACTCTGACAATTATTTTCCTTTTGAAAAGCCTACGTGTACCATGAGGTTTTCAACAGCGTTTGGGGAGAAGCTAAACGTAGGAATTTGGATAATACTGGAAGTTTTACCAGGCTGTCAATTTGCTTGATTTTTCGGTCGTTCGCTTTGGAAGGTATTTACCCTAGTTGTTCATGTGTTTTAAAGGACTGAACAATTAAATGCAATCCTTGTGATACAGAAATATAATCAGGTTTAATTTGATGAGGAAACAGGTGCTTTCTAGCACTCTTACTCCTTTTACCAGGGACATTGTTTAGGTACGTTGAAAGTATGTTGAGGTATATAATTCATGACTGTTCTCACTCACAATTAACTCCATAAATAAACTCTCAAATGTCTGTAAATGGGAAGGTGATCTATTGTAGGACAAAACACCTATGAAGAGCTTTGATATAGTTCTTGTATGAAGGAATTACCATTATCAAAATACACATTTGGTGGCTACTGTTTAGGGCAGCTAAATTTTGACAATCTGGATGGAGAATCGATGCATTTTGCAATGTTACTCATAGTTTTCATCACTAGACAGAGCCATGCTTTGTCTGCTCTTGGGGGTGCAGCCTAAACGTCCCAAGAAATACATTTTCTTGTAAACTGGACAGATTTTGGTCACTTGACATACAGAAGGAAGCATGTAACATAACTTCTTCACTCTTTCACTTTATTTTTATTTTTTATCTTGTTTTTCAGTGACTTTGGTAATAACAAGTAAGTTAGGAGACAGGATTTTTTAAGCCCTATTTCCAATACGGCAAAGTTTATGGAACTGCATTTCTGTCTGTTTGTCAGTGAGTTATTTCCACCCAATACTTCTCAAATCCACCTTTTTCGTCAGCTTTGACAAAGATAGGGAGCCTGAAATTTAGTAAGTGCCAGTATGTTTCAGAGACGTAGAGATGAGAGAAATCAGTCAGTCTCACCTCGGCAATAAAGTTGTCTGTGAGAGCTCCTTGGGTACGTGCTTGGTTTGACTCACCAGCTTTCTGCAAGAGTGAGGACACAGGGCAGCATGAGCCTGCTGCCTAGGGCTTCTCTTCTGGTTGTTCTGGTTTTCTTTGCCCCTGGAGCAAACCGAAAAATAATGTTTCTATCTTGTATTCCGGATGGGCACAGCAAGGTTCAGAGAAGCAGTTCCTTGGGCAGGAAAGGTTCTGTTAAAGTGGGATACAGCAAGCTTTTACAGCACCCAGGTAACTCGTCCAACAAGCAAGAAGTGATGTGCCAGAATAATTCCCTGTTAACACAGGTTGATCTTTTAGACTGTCCCAAGCTTTTATTGGCATCATTCTGTTCACAGACCGACAATTTAGTATGACTTGAACAGCAACACAAGTGAGCTGGACTCATGGACTGTTATGTGACAGCCCTGCCTCCCTGAAAACAGATGGGGTCATCATCCTTAATCTGTGAGATACTGGACTACACTGAGCACCCTGTTTTCTCCCCATTTACCTTTCTAGGCCTTTCTTCTGTAAGCAAAAGGGTCTCTCTTTACCCCAGGATGCTACAAGCCTCAAAAAGGTCACAAACAGCAAGAAAGACACCAAAAGGACCAAGAAATAGTGTTTAAGTATCTACAAAGTTTAAGTGTCTCCAGCTGCAGTTGTCATCATGGAATTCAGCTGAATCTGGTTACCAGAGGTCACATCCCAACGTGATTTGTAGCAAAAGAGCTGTGTGTTCCCTCGCTCCTTTGATCGTCCTCCTCTCCTTTGCTGTAGTCTAAGTCAGCTGCTCTTCCATATTTTCTGTACCAGTATCACAGCACAGTTACTAAAGCAAAGCTCTATTAAAATGGTTGTGTTAGGTCTTGCCAGAGCACACAGCTCAGGTGGGGGGATCTGCAGGCATGTTATGCAGCTGAAGCAATTTGATTTCACTTATAATGCCTTTCCAAGGGTGAGTTTAGCAAGGCTATATTCCTTCCCTGTCTCATCTTTCCTAATGTGATGTGCAATCTGCAATTAGGAGCCACCGTAACTGCGACCCGTACTCCTCAGGTCTATGGATGTGCTGCGAATTACACCACCAGCATGGGGAAGATGCAAATCAGGAAAGATATTTCCAGGAGAAGAAATTTTCCCTTGCTCTTCTGCCCTCTCAAACTATCCTCCCCAGAGCTCCTTTGAGTGGGGGGGCAGAGCACTGGGGCAGCCAGCCAGGAATGCTGTCACCTCTGCAGCTCTGCTCTCTGCCAAAAACAAATCAGGAAACCTGCAGCGAGTTCAGGAGCTCAGAGCCAACATGGAAAGCTGAAAGGACTTTGCGAAGCAGAGATTAATTTCTGGCAAAGGATGTTTGACATTCATGAGCTATTAAAGCTTTTGGATATAAAAAGCACTGCCCTGTTTTATTATGGGTGGGCCCAGCTAGCTGGGTTTCTTTGCTGTGGGAACTGAAATGCTGCTGCTTTCTGAACCCATGAGTCAGTTTCATAACTCTGCTTAATTGCCATTTCTTCGCTTGTGCTCTTCACTGCCTGTGCTTGGGTCAGAGCTGGATGACGTGGCTGGCGTTTGTTCCACATCTGGATCCTGTCACTAGAAATGAAGATATTTTTAGCCTGAGTTGAATCGTTGCTATTCTTAGATTTTGGGAGGAGCTTCTGCTGTATCCTCCCTTCTTCTCCATATTATCTCTCCTGAAGGTTTCTTCGCTTTGTTTCTCCCAAAGCTCACTAATGAGGATATTGGGAATATATTGCTGCTAGTAGAGGAGGGAGTGTTGGGATTGCTCTGAATTTTTAGAGACAAAAAGAATAATGTGCAAGTCTTTCTGTAAGAAGTCAGATGTCATCGCTACATTATTGGAGGAGGGGTGTTACTTTTAAAATCTGTCCCCAGATTTTGTCTTACAGGTAGGGTCTTGTCTTGACTTGCTTGGACTAGGAAATGCATAAAGGTAAGATACATGTAGCTCCTGACCTCTTAAATGGTGAAAAATAAAACAAAGGACAGGTGAAATGATCAGAGATCCCCAAATGCATCAACACCACCATCAAACCCAGATCTTCTCAGCTGGAAATGAGGTTGTCTTTGCTCTGTGCCTAACACTAGGCAGCCAAACACTAACAAGGAAGCACATGGGTGCTGTACTGAGATAGTTTTTAACACAGAGGCACAACAGCTCCTTCCTTTTAGCAGCTGAGCTCAGTGGCTGTCTCTGAGCTGGTGGTTACTCAGGCTGGAAGGTGAGGATAGTTCAGTCAACCCAGGCTTGCCACTCCCTCCTCCGCAGGGCATTTGGAGACTAGTGGATAATTATGCAGATCCCCATAAGAAAGGGATTGAGCAGCATGGTGACCCTCAGAGCTGCCTCTTTCCTGCACCTTGTCCACTCATCAAGAGATATATCTGCCCTTACCAGGAGCTCTGAGCAGCTTTTATTAGCAGCTACAGCTGCAGGAATATCAACATGCCCAGAAAAACATCTCCTTTCTCTAACTCCAAACAGTTTCTATTCAGCTGGGATGCAGTGGAGTTCAGTCCTTCCCCGTGCCTAGGATATGATTTTCCACAAAACCCTCAGGACAGAAATGGGGAAATCATCCTTGTGGAAAAGTTAATTCTTCTTCAAAAATTAGGAACCAAAGAGTTTGCTGAAGACACAGGTATGCAAGTATGTTGGTCTATGTAGAACAAGATTTTTCAGAACATTATAAAGAAGACAGAACATTGAAGATGAGAGGCGGTCTCTCTTGGCCTCACAGGAGGCTGTCTGAGAGCCCCTTATGGCTTCTTCAGTCTCTGCATCTGCAGGCTGTCTGTCAAGGCTAATTGTACAAGCCAGCAGAGGTGCTTTGCTGTGCACTGGCTGTAACAGTCTGTAGGGCTTCTCACGAGCAGCTCTGTGGCTGCTGCCTCCGACTCAGTGTACCCCCATGAAAGGGCTCCAGGGTGTGCTGGATGTGGGTCACTCAAACTTCAGCAGCACCCCAACACATCGCTCAGCATCCACTCCTCTGAGCACAGGGTTATTATTGCCTTCCAGGGGGTCCTGTGTCAGACCACCCCGGGTATGTTGCGATCTTCCTAGAAGAAAGTGTCCCACCAGGGAGGGCTTCTCCAGAAGTTTCAGCAACTCCCCTAGGCGATGGGCGATTTGCAGTGTAGCAACTTCTCTGCTACACGTGATATCAGCTCTTTGTGAAATCACCCAGGAGAACGCAGGGAGAGAGAGACAGGAGCCTCATATGGCAGTTCCACAGAGGTAGCCTTTATTGTCCAGTCACTGTGAAGGGGAGGCCAGGGATGCAACCTCCCCCAGGCAGGGGTAGAGGCAGGGGTTTATATGGGCACGGCAGGGGGTAGGGTAGGAACTACTTCGCCACCCGGGTACAGGTAATTACCATGAGGAAAACAAGGCATGTTGGGAGCTCACCATGACCCGAGGAAGGTTGCTTAGCTCTGGGGAGATTCTTTTGGGCCTCCAGGCTTTTTCCTCCAAGGGAGTGCAGAGGGTTCCTGCACCAAGGGCCCACAGCCCTCCACAGGTTATGGTCTCCCCCTGGCTTGTAAACCGCTCAGATTGAAACTGTTGTTCATAGGGAAGTGATGAAAAATGACACCCCAAAAGCAGTCTGAGATACCAGTCTTCCTTTTCAAAAGGAAACAGAAAAAATGGTAGCACGTGAGAACAGACCTGTTACTGACAGTCACATGCTTTTGAATGTCTATGTTTGCAAAATTTGAGGGTGATATTGACGAGATTAACAAGGACATAGTTTTAAGCACTGTGCCTGCATGTGTAGTTGTGTGTACATGCTTGTGTTCAAGTTTCTAAATTGCAACAGTAGCAGAAAAAAAGAAACCCCCTACAGATTACTGGGTTTGTAACGTGGCAAATGCAAATACTTCTCTTTAATTCACATTTCTGCTTCTTTTCTTATCCTAAATGGACTTTTATTCCATTAAACTGTAATAGAAGTCTATAATCCTACCAGCTACCTGGACCAGTGAGGAAAGCACATTTGCTGCCATTCCTTATCAAACCTCAGTGGCAGAATATGGAAGTAGATTGTGTTTGTTGTGCCATAGCAGTCCTTTCAAACAAACTCAGAAGGAGAACATAACAGTGCATTACATGAAATTGCTTTCAAGGTAGGCAGAGGAAGATGACAAACCAAAGCATGCAGCCAAACATAATAATAGATTTGATGCTGTTGGGCCACCTGACATCAACCATTGCAATAACATAACAGTGCATCACTGCTTCTCTTTCTGGCCAGCCTGAAAGATAGATGTAGCTGTATCCTCCATAAGACAGTTATACAAAAATAGATCACTTAATTGTATTTTAATGCATCTAAAATTATAAAAAGCTGAGCTGCAGAAGGGAGGCTTCAGTTCCATTTCTCTGTGTTGGAGGTTATCAGATTTCTGTGTCTCTGAAGGTTTGCGGCCCATTTATGACCCTTACGAACTTGTCATGCCCTTCCCCAATCAGCTGTAGTATTTCCATTTTTGAGGGTTCATGCAAGTTTCGGATTTTCGGCTGGTGTTTGCTTATTCAGCCACTTACACAAGAAAGCAGCTGGAGAGTTGAGAGAAGCCTGAGGGCGTTTGGGACTGAGCTGTGACATGACAGATTTCAGTCGCTTACACACAAATGCATCATCTTAATGTGGGTCTTGGTTTGATAGAGCAGGGTGAGCAAGCTTCTCCTGGAGCTACTGCATGGAAATAAAAGGAGAGGCAGTTTCCACGTTGAGTTAGTGCTGAGCTAACCCTGCACACAACTGGAGAAAGCAGATTTAATGAGTTCTCTCAAAAACTGAGTTTCCAAATAGAAAAACAACAGAAAAATTTCAGCCAGACTCTAACAGAAAATACAACTTAGTAGTGCTACTGTCTACTCCCTCTGTCCTCCCAGAGAACCCACTGAGAAAACAACAGACTTTTGTAAGTATCAATTGTCTCAGTACAACGAGCCTTGGTTGGCCTTGGGTGGCCCCATTTTGGATCTCTGAACTCTCCTGTGATCTGATGACAATATTAAACAGGAGCAGGGACACACCAGCTCCTGGTCCTTCTCTAGTCACGCAGCAAGCTCTGGTTGGTGAGCACAAGAGACCTTGAAAGGTTGTCTGGTCCAGCCAGGGAGCCTTGATGTGATTATGTAGCACCTGGCCTCATCACAGATTGAAACCTGTCAGTGACAGCGCTCCACAGCACCCCTGCGGAAGTTGTTACAGTGTGTAATCATTCTCACTGTAAAAAATGTCTTTGCTGTAGTGAGAAGAAACCTCTTTTTGTGCAACTTGCACCTGCTGACCTCCTCTCCATGTGGTGCCTTTGTGAAGAGACTCCCATCCTCTTTGTAGCTTCCCTTTAGGTATTCAGATAGTCTGATGAGTCTCCCACTGAGCCTCTTCTTCAGGGTGAAAAAAACTTTCTCCGTCCACCTTCCCTCACAGGGCAGGTTCTCCAGCCCTCTGAACATGTCTGTGGCCCTCCTTTGGACCCTGTCCAGTCTGTTCATGTCTTTTTTGAATTATAGGAACCAGAACTGGAGAAATTATATCCAAGCACAGGTTCATCTTTAACTGTTGTCTTTGTTTTTGTTGTTATCCCTCTATGACATTATCATCCATTTACAGCTTTTCATACACAGACCACACAACAACTGCAAGTGAAGATGAGAATTTGAAAAAAGGTCCACTTGGAGGAGTGTTTTGGTTTGAAAGACAGGTGTCTGCTAAGGAAGGCAGGAGCCTCCCTTGGAATGGAAAAATGTAACCCCTTTCCCTCTGAATTATTATAATTTTGAAATAAAGGGACTTTCAGGCAAAGATATGAGAAATAGGAATAACAGTTCTTTACTAGTATATATAACAAGGCAATAATACAGAAACACTGGCCTGAACTGCCAGAGTCAGGATACAACCTGACATCGTGCTGGGCAGGGTGGTGGTAGCAGCCTGATTAAATGGGGGCTGCAGCCCTCTTGAGGTGATAGATGTGGTTCTGTCGAAGCAGTGATCCTGTGGAAGGGTCTGGTCTTCCACTGAAGGTCCAGTGGTGGTTATGTAGCTCTTGTCCTCTGGGAATCCAGTAGGTAGGGGCTGACTGTGGTGTTTCAAAGCTCAGATTATATCCAGGTAGGAATGCTTGATTCCTCCGCCTGGGCGAAGCATCTCACAATGGGATGGCGTGATTTTATGAGTCACGCAGTGAGGCTGGATGGCCCGTTTACAGAAGAATTATCAGGGATATGTCATGGAAGAGACGAAGAATCCTGGTTCTTTGCCCACCTGGTTTCAACAGATGGTGATAGAATACATACTTTTGGTTACATCTTACGTTGTAACCTAAGACAAGGAGTTTTCAAAGTTTGCAGAATCTGGGAAATATTCAGTACATAATTCCTCAGAAAGTTTAGGTGAAAGGTTATTGTTCTTAGCTGTGAAATGACACTTCAGAATTAGAGCTGTAATGGCTGCAATTTTAACCTTAATATGTAGCATTAAAAGATGCACATAAATATTTGCTTATAGTGAGTGTCAAGCAGTAACTTCGGAAGCTGCTTCAGGGCCGTCTTGATAATGCTTAAAAATACACTCATTACCATTGCAAAACAAGAAGTGTGAGTTACTTGTGACAAAGCAGGAGAAAGCACAAAAATGCATTTTGAACTTTTCATACAGCAGAATTATAAACATCTTTTCCATAAGGAATTAGGGTTTGAAAGTGTTCCTGAGAAAATATTTTTAACCGATATGTCTTGAATGTAGTGACAAAGATCCTGTTTACTATAAAAGGGCAGAATCATGCACCTAATGAAAACTCCAAATGAGTTTGGAAAAGGTAGTTTCTCTCCTCCAGTCAGTTCCATAATATTTTTGCTGCAGCCGCATCTTGTTGTAAAGCATTTCAGTAAGGTTGAATGTCAGGTTCACTGCTTGTCTCTTTCTCTAACATATAATTTGGTGTTTCACTTTCTCTAATTAAGTTATTTATGTGGCATAGAAAGCTTGTTCACAAGATTTTTTTTTTAATTGATAATTCAATCACTTGCAACTTTGGCAATCAGTTGTCATGCAAATTTGAGATGATCCTCAGACTACAAATTCACTACTTTGCCTTCCAGCTGTTCTTCTGGCTTTCCCTAGCTCTTTTAATCATCAGGTTGTGCAGACAACCCTCTTGTGCTTGTGCCTCTGCCTCTTTCTTATTTCAGACTTTGAGTTCTTTTTTCCCGGCGTTCTCTTGAAATCCATTTTCAAAGTGCCGTGGTGCTGCCAGAGTTACCAATGCAGCAAATAAACACCAAGTGAGACTTACTCCAGCAATACAGGCTGATTAAACATGTTTGCCTCTGCTAATTCAATATGTGGAATAGTGTGTGTGGATCAGGTCACCCTGTCTCCCAAACGATAGAGTACATCTTGAAACAGAACTCATAAAGGCAACAAGGACAATCACCCTGCTTTAAGATGAGGAAAGGCTTTGAAAGGGACTTCAGTCTGGAACGAAAGCAAGAGGGTGGATGTGACAAAAGAGGAAAGGATTCATTTCTTCTCACAATTCATGCCACAGGTAGAACCCAGCTAAATTACTAGGTCATAGGTTTATAACAAAGAAGAGAACACACTGGTTAACAAGAAGTGCAAATTCACAGTTGGGCTTCTTAAATGAGCTCAAAAGTAAAAACAGGCTCTGAAAGGGAGTAGATAAACTCACAATGTGATGAATTACCAGCAGGTATTAAATGCAGTTATCTGGGTGAAGCATCTGTCTAAGAGATCATTAAAGCACTGTTTGAAAACATTAAAATTATTTCAGGATGGTTAATTTGGACTTGCTTCACTCTGGCTCTGAAGACTGAACACCCATCAGCAGTGGGAGTGCTTGGGGTGCTCCTGGAGCACAACACAGATTTCATTTCCACTGAAAGAAGCTCAGATCCTGTCCAGCAACACTTGGGGACACAGGCTGAAGCAGAATAAGACAATTGAGAAGGTTTTTCCTGAAGTGCTTAGAGGTGAACTGTAACACACATGAAGGCTCGCCATTATCCAGTCATGGACAAAGCACCTTGGCTTCAGTGGATTTGCTTTCTTTGGAAGGGGAGGATGGAAGAAGAATTATCTCCCCACATTAGTATTCAGATGGCATAAATGCATGAAATGCATTAAGTGCACCTAAATACAGGAAATGGCCTAAACATATGGTAACGCTGCGGGGCACTCGCAGAGGTGCTCATGATGACCATGTGGGAAATGGCCTTTGGGTGAAAAATGACTTTCCCTCTCTTGGGTGGAAAATGGGTTTGGGTTTTAAGGCTGTCACCAAAGTTTCAAGTTTTGTACCTGCAGGGACCTGTTTTCATGGTATGTCTTTCTTTCTTCCTCATCCAAGAGCAGAGATTTTAAGGATCACGTACAAATATTCACTGATTAACAATTGACTGAGGATTAGATCCGGGCTTTGAAATTCCTTTCTTTTAAAACAATACAGCACATGAAAGCTTCCTTGCTTTGATATACCAGAAAAGGAGAAAGAAAACAAAGGAATGTTGAAATTCTGAAATTTGATTCTTTTTGATGTGAAGGTACTGCTGCTGTTCACAGTTACTTTACCCTACATGTTCTTGGAGCATATAAAAAAAGTGTTTGAATTTTAAAATTCAGAATATATGTAGGAGAACATGTTTCCCTCAGTTGACTGGCTCCTAATGCCACAGTGACAATGTAGGAAAAAGGCTAGACATTTTTCCTGCGTTGTGAGTTCTTTTTTTCTGGGTTTTTAGTGGGCTGTAGTGACATCTATTATTTGATGAACAGTTACTTCTCTCTGAGCATCACTCTAGAGAGGATAAATTTCCTGGTTTGAGATGTCAAGAATCTGTTGATTCTCATGATATTGAACCTTATGATGTCGAACCTTATGATGTTGATCCTAATTTCCAATTGGTGGTATTTTGGAAATTTTATTTCTTGTGTATTTATAATAATTTCACCATTCTTTCTGGTTTTAAAAGTCTCTCCTCCATGATAGGAGAAATTGAAAATACAGCCGGAACAAAATGTACAGGCTCAAGCAGCAGAAAGCAAGCAAAAAGATGTTAAAATATTTATTTGAAGTCTTGAAGGGGTTATGTCAGTGGCTGATTTTTTTTTTTTTTTGCAAGAACAAAGATTTTTTAAATGCAGCCATTCCCTTCCACCTCACCTGGGAATGTTCTTGTCAACATGCATTTCTAAGAAACATGAATTCTTACAGGAGTCTCGCTGGATTTTCTCTTAATTTGCTGATCAGTTAACATGAAAATGATATGCATGTAGCAAGCTAATATTTCTCAGTTGATTACTGCACATAATTTTACATTATATTGATACTGTTTCTATAGAAATGTTAGGAAGTGGGCACAACATATGAACAGCTAGATAAAATTAATCGAAGAAAACAACCTTAAGCTTCAGAATTATGATTTAAGCACCTGGCTTGGTGTAATAAATGGTAAATAAAAGCAAATGAGGACAGACCACAAGGCAGACTTGCAAGACTCCAGTCTGCTTCTTAGTGAGCAGTCGGTCCAACAAGCATGTTAAAAATTGCTGATGAGAAGCACTATTCAGAAGAATAACTGGTTTGCCAAAATTATTTCTGTTTTGTACTTTTGTCAAAACTGATCACAAATGTTATTATGGTCAGGAAGGAGGGAGAGCATCAGCATTAATTTCATGGAGACAGAGCTGTTTGGATGCACAGGTCGTGCCAGTTCACGTCAGTCTCTGGGACTCAGTAAATCTGTTTAGTTTCTCCAGCTTTTTCAGACAGGCAGATCAATTCTAAGCTTAGCACATATCCCAGCTGAATTCTGTAATAGCACCTTCAAAGCACCAGGTACTTCTAGAGGTTCTTATTAGTTTGTTTTATGAGCACTACCAGGGAAACAACCATTCTCACTGCTATTTTGCAGGTGGGTGGCAGTGCCATAGGCAGGGAAAGGACTCAGACACACAATCCAGTCACTGTTTCAGCAGATCCATAGTCCTTTTTCTTACTTTGGAGACTGTGGCAAATGTGATTCAATTTGATTTTCTTTGATCCTGACTCAAACACTAACCCATTTGGAACTGTTTCACCAGAATAGCTATCTTGCAAAGACGAATCGTTATACATAATGAAGCTAAGGCAAAGTTGTTCAGCAGCCTATTAATGCGGAAAAGGTAAATTCAGCAATTGGTCAGAAACTAGAGATAGAAATGGTACTTCCAAGAGCCAGCACCAGTCTATGTGAGGTGTCAGGGCTCACTAATCACAACAGTAATGCTCTCTTCAGTCTGCCTGGTAGGTCACCAATGGAAAAACAGCAAATATTTTTGCAAGCCCTTTTCTGCACCTTTTGGTAGCACTGCTGGATGGGAAAGCCCAGGGGTAACAGCCCAGCCTTGCAGGAGTTTTGCTGTTCTTGGGGGTCTTGTAGAATGCCTTAGATCCTTGGAAATGTGGGTCCTGGCTTTTCGGCAGCACGAATCTATTGTTTCAGTTGAATTAAATTAAAAAGACATATCTGATCATATCCCATCCTTTCTGTGTCTGCTTCCCCATCTATGCAAGACACACACACACCTTTTAATGCTGTTTTTGCTTGTGAAGTCCCGTGTCTAAGTCAAGTAGATGGATTCCACTACTGGAGAGATGGAGGGATGAATCCAGCCTGACCTATCTGGCCTCTGTGCTGCCCCTTGGCTGCTCATCCATCCTCCATTCTCATCCCATAAGCGTGCTCAGAAGTCCAAATGAGAAATATGGTTAGGAAAAACAGGACATGTTTCAAAAGCTCAGTGGGTGATTGATGGAACTGCTTTGCCTAAACAATCCATTCAGAAGAGTTGGTTGTTTTCTGAGTTGTGATGGCTGCTGAGATGTATAAAGAACTTCAAACTATTAATTACTGAAGAATCAGTCAACCAAAGAATTGAAGTTCCCACAAGAGAGACAGCAAAGAGAAAGTAATAAAGGAGCAGCATGTCCCCAATTGGTACATGTGTTTGAAAGGAAGATGTGAATTGGTTTTATATTCAGAGTAATCCAAAATTTCCATCACTTCATGTCTGATCAGAGGGACTGCTCCAGTTCTTGACAATTTGATTCTTCTGTCATCTGAGTACATTCGGCCCTACAAATACACAAAACTGGCCCAAACAGAGGCAACATGCAGAGTGACCATGTCTTTCTACCATTTTGGCTTTATGTAGGAGAAGGGGCCTTTTTCTAAACTGTCAGCATGGTATTGTAATTCATTGTCTGAATAAGTATATCCTCTGCTGAATATTCAACATTTCTAAGAAGTAGCTGAGGGAAATAATTTTCCCATGATTAAAGGATTCTGAGATGTTGAGCATCCACTCCCACAGTTACTGCAGTGTAACTTGTCAGGCAGACTGTAAACAAGGACTTAATTGTTGTTGACTAACTCAAAGTTTTTTGAACATCCATATGGGATGATTTTTTTCCATGCTGAGAAAGTGACTGTAAAAACCATCAAAAAGGAGGCAACCCCATCATTCAAAATCTGGTATATATAATTCATCCATATAAAACCATGCTTAGTGCCTCTGCCAATGAATCCAACATCCTCCTCCCACCCTGCTCCTCTGACCTGAAGCACAGGCATACTTTGGAGCTCTGAGAAACATTTCTATGTGTCTGTTTCTAAAATACTACAAGGATTGACCATGAAGGTTCATGGGACAGTTTTATCTGTTTCAGTAAAAGTTTTTTGGGAACCTCAATGCCTGTAAGTTTCTTGCTCTTGCTAGTACAAGATAGCTGGGAATGTAGTGTACCCACCACAGACCATTAATTTAGTAAGTTTCTCCTGAACAGAACCCAATACATTTTTTTAAAATAAAGCAATAACATCGTTAAAATCATCATTCCATATGCCATTTCATAGCAGCTATAAAACATAATGCTAAAGTTTAAAACTCTTGTTAGAGTTTCACATTTCTTGGGAAGTGTATATCGTCACCTCCTAAGTTGATAAAACTCTAATCCTTATTGTTGATGGGTTGTGGGCTGCTATAAACCTTTCATTTCCTGATGATCTACAATTGGATGTTGCCATGATTTATGTAATGTGGGTAAAATGCAGGAAGAAGGGGATGTAATATTAGTATATTTAAATTAGTTTACCTTCTGTTTCCACTCATTTTTTTATCCCTGGTAAATGGTATCTAATAGTCCAAAACAATGCTCTCGCTGTGTTGGTTTGAGTCCTGAACAGACAAATGAAAACAAAGTGGCTGAAGACATTAGAAAAAGCCAAAGAGGAACTATGTATCAAAAGTAAGTGCAAAATTTTCAGTTTGTTTTCAGTTATTATTCAGAAAGATGTCTGAATTGATTGACTAGTTCTACCTCCCATCTTCTGGTGGCTCTTTTCACATATCCCTAGTTCCTGACTTGGATGGTCATATTTGACACAGACCGAGCTCCTTATTCCTTGTGCTTGCAGTAAAACTTAAAAAATAAATGTCATGGTTTAAATATCAGACAGAATGCAAGTTAAAAGGACTTTTGTTCTAGATGTGATAGCTTTAAAGACACTCTTTGTGCATCTGGTTCTTGAGGGTTTTTGGGGTTTTTTGTTAACTTTTGGGATTAGCATTCAAGAAAGATGGTCCCAAAGATAGAAACCATTTGGATGAGAGCTCTTTATCCAGAGACTGGTGTGTCTAGTGCTTCTGACCAATTTTTCATGCTATGGAGAATTCATCTTGCTACCTAGAAAAGACCAGAACTGCAGAGACCGCTGCTGGTAGTGCCAAATCCTCTCCTCCCAGTCTTGGGGCAGCTCTGGGGTGTTCCTGCAGGCAGCCCATGGGGTGAGACTGTTGCTGAAGCTGCTCTGCAGTCCTGTCTATGATCCCAGGTCCTGCTGCATCTCAGCTGAGGAGGACTCACAAACAGGCAGAGAGCAGGGATGCAGCAGGACCTGGGGAGACACTTGCTCTATTTTTTATTAACGAAGTTTTTGGCAGAGGAAAAGCTTCGTGTCAGTTTACAGCCTGGTTTATTTCCAAAGTGAAATCTAACCCCCTTCAAAACTATGAAACTACCTGTTTGTCCAAAGGCTGTATGGGACATTTTTGTATAAATGGCAGCCTCTTAGTGAAATAAGGCAGGGCACCAGCAATAAGAGGGCCTGCAAACCCCCACAGATGATGATGATAAGGAGGTGATTTCCTCCTGGCGCTGGCATGGTACACATGAGATCAGTGCAGCCCTTTTTAAAGCCTGTGGAAGGATAAAGGTCTGTGGAAGAAGTCTTCTTCGGCAGCCCAGGGCAACACGATCAGTAGACACTGAGGGTCCAGGGGACCAGGTGGAAACTCATCAAAATTGCACCCCTTCTGCTCCCACCACACAGCACAGAGGGAAACACCTCAGCACCAAAAAATCTGTTCTACCAAATTGCTTGCTATGGGAGGCATTGCTAATATGGGTCATGAAATGGCCTCAAATGTCATGTTTTTTTAAAACCACACCAATTCCCAGCTGTATGTAAGATTGAATGACCATAATGATTTTAGTACCTTCTTAGGACCTTTTTTCCCCATCTGTAAACCAAAAATAGTAACACTAAGCCTAACAACAGATGTTGTGAGGCTAAATTAACTTCTGGCTCTCATCAAAGGATACAGTTTAGGACCACTGTCTTTGATAATGCTATGCTCGTACCCATAACTAGATTTATCCCACAGGCTGTTTTATCTGATCTCTTTGCATTGTAGGTGCTAGATAGAAAAAATATGGAAAAATATTTTCAGGCTGACAAGTAAAGACATTATCAATTTTGGACACCATTTAATAAACAAGAAAGTGATAAACCCCCAAAAGATTATTTTAAAAAACAATAACAAAAGCCAACGGGATTATTTTCACTTGCCATCTGTTTTTTATTCTTTAAATGCATAAATATTAAATCCAGCAAAGGCTGCTAAACAATTTGTTATGACAGTCTGAATGGAAGGAGCTTAGACTTCCTCCTTTGGACTCTTGGTTGAAACCTAACAGCATGTGTTTGAGTAAAACAAGCCTTACAGAAACACATGTTGTTCTGTTGAGCTTTCCAGAGAGGCAGAAGAGTCTCAGCTCCACATGAAGGTTTAGAATGGGAACAGCTTACAAGTAAATATGAGATTTTTCCATTGCCAAGTATCACTCACCTCAGCATCAGGGACTTTCAGAAAAATACATTGTGAAGCCACGAGAGTTGGCAGCTAGAGGAATTTTAAGTGATGGATGCTCACTTTTGTGTTGCTTGTGAACCATTAGGCAGATGTTTGCACCTCTAGTTTCATGAAGACTTTCCACTTTTGCTCCTGACACAAATGCTGTCTCTGACAGGGAGTGTTCAACCCAGATATCATGCTTGGAGAAACACCCAGAACTCATCCCCCACCAATTTCTAGCCCTGTGTCAAAGCAGATTGATTTTATCTTTTCCCTATTTTATGAAAATAACTGTCTTCAACATGGGATGTATATGACAGATGAATAAAACAGGTTAGAGACCATATATGAGAGATATATCCTAACAGAAATGAAAACTGCACCCATAAATTTTCTAACTTGCCCTGTGTCGTGCTGGTACAGATGGGAAAGAGAATGGGCCATGACTCTTCTACCTCATTCCCATCTCTGGTACAGCTGCAGTGTGAGGGCAGTGGGACCATCTAGCTTGCAAAAAGTGCTTTGCCACAGAAAGACTCCCCCCAAATCAGAGGTCCCCTGATTCGGAGGTAAGGTCTCCTGATTTAGGGGCAAGGTCATCCTTCTGTTTCTGATTGTCAACTCTGGTCTGATTTTCAGAGTGTTAACAGAGCATCACTTTATGGTTTACTGGTTGAAGATAGCTGTGTGAGCAGGACATCTTGAGCTATTGCATGGCAGGCTCTGCTCCAGCACTCGAGAATGGAGAAGGCAGGAAGTACCTGCACATTTTCTCCCTCTGGATTGGATGACTGCACGATTTTGGTGTCAGATTTTGGGCATGGATGAGAGTGGCACATGATAGATATTAGGTCCCATGCAAACAGAATGAAAAGACAGCACTGGATGGAGAGGGCATTGTTAATACTGTCTTGTTTTCTCTTTGTGGTCAGTGCTGCAGACTACAAACATATCTATGTGAGGAACTCACTTCAGCTGCTGCTTAAACCACATTTTCTTGTTATTTTCATATTTAGTGGTGTGGCTGAGACCACACACAGATTACAAAGTGTGTTATGACACGCGGCTGTTGCTGCTGATTGATCTTTGGTTTACCAATGCCACAAAATTTCTCCCCAACTTCCTTCAGCTGATTTATAGTGTGGGAGAACAAACTGAAGGCTATTCTCATTGGGAAATGAATTCTCATCTCGTTGTTCAGTAGATTTTCAAGATCACAGTCCTGTGCTTCCTCCACATCCTGCAAGGAGAGGAATGGCTCTTTTTTTTCAAATATATGTATTTGCCTTTGGCCACGCCATCCATTGAGGTTCCACATGGCCCTGCAATCAATCATAACCTGTGCTAGAAGTGGATTTTTAAATGAGTCTTCTATGTTAAGCTGTGTAATTGATAATACGATGATGAGACAGAAAAAAAAAAGGAAAATAGATGTAAGCCTGCTTAGAAATATATGTTCCTTACAAATTTTGCCTAATTTTCTGAATGCAGAGTAAATGATTTCTGTCTGTAGATACAGAAAAGAATTACCACGTATTCAAATGATTGTTGTAGGGGAAGGTTGGATTTTTCAGAATGACTGTCGGGCTCAGATAGTAACCAGACAGTGGAGATGGAACAAGCCACCTATCGTCTGTTGAACTGCCCGTAGTGCAGTGTTGTACTGCACTATGAAGTAAAGCCCCAAAGGGAATGTAGTAGGTTAAAATTCTGTGGAAGACAATACAGACCAGCTTTAATCACCAGATAAAAAAAGCTTGTCCCGTTACTTTCTGACTGAGAAGACACAAGTATTAATAGCCAAGTTTACTAAGATTTGTCAAAATCACTTTGAGTGCTCACAGAACATTCTTGCATCTCAAGCTGTTTGTTAGTCAATGAAAACAGACCATGGGGAGTAATTCTGCTTATTTAAACACCACTGTAAACAGAAACAAACTGAATATTCAGTCTTTCTAGTCTACTTTGCAGACTTCTGTGGGTGTCTAGATGATGCAGTCCAGGAGGAGACACAGATACATAGAAGCAAGTACTTAGTCCGAAGAATCCTGTCTGTTAATCTTCCCAGTTAAACCTCCTTAACACACTTTTTATCTGGACCTTGAGTTGCTTAGGATCATTTCAGATCATCTGATTCGCAAGAATAAGAAAAGATTGAGTGATTTTTCAAATACCTATCCAAAGACTGGAGATGTGAACCCAAGTGTGCACCAGAAATCTCATACCCTCAAAATTCCAGAGTTAAGTCTGTAAAACTATTACCACAAATTCATGCTGATTTTCATCAGTACCATTTATTATGTTGGAAAGTACTTAGAGGATAAAAGTAATTTAGTAGTAATCACGCTCTGAAATGGAATGAAATTACTTGTGAGCTTTAAAGATTTTCTGTAAGTTGAACTCTTCTTCCGGAACATTCGCATTATTTTTCCTTTTCGAAACATGCACAACAACATAGCCCTGACTTAACTGCACAGCCAATACATTCCCATGCATGGGCTGTGCATTTTCTTGTGCAAGTGGGGTCTGATCTTGCAACCACTGAATGGGAATGAAAGGATCTATTAACTCTGGTGTGCAGGACCATGATCATGGGTACCTGTGAATGTGACTTTTGATTTTTCCCTAACACTATCACTCAGCTTCTAAAACTTGCAGGATGTAACTACACCAATTTTTCCACAGTAGAAGTTCCAGTCAATTGGTGTGAATTAGTGTCTCCTTGTCTTTCTGGCAAGGAAAAACCTCCCTTTCATTGAAGGGATAATGTGACGAGAAAACAGACTACACATTGGGGTTTAAGTTTTTGAATTATGTCAGGGGCATTCACACAGTCTGAACACACTGTGTTAAATCATCCTTGCCTTCCCCTCACAACCTGTGTACAGAAGAGACAGGTATTTAAAAGATTTGAGGAAACTGTTATAATCAAATACTTGAATAGAGAGGATTTCCTGATCCTCTTTGCCCCCATGCTGCTCCTTCTGTCTCTGGGACTGTGAGAGCTGGCAAACACTAGCCCTTTCCTTGCCCAGGCAGCATGTTTCAGAGAGGCTCCTGGTATTTGCATGTTTCAGGAGGTTCCATCTGACACGGGAAAAACGGACTTAAGCAACTGACATCAATGGAGGATGGAGCACTACAGAACTTGCCTGACTCTGTGCCCCTCCTGCTGCTCCCATTGGATTCAGCCCGAGCATTCCTCTCTGTGCTGTGCAAGCAGAAAGCAGTGTATGTCCAAGTGTCCTTGAACATTTCCCAACACATTGCACAATCCTTGTGTCAGTGTGAGCTGGGAGGTACGTGACCTCCACACGTCTTGAGAGAACATTTGATACTGCCCACACGCCCTCACTGGCATAGTAAGTGCTGGCAACTTGTGATCAAAGAGTACTTTGAGCTTCCTGGGAGCAGTGGGGTGAGGTAGAATGCCAAGGGGGATGTTCTTCTCCACCTACCTTGGTGCAGACCCAAGGGAACCACACAGCTGTTGTGTGACAGCCTCCAGAAAATCCTCTGAGGATGGGGAAGTCCAATCACAGAGGCTGGGCCATCATTCATTGGCCTCTAAGAAAACCCAAATCAAACAATTATACAGTAAATACATGTCATCTTCCAGATGGAGCTGTGTGGGCTCTGGGGCTGGGTTTGGCTTGCCGTGAGGACAAGTATGCCCAATGCTTTTGTGAAGCCAAGACCCTTGTATGCAAACTGGAGGCATTAGAGCTTTTTCCAAGACACATTAGGTTTTTAATATGCAAAATATAAACCATGTCTCAGATGATTAAAGGGGTTGAGCAGCTGGTAAGAAAGTCCTCTCTGGAGGACTACTGAAGCAGGAACATTTAGATACAGAAAGGCCGTTGAGTAAAGGCCAACAAAAACTCATCCCCTAACAAGCTGCTGCCTAGTTCTGCTACAATTTTTGTCTCTCTGGGCCGTGCTCCCGGACTCTGAGCAGTGCCCATGCACTGAACACTGGGGACTTGGTGTCTCATTTTACTGTTCCAAAGTCAGAGTAATTTAGTGCTAAAAATTACTGGTGTTGCAGGGTGGCTGTGGACCTACCCCAGCAACTGGACCCTGCAGGGGCATGGGGCCAGGCCATGTGCATTCTGGGGACACTGTTTGACAGCCAGCTGAATATGAGCCAACATGTGCCCAGGTGGTCAAGAAGGCCAATGGCATCCTGGCCTGGATCAGAAACAGTGTGGCCAGCAGGACCAGGGCAGGGATTGTCCCCTGTCCTTGGCACTGGTGAGGTGACACCTCAAATTCTGTGTTCAGTTCTGGGCTCCTCACTATAAGGAGGACATTGAGGTGCTGGAGCATGTCCAAACAGGGCAACAAAGCTGGGGAAGAGTGTGGGGAAGTCTGATGAGGAGCAGCTGAGGGATCTCTGGTTATTTAGACTGGAGAAAAGGAGGCTTGGGGGAGACCTTATCGATCTCTTAAACTACCTGAAAGGAACCTGTGGTGAAGTGGAGGTTGGTCTGTTCTCCCAGGTAAGAGGTGACAAGGCTAGAGGAAATGGTCATAAGTTGTGCCAAGGGAGTTTTAGGTTGGAATTTAGGAAAAATTTCTTTGCTGAAAGGGTGGTCAAGCATTGGACCAGGCTGCCCAGGAAGGTGGCTGAGTCACCATCCCTTGAATTGTTCAAAAAACGTGTAGATGTGGTGTTTGGGGATATGGTTTAGTGATGAGCATGGCACTGTTAGGTTAATGCTTGGATTCAATGATTTTAAAGGTCTTTTCTAACCTAAATGATTCTATGGTCCCAGAGTTGAATCGGGACAGAAAGTACTATTATCAATCAAATTCCTATCTTTAGGTGTATTCTTGCTTTTTCACAGGGCGACAGGCTTCTATATCTAATAGTATAGAATTGTGCAGGACAGAGTTTAAGATAAAGGATCTCTTTTGCCCTCATAATTGCCTAAAAGACTAAACTATCAGTAGGGTAGCGGAAATTTTCCTTTAAGCAGAGACTGAGCAGTAATTAGAGACTGAAAAGGATTTGAATGATGTAGTGAACATTAAGTTCCTTCTTCTGTTCTTTATTTAAATTATAAGTAAACATGTAGCCAGATAGATGGTTAAAGATACAGAAATCATAGAGTTTGGGGAAATGAAGGATTAGGGCTTGGCTTGACCTGAACTCATGGGACAAACTTCTTTTCAACATTTATTATTATCTTGAATGCTGAGATTAGCCTGTGCTAACCACTGAGGAAAAAAACCCAAACCCAACAACACAAAACGAAACAAAATCCCTGCTGGTATGAATTTACCATCTGGATACAAATGACACTGAGCACAGACCACATGCAGGGTCTCTCATGCCTGTGTTCAGAGCTGAGGTTCTGGTCCCAACCTATCTACCCTCAGATTTTCACCTGGATTCCCAAGCTATTGTTACTCACCACATTTGTAGAATCATAGGAAAATTCAGTGGCAGGGGTTCTTGTTTCTGAAAAGTGGGCCACAAATATATGGTTGTATGGGATGCATTAGAAAGGAATTACATTAGAACCAGGTTTAAAATGTCCTGAACAAAAAAGGAGGTAGTGTTTCATAAGATATATGTACACTGTGGTTATACACAGCACTTGAAATCTCATTATACTTCACATTTTGTGTGCTGTGTGAGGAGATCTGCAGCAGAGCAGGGTGTCCTGTCCTGGCTGAATGCTCAGCCTGATCCTGACTGACTGAACCCTCACTCATTCAGAGGAAACATGCATAATGATTGAGAAAAAGCAAATTACTAAAAAATTTCAGAAGAGAAACAAGTCAGTTGTTGACTTGTGCTAAAAATACTTGCATGGTTAACACATAGGACTGTGAGATCCTGGGCCATGCATGTGCCTCACAGGGCCTAGTGTCATGTGAGTGAATGAGCAATAATTCTCAAATGACCTTTTTCCAGTGTATTAGGGGAGTATGGCTGGAGGTATAAATCACTGTGAAAGCTACCAGCATTTGCAAGCTAACACACTGAACAGCTGTGGTTTTTTCCACTATTAAGTCAAGCACAATTACAAACTACTGTAATCAAATATGAAGATAATGTTTAAAATAAGAACAGCATTAGGAAGTGGAAAAAAAATAGGAAGCAGAAAAATCCAGTGTGCTCTGTAGCCTGGAGGAAGGCAGAAAGAACTGGGACATATTTCTGCGTTTTGTTCCCTTATGTCAGTCGGTTCCATACAGCATGTGCTGCGGAGGAACCGCAGAAACAGACATAAAATAGCAACAAGACCACAGTGTATGAGGAAATGTAATCCAGAGTCCAGAGCAGGGTAGAACTGGGAGGTGTGGCTGGGAGGGGTGTCAGTGGCTGTGGCAATTCCTTACAGAGAGGAATTCAGCCAGTTTAAAAATAGAAGTTGTCAGGCAAAACAGAAAGTCCTAGAATACAAGCAGGTGGCAGCAGCAGATTTTTGTGTGAAATGATAAGGTGGAGGAAAATTACCATCTTCATCCAACCTTTCTGTTTCTTGAGATTGAGAAGAAGCCAGGAAAGCTCGTGGAAATCTCTTGCCTTCCCACTGAGCACCCCTTTTCAAGGAAAAATTAGGATAAAGTGCAATATGACCTATTGCTGCTTCTCCAATTAGGGTAATGATTTTCTATTGGCTCCCACAGTTTGCAAGGTCACTTAGAGGCCAGAAACACTTCCAAATGTAAAATGTAATTTACTGCCTGTGTCAAAGGTTTCTTTAGTTTCTCCAGGGCTCTGAAACACTCATCCTCATCCCTGCTGGCACTTGGAGACAGTTGCCTCTGCCAAGGAAGGAAGGGATCTATTCCTAAAGTAACCAGATTATGTCAGAAATGGGAACAGGCAGAAGCAGACATACGACAGCCAGAGCAATCTATCAGTGATTCCCAGGGCTCTTAGCAATCAGCCTTGACACGCTCTGTGCAGGAATTTACCATCAGTGTAACCAAATAAAGCTCCATGAACTGCAAGAAGAACAAAGCATTTTCACTGATTAGATGCTACATGCAGACCAATAAACATATCATGAAAGAAAATGCTTTTGCAGATAATTCATTTTAAAAAGAGTGGACGTGTTTTTTTGTGACAAAAATACCTCTGCTGTACGCGGAAAGATACATCGTTCCTAAGTCTGGATGACTATAGTGCTTGTTTCTCTATCTGAGCTCCTGACACTGCCAATGGAAACAAAAATTAGGCAGTTTTAAATATGATTTATATAGTGTATATTAGATATTGACTTTAGAGTGACATAATGGACAGTTGTAACCACTATTAAGAAAAGCCAGATGAATGTCTCTGACATTCTGTTCTCCACATCTGGTCACATGGAAAGAAGTAGTGTAACCTAACAGACCTTGGCCTGCGTAGACCAGCACTGCCCAGTAGCTATAACCTCCTGCCCAATGTGGATATGCTGGTTTATTTAACCTACAATGCTTTGCAGTCACCTGAGACAGCCTCACTCTTGAGCTGGCAATGGGATGATTATGTCTCGTAGCAGACCCACGCCTTTGGGGCAGCACTGCCTGAAACAGGGCTCTTTTCTGGTTATCTGTTATCGTATCTTTGTATTTTCAGGGATGCCTGAACTCTCCACTTTTCATTCCCCAAACAACAATAGGGACTGCCAGAGCTGTGCTTTGCAGTGTATCACCAAGAGGACGGGCAGTCTAGTCTTTTCCTGTTCGTTTTCCTGTTCCACTGAAAAAGGTATTGACAGCAGTGTATCAGCCTGAAAGTTCTGAGGCATAGATAAGGTCCCCCCAAATCCTTTGGTTTTCAGCTGCACACCCTGATATACTCTGGTGTGTAGGTGACTAATTTCTTGGTTTCTTCTGTAGATCTATCCCACTCTCTTTGTCTTTCTCCTGAAGCTTCTTGCCATTTCTTTTAGTTATTTTTTCCACAAATTGTGTTCATTTTGCAAATTTATAACTGTTCAAGGGGGGTATGAAAGGCATGCAGTAGGCCTGAAATCAGAATCTTGGTAGGATATTTCCAATTAATTTCCATCCTTTGAGTTCCTCAGAAATGGCAGTTTCCACCATTGTGAAACTCTAGCATTTCTGACCTTATATTCCAAATTGAAAAAAACCCAAACCAACCAGGAAATCTGAAATCTTATACTAGTACAAGTATTTTCAACTGTGGCTGTGTGCTAAGGGATTAAGAGGGAAGTTTGAATACTGCAAAGCAAGTACTTTTCAAAGGAAAAATGTTAGTTATGGTATTTTCAGCCACAGCTCAATGAAGTCTATCACTTTATTCAGATCTGACTTTCTTCAGTAAATTCACTCGGCAGGATACTGGCTCAAGAGAGATTGTTTTGCCAGCGTGCTGTTGGGCAGCATTTTCCAATTTTGTTCAAATAGCTTTTCCCCAGATAGCCCATGGGTAGGTGGTATAAATAGTAGCATATATATTGTAACTACCTTTCCAATTTCAAGGAAAGTTCAAGTTCACTTGCTATTGCAGTGTCTATCTGGCAAATGACTTCTAGTCATAATCTATGGTGCTGCCTTCTGTGTTTGTGCAATTAAAAGGAGATGATCAATCTTAAAAATGTCATGCTGTAATGCCACTAATGACCTTGTGTGCACATTCAGGGGATGAACACTTGACCTGCATTCTTATGGTAATGAAGTGTCTTTGTTGTTGTTACTGCCTTTTCTGTGGCAAAGGTAGGAAATGTTAGATACATCTCTGGTGTAAACCGATGCACCTTATGAAGACACAGATTTAATTAAGTGATTTTGAAGAGGTTTTATCCAACTGATAGAAATATGGATATGAAGCCTCAAAAGTGCAGCACAGGATACAAAGGGATTTTGCTCAGTGCATCTGCTAGAGAAAGCAGTATGTGTGCATATATTTCCATACTCAGGATGCAGAATGGAGGGGGTGTTAAGATCCAGTTATTAAAATTGTTAGAGATATGCCTCTGCTCTGATTAAGGTGCAAGTGAGACCATATGCCAAAGTCAATAGTATGGATTGTATTTAACAGTAAGTATGAGGTAGAGAAAGAGAGAGAAAGAAATAGAAAAAGGGAGTGGGGGAAAGAGAGTGATGGAGAGGCAGATTAAGTAGAAAATATCACCACTCCATGGATCCCAACAGTGTCCTGTTGATCCTCTTCTTCTGGTCTTCTGGGTGGTGGGTGTCCTGCTAAACACAGAGTTCAGTGGATTAATATATGTTCAGACTGGGTGGGAATACCCAGGTACCTCACCTTGTTCGGGAGAAGTTTAGAACTGTCTCTTGCAACAGACTCTGGATCTGTTGCATCATTTGGCATCACATGCAGCCAGCTGGTGCCAAGCCTCAGGAATGAGTCTGGGAGTGTTTTGGGTGTCTTTGATGGTTTATGACACCTCCTCAGCTGCCTCTCACATAAATGTCCCATGTATATGTGGCCTTCCCATGGTGGGGGGTTTTACAACTGAGACAATTTGTGTAAGGCAGGATGGGTGTTCACTCTCTCTGACCAGAGGTTACACCACACACCCGAAAACTCTCCTTCTCCTGCCTTGGCTGGGGGGGAGTGTATGCAAACCTGGCCTCAGCAAATGAGTCTATGGGCTATGGCCTCTCCCACCCCGGACCCAGCCAGGGCTGATTATCAGGGCAGCTGCTGGGTTTGGCTTTCCTTGTGGATACATTCATCTCCTTAGACCTGGGGCAGCTTGACTTACAGTCCAGTTCCTATCAGGAGGCATATC
>VZRR01006552.1:455549-613015 GCA_013398015.1 Oreocharis arfaki | reverse complement strand
TTCTTATGGTAATGAAGTGTCTTTGTTGTTGTTACTGCCTTTTCTGTGGCAAAGGTAGGAAATGTTAGATACATCTCTGGTGTAAACCAATGCACCTTATGAAGACACAGATTTAATTAAGTGATTTTGAAGAGGTTTTATCCAACTGATAGAAATATGGATATGAAGCCTCAAAAGTGCAGCACAGGATACAAAGGGATTTTGCTCAGTGCATCTGCTAGAGAAAGCAGTATGTGTGCATATATTTCCATACTCAGGATGCAGAATGGAGGGGGTGTTAAGATCCAGTTATTAAAATTGTTAGAGATATGCCTCTGCTCTGATTAAGGTGCAAGTGAGACCATATGCCAAAGTCAATAGTATGGATTGTATTTAACAGTAAGTATGAGGTAGAGAAAGAGAGAGAAAGAAATAGAAAAAGGGAGTGGGGGAAAGAGAGTGATGGAGAGGCAGATTAAGTAGAAAATATCACCACTCCATGGATCCCAACAGTGTCCTGTTGATCCTCTTCTTCTGGTCTTCTGGGTGGTGGGTGTCCTGCTAAACACAGAGTTCAGTGGATTAATATATGTTCAGACTGGGTGGGAATACCCAGGTACCTCACCTTGTTCGGGAGAAGTTTAGAACTGTCTCTTGCAACAGACTCTGGATCTGTTGCATCATTTGGCATCACATGCAGCCAGCTGGTGCCAAGCCTCAGGAATGAGTCTGGGAGTGTTTTGGGTGTCTTTGATGGTTTATGACACCTCCTCAGCTGCCTCTCACATAAATGTCCCATGTATATGTGGCCTTCCCATGGTGGGGGGTTTTACAACTGAGACAATTTGTGTAAGGCAGGATGGGTGTTCACTCTCTCTGACCAGAGGTTACACCACACACCCGAAAACTCTCCTTCTCCTGCCTTGGCTGGGTGGGAGTGTGTGCAAACCTGGCCTCAGCAAATGAGTCTATGGGCTATGGCCTCTCCCACCCCGGACCCAGCCAGGGCTGATTATCAGGGCAGCTGCTGGGTTTGGCTTTCCTTGTGGATACATTCATCTCCTTAGACCTGGGGCAGCTTGACTCACAGTCCAGTTCCTATCAGGAGGCATATCTGGGTGGGGAGTGGGCTTTGGTGGTCACAACTTCTTTAACGATGTTTAGGCCATTAACCATAACTTTTCAGTCTCTCACAGGGGGTTTTATATTGTGGGCAGTAGAACATGAACTTCTTCAGTATCTTCTGGGTCCTACCTAGAACTAGCAGAGCACTGTCAAGCAAGCCAGTCCCATGGGGGCAGTTCAGCCATCACCTCACTTCGCCACTGTCCTGGCCTTCTAATATTTCCTCTGTGAACAACAGCTGCGTGTCAGGTTAAGCTCTGCTCAGGACAAGGATTGACTGGCATTCTCCTCCCACACCATTCTGCAGAGGGATTTCACTGGCAAGAGATCTTTGACCTCTGCTCCTTTTCCTCTCCTTTCTTTCCCAGACTGCTTCCTGTAAGCTCAGTTCTCAGGGGAGAAAAATGTCATTGGGACACCTGTAAGTGAAATGAGTAATGGTAACTCCTTTTATCTGAGATTTTTGTGCTTCTCAAAACACTTCAGCAAAGTCTGTAAGTTGGCATCTCATTTTTCTTTGGCAGAGGTCTCTGAGGCAGAAGGGCAGATCAAGGACTGTAGGGCAGAATCTGTGCCAGCCTTTAGACACTGAGGACTAGGATAGAAATAGAATAGCATAGAACAGAACAGAATGGAATAGAACATTTTGGTTGGAAGGGACCTACAAGGATCATCTAGTCCAACTGCCTAACCAGTCCCAGGGCTGACCAAGTTAAAGCATTTTGTTGAGGGCCTTATCCAAATGCCTCTTAAACACTGACAGGCTTGGAACATTTACCACCTCTCCAGGAAGCCTGTTCCAGGGTTTGGCCACCCTCCTGGTACAGAAATGCTTCCCAGTATCCAGTCTAAACCTCTCCTGGTGCAGCTTTGACCTATTCCCACACATCCTATCACTGGATCTCAGGGATAAAAGTCCAGCCCTCTCCCCTTGCCCTCTTTAGGAAGCTGTAGCAATGAGGTTGGTGCTCAGCTGCCCCTTCTCCAAACCAGACAAGCCCAGTGTCCATCACCGCTCCTCACAGGACATGTCCCAGGATGTGCCTTCCAGCCTTTTCACCAGCTACGTTGTCCTTCTCTGAACACACTCAAGGACTTTCACTTCCTTCTTAATTGTTGGGGCCAAGAACTCACACAGTGCTCAGGGTGAGGCTGCACTAAGAGCCTCAGCAGGGGGATAATCACCTCTTTAGATATCTCTATTTGAACTAGACACCTTAGCTTCACTTCCCAGTCAGCAGACAGCAGTAGACTGATTCATCGTGCCTATGGTAGATGAGATGAACTGCAGCCATTCCTCTCTGTTGATCACAAAGGTAACACAGTGATGACAAGCTTGGCAGCAGATGTCTGTGGTTTAGAAGCCGATGTAGAGTGAGTTGCATTTTCTCCGTCGTGATAAATGTCAGCATTCTCTGGCATTACTATCAAGACTAGCTGCTGCCCTGTGATGAATGTCATGTTCAGACTCAGCTCCAAGGGGAAGATGAGACTGGTGTTGCTTGGTCTGAGGTGTAACTTCTAGGTCTTATCTAATGTCTTCTGCAAACGTTGTGGTTGAAAAGTTCCACAAGGTAGTCAACTACAAAGGACATTTGCCAGCCATAACTGGTGTAAAAGAGTGAGAAAACAAGATGAAAGAACTGGTTTTGTGGTCTTGATATTACTCGGCATTAGAGAGCTTTAGAACCAGTTAGCCTTGACTGGAGGATAAAAACCAGGAAAACAGAACAAGTGAACAAGAATGAAAAAGTCATATTCCTTTTCACTTTATTTGCAGTTTTATGATCTTGCATGATAAACATAAAACAAATCACTTCTCACTCATTATATCTTCCAGTAAAGAAGACCCAAGCCGTATCTTCAGGGTAAACAGTGTGAAAAGAGTCTCATAACATTGCGAGCTTGGCACAGCCAGCTGTCTTTGGCTGGGAGAAATTACAGTCATCCCATCTTTGCCTGTACTGCCACTGGGGTACACATCTTCTTGAAGCAGTTACTCTCAAATCCCATTTGGGTCTCTTGTGATAGTTGTAGTACCACAGAAACCATTTATCAATGCCTTAAAGGGCCATTTTGATTTAGCTAGAGGAATCCGGGAGATAAAATATTATCATTTCTTCCTGATTAAAGAAATCCCACATCTCAGATTTAATTTTAATGGAGTGGGAGGAGTGGTATGTTTAAAGAATCATATCCATTTGGTTGAATTAATTATTGAGTTTAAAAGCTCTGACATAATCAAGCAGGAAAGATGAAATCATACTGGGAAGCAAATACTGTATTTGGAAATCAAGACACTTATTTGCATATATGCCATGAGAGGAAGATAAAGGATAGATGGCTTCTGGATCATCAATTCAGTTTTCATCTTGTCAGGTCTTACAGAGATGCCAGCTTTGCAGGCCAGGTCAAAAAAACCCTAAAACAGTAAACTGACGTGTAAAGAAGAATTGTGTTTGGTTTTTATATCAATCTCCTGATTCCTGTGCAGGACAGAATCAGCTCTCCCTGAGCCGTGCTGGGCTTGAAATCAGTTAATTGTGTGAGCGCAGTTTCTGTATATTCAGTGTCATCTTCCTCAGATGAGCTCATATTTAAATTCATATCTGAATGTGAAAACAAACAAACATACAAGCAAAAATGCAACCAAAAAAATGTTGAGAGGAAGTACAAAGCCCAGAGGAAAAGGATTTTTATGTCTTCTGTTCAGCCAAGTCTGAAAGCTGTGTGCTGATTGTTCCAGTGGACCAACATCATCTTACAAGGCATGTAAGCCTCCCTTAGCAGGAGTAGCTCAGATCTGATTGAGCTGCTCTCTCATCTCATGGTGCTCATGACCTGACTCAGCTGTGTTACAGGATCATGCTCGCTCTTCATAAAAGCACAAGCAGAACAAGCAGTTTTAGAGTTCTGGCTTTGCTAGTTGTCTGAAGGTCAGCTAGCTGATTGATTGAATGGATTCCTTTGTTATCCGGAGAGATGACTGCTCTAGACCTTACCTGCTGGCCACATATGAAAGGAAAGACAGAGCATGAGCCTGGAAGTAACTGAAATACCGGTATTGGCTATTCAAAAACAGGTTTCTGGAAAGATGGACATGCCTTAAAGTTCCGAGTACCGAGTTGAATCCTACTGAGGAGTCTTTTGGGGGACATGTGCTGCCTTCAGTAGCAGCTGAATTGTGCCTAATTTCCCCAATGAATTATGATGGAGTACCCGAATTAACTGCTGTCGCATTTTATATATGTAGGGCTGTAATCATTTTTAAATGGACATGATAAGAATATGAAGGAAAACAGGGGTGTCCTGAGCTGTTATATTTGCTTCCTATGTCCCTGTACAGAGGGGAGATTGCCTAGACAAACCAGTATGTGTGAGAATGTTGGTCAGTCAGCACAGGAGTAGGTGCCCACAAAGACGGAAAATCTCTGTTCTTGGAGATTTCCAAAATTCAGCTATGCAAGGTGCTGAGAATCCTGATCTAACTTTGAGATATCCATGCTTTGAGCAGGAAGCTGGACTAGATGACTTCCAGAGGACCCTTCCAAGATAAAGGTACCCAAATCATGAGACTGTATAAAGCTGCTGAGAAGTTTGAAAATGCAGTAAGAATAGAAGAAACCTACTTGATGTTCTGAAAAGAAACAAAGAGCGGAAAGTTAAAAACCCAAAACTACAAGCCTACCATCATTCTTTCAAATTGTTTAATTGCTGATAATAATAGCTGAAATCAGTCATCTTCTCCTCTCATTCTGTACACTACAGCTAAAGTTTTCCCTTTTTGCAGCTCTACAATTTCCTTTTTTCCTCTTATTTGTGTCCCACCCTTACACACCTTTGTCATATCTGTTCACTACCATAAGAAAAGACACTGCAAGAAGTTGCATCTATTGCCATACTCTGCTGTCTCTGAGTTTCATGAATTTCAATCCTTAGTGCAACACTTTCACAGAGTGACACTTTATACTGCAACCCAAATTCTTGAGGATATTTGGTGCCCTTCAGGCAAGGCAGACTGCCATGTAGATATTGTTAGACTTCTACAGCTCAACCCACCACCCCAGCCTCACAGATGTTACGTTTCTCTGTTGCTGAGGTTTTACAAATCCACTGACAGAGCCCTGCAGTGCCTACCTTGGGTTAGAGGCTCACAAAATTGCAGGTAAGAGCCTCACACTGTGTTTGCCTTTAACAGAGAGCTTTATGAAATCCTGTTGGCACTTTCTGCTTGCTAATGGACCACCAGACGAAAGACGTAAGATTTCTCTCTCCAAAAAGTATCATATATGTTTATATAAATGTGTTGGGATGGAGGTGTATCAGCAGAAAGGGGGAATGGGAGTGGGACACTGAGAGTGTTGCACAGAAATTAGACAGGATGCCTAAGTAGGTGACCTGGAGAGAAACAGAGGATAAAGTCCTGTCTGGGACCTGTCTGTGGCTCATGACCCACCCATGTTCATAAATCCCCATCCCTTTTAAGAAAGATGTAGGTTCAAGGCTGAAACTTTCTAGGAGATGGTCAGAAGGGCAAAGCTGAGCATGATCACCTTTAAATCTTTGAAGATTTGGTGATATGTACACCCTCCTGCTGGACTGCCTCTGTTCTGGCAGAGGAGTGACCAGGCTCCCCGTGGGCTGCAGCATGTCCGTAGGGGCAGCAGGGTGCTCAGAGCTGAGGAGCAGTGCCTGATCCCTGTGCACCAGATCTCTATGGTGGAGGTGCCAGCAGAAGGCACCCAGATGTGCACAGAGTGGTGCCAGGGTGGCTGAGACGTCTGTGCCCTGCAAATGGCTCCTTCTGTGCAGCGCTTCTCATGAGCTGCTCTCCAAACACAGCCAGAGAACAGGAAAGCAGGTTTCATTTCACACTGATTTTTTAAAATAGCGATATATAAATATATTTAACTACATGACTGTGAAATAAAGACTTTATTCCAGCCAGGATAGTGGGGGGAAAAAACCCAACCAAATTCAGGTGGGAGCATTAGATTATTTTCATCAAATTCCAAGACTTCTGTGCAGAGGAGATAGATGGAAACTCTACTAAGTACACATTTTCTACTCTAGTCCAGTGTGTAAAAGGGTTCAAATCTGTCTAGAGAGAACAGAAAAAAATAGGAATTATGTTGGATTTTCAAGTGAAAAAAATATTATAAGGTTTTATTTTCCACAGAGGAAAAGCAAGGAAGAACAAGTCACAAACCTCCAAGTGGAACCAGCGTTTGCTGGGGTAGAGGGAGGCAGCTGACCCAAATCACCAGAAGACCAGTGACACAGCTGGGACTGGACAATGGACCTCCCACATGTACCAGTTCTGCCTCCTGTGTGGCTCTCCTTCATCAGTTCTTCTCCCTGGATCAAAAACTTTTTATCTGGTTATTAATTTCTAGAGTAATTTTTGCCTGCCACATCACTTGTTCTGAATTATGTGGGAACTATAGATGAGAAAATATGTGTATTGTGCCTCTGCACCAGGAACTCTCTCTGTTCCCTTCTTGAGAATTTCATTGCCTTTCACCTAAACTTTTGCTTATTTCCTTCCTCGTATCCTCAAAAGCAAGGGAAAGAAAAAAAAAAGAGGTAGACATATTTAATAGCTGAATTTTCTGGCTGAAGCACACAATGAAGCAAACTCAGAGTAAAAATTCAATTTCACAAATTTCAACTTTTTAATGAATGCCAGATACTGCTCACTAAAAGAAATTAAGATGTAAGAAACTTGGTGCTGTGAAGGAGGTTTTATTGGCATTCTGTCCTCCTGAATCATCAGCACTGTAAAGTTATGAGCTCTTTTGTCCATGGTGATACATGAGGGATTAATTTGGTCTTTCTTGCTACTTTATGATGCTGTGGACAGCAGGTGTTACATGACTCAGACTGAAGCACACAGTTCGGCTGAGCTATGGGCTCACTGCCTGTCTCAGAGGGGTGGCCCCTCAATGCAGGGAAGCACCACAGCCTCCTCTTTTCCCACAAGCTCACGGGACAAGGGCACAAAGATATCAGCATTGAAACTCCATCAAATGGGCTGTAAGAGGAGCAGGGAGGAAGATGAAGGAGGGAAAAGGTTAGCTCTAGAGTTGAGCATTTCTGCAAGTAGTGCCTGAGAAAACACAAAGGCACCATTCTTATTTACACCTGTGGCATTTGTGGAACACAATTCATGCATTACATTGAGAATTGAGGTGTTGAGCTCAGGACTATGGCTGGAGAGATGGGGCCAGTGCTCGAGTCCTGGTACAGGGATAGTGTGTGCCTCCAGTTCCCTTCATGGACCTCACTCAGTCATCTCCTGAGACTCTCCTGTGGTGGGTCACTCCCAGAGCTTGCTTAGTGCAATATCACATTTTTTTTCTTAGAAATCCTTTGTGTCTAACCCTTTAAATGTGAATTAATATGTACCTATATCCTTTTAATATCCACTTACAATTTCCCTCTAGAAAAGATAACATCCATTTTACAAGCAGTATATTAATTTCTTCTGCTAGTACAAAACCAGTTCCTCTTACGCATTTCCTCTGTTCCAGCCTTGGAATATTTTCATGCTGCATTGACACAGGTAAAAAACTTGTAGCACTCTATAGAAAATGTGGGAAAATATTAGTCTTATTAAATCAAAGAATACATTAAAACAGAAACAGACTGTTCAGAAAAGCTTCACTGGCTATGGTTAGTCAAGGTGCAACCTCTCACAGTGGAATGCTGGTATTATTCTACTGACTTTAATAGAAATAAAAGGAACTGAGTGAAATTTTAAATGGATTCAAAAATCTTTCACCAACAAATTTCTGATCCAGAATTGCTCTTAATTAAGTCCTTCATTTCTTTTCATTCACCGCTCTCTGGATAGCTGAATCACTGCCTTTTACTGCGCCAGAAGAGGGATCATGAAATAATTTATAACAATAATCAATCTTCTGCCCAGCCTGTCACAAGTAATCGGCTACTAACAAAAGTGAGAGGCTGAGTTTGCACTGGAGACAGTCTTTGGAGGATACTGTAATGTGGTACATTTTTTGTCTGATCTACAAAGTTCACTCAATAACTGTCAACTGACCTGAGGTCAGGATAAAACATAGAATTTAGATGACATGCCAAGAAGTCATGTCTGCCCCTTTCTTGGTCTTTGAAGTTCTGTGTGAGTGGAGGTTTTTTTGTTACTATCTCCTCTGCTCAGATTCTGCATATAATAGTCCATAATGTTACTCTGCATATAATGATACGTTGGAGTAAAAAAGATGTAGAAGTGTCCTGATACAATAAGATATCTTCCACAATTCAGTGTATTGTGCACTCCCAAAGTACCTTTCCATTGGAAAGCTTTAAGAACAACTTTATAGATCCACTGGGATTAACAATGGAGAAAATAAAAACTGATTTCTTTCACCATTTTTTTCTTTCTCCATGGCTGGCTGCAGTACATGCCTAAGAAACAGGGACAACAGAGCAAGTGGCTGGATCTGCCTGACTCCCCCACCTTTCCCCAAGCAATACATCTTGGCAGGTCACACCAGACTAATTATTAAGATGACTTTTGCAGTTAGACTACACGGCCCCTGAGGTTACCCTGCTGCTCTGTTCAGCAGGACTGAGGTCTCAGCTGATGCATTTGGACGCATTCAGAGTCAATGACTCAGAAAAAATAGAAAGGTCTTGAAATATATGTTAGGTTTCTATGAAGGAGAAAGAAGCAATACCCTCTTCCATCCCAGGATGGGTAGAATAAGAAGCAATCAAGGAAATGTGAAAGATGTTACATATTGGAAAGCAGAAAACACTTCCTGTCAGAACAGTAGATGTTCTACTACCTTCTCACCTGCTCTGAAGAAAGGATCCTTCTAATCCTACAATTTCCTCTATAAGCACTTGTAAGTTTGCTCAACTGTAGTTGTTTGAGAAAAAAATTTCCAGCCTGGGAAATCTGCCTGTACCTGAGCTTTTGTGAAACTTTCAGCCCAAGTAGCAACAAAATTTTATGTTCTACCACTTCTCTTGGCTCCATTGCTAAGTCGGACTGGAAGGATTTGTTTTGGGAAAACTACAGTCTTTGCTGTTCCCAGTCATCCAATCCAAACTGGCACAGGTGCTTTAAAAAAACCCAAACCTCCATACATACGCAACAGAATTTGTATTTTGTGGTTGTGTGAGGCAAGTGTGTCTACATCTCCAATAATTGGTATAAGACCTATCTCAGGCCCTTATCTCTGCTTACTTCAGACACTCTTCTTGAATTTGGAAACTGGGATGAAGCATAAGCCTTTGCCATCTATTTGATGTCAGTCTGCCAAGGATCACTAAAACAGCTGCTCCTGTTGATAGAGTGCTGTACAAAGCTTCTGCACCTTCACTTGCCTGAGGGGAGAGGGCCATCCAGACCCTGTCAGCCTTTCTGAATGGGATCTGTTCCCTGCTGCCGTTCATGGGACCAGCATCCAGCTTCTGGTCTGGTTTCATGATGAAATGGGCTTTTTTTCAATCAAACACTTATTTTCAACACAGTTTAATTCTTCAGCTAGTTAGCTTTAATAATAGCAATTAGCAGATTGGAAGAGCCTACTCGACCTCTGAAGTCTCTGCAATGATTTTCCTGTTTCTTCCTATCGAAGAGCAGCAAAGCCCTGAACACCTGATAGGAATGCAAGAAATATCTGTATCAGAACAGCTGTGGAAATGTGACAATGATATCACCATTTGAAGAAAAATAAACAGATATCTGATACTGTGCAAAAGTGACTGATGGAAAAATGCTGTGTTGATAGCAGGATCATGGTATTTCCCTTGTTCAAATAGAGAGGTGAGATAATTCCTCCTTTCTTTGTGTTATCTCAGATAGGTCATGCCCAAGCATTGGCTGAGATGAGGCAATGCAGTCTGTGTGAGGACAGAGAGATACCTGCTGGGGCAGTTGTGCTGGGCCTGGGCAGTGATCTCACAGGATCAAAACACAGAGAAAAATTCTGCAGGAGGAAAGACACGAGTGTTTTGGGGACTGCCTTGCATAAAACTTTTCGTTCTCTCAGACAAGGGAGGAATGTGCCAAGAGCAGACAATGAGAGAAGGGTGCCTGGAGCTGGGAGCTGTCCCTCGGGTGCTGGAGAGGGACTTCAGTCTGAGAGCTGGCACTGGAGAAAAGTGTCCAATGAGCTGCCTTTGAAGCTCTGCAGGAGGCACAGCATCACTTGTCCTGGGTGGCAGGTCCCAGCGGTACTGCCTGTGCACATCTCTAACTCCCCTGATGCACAGGCTTCTCACTTTCCCAAGACTTCAAACAAGGCAAGGCTGGGGTGGCAACATGACAGGTTTAGTTCAGCCAAGCCAAATTAAGGTAGCTGCGCTTCAACTAGGGGAAAAGCTTACAGAAGAGAAAGGCAGAATAAATGAACTCAACCTCAGTTAAATGAACCCAATCTCAGATCCTGCTTGTACAGAAACATTCCTCCCTGGTAGTTGCTGAGATGCCCTGAGGATTTTCTCAGCTGAAGAGCAGGAAGAAGTTCAGGCATTGACACTCCTCTTCCTGCATGCTGCTATTCAGTGTTGAACCCTAAAGGGGTTTGACCTCTCAGGTCTTAGCCCTGACCAAAAACCTTCCACATCCCTCCTGTGGTGGCTGTGGCTGAGCTCTCTCTTGCTCTTTTAATCTGTGATGGGCCTCCTTTCCAGCTGCATTTGAATTCTGCTTGCTGGTTCTTCCCTGTGGTAGGAAGGCAGCCTTGGTGGCTCAGATTGTTGTTGTGTTGGACCATCTGCTCTAACAAAGACAGGCTCCAAAAGACAGGCTTAGAGGGATAACGTGCAAAAGTAGCAGGAGCTCCCTTGTCCTCCTAGGCAGCCCTTCAGTTCTAGAGTCTTCTTAGGCTGAGGCTTTCCTTCTGAGCTCCTGTGACTCACACTTTGTAAGATGCAATTATTGTACAGACACCATGGGAAACCCACAGCCCTGCTGAGCTTTATCTCTCTACAGGGACCGAGAGCTACATCACTAATGCAGAGGTTGGAGTTGTCCAAACTGCTCATTCCCACACCTGCCCACACACCACTCACAGAGGGCCTGCTGGGAAGTCAATATCTATTTATTTATTGTGCCATGGGGTACACAGGAAGCAGCTGAAAGGTTTTTCATTACCTTAGTCACTACCAGAGAGCAAACTTTTTGCTTGATTTAAATAACTGTGAAGGCACACTTTCTGAGTGCCTCAAACTCTTTGAAGGGTCTCATCACCTCCCTGACTGTGGCAGTGTGCTTCACCTCCCCCTTTTCCTGCTTATGCAATAGCCACCAGTGGTGATCATGAAGGCCACGTCCAGCTTAGAGAGAACAACACAATAATTGAGGGCCATAAATCTCGTTCAACAGCTGAGATAGTTGAGCTCAACTAGTAGAGCATGTGCCAACCCAAAATACAGCTGGTGTGTAAATATGACTAAGTCAATCATCCTACTCCACAAATAGCAGGCAGCCCAAGGTCCATTGGATTCTCCTGCAGGGCAGCAGGCTCCATGACATAATCTGCCCTTGTGTAGAGATGCTTCTCAAGGTTACTCCTCGAGGCTGACAGATGCTTGCATGCTAAACTTTGAAATCTCACCTAAGGGATATAAAGAATTGATTGTACCTATATAACCCTCTAGATGTAAATGGTTGACTGAGTCTGGGAATAAACTTGGATCCAGCTGCACCTACATCCCCATCTCATTACCACAAAGGTTTGATTGGTAGGTTTATTGAAAAATCTTGTTCAGGGTCAGTGCTGCTGTGCAGTCTGAGCTCAGGAGCTCTCTCTCTACCATCACTCTGAATTGCTCTGCTGTGTACTGTTTGTTCCTTCTTCCAGCATTGAAATGCTCTTCACTACGAGGGTTCAATTCTGCAGCCACTGACTGCTAAAAATGCTTTGTGGCATCTCCTGCCCCATCTCAGCATGTCCCATAAGGTGTTATTTGCAGCCAGAGCTCATTTCCAGGCTTGGATAAGCATCTTCAGATCTCCTGGTGAGGATGGGCTGGTGAGGTCCTTGCATCAGGTGCTGCAGTGGTGGGTGGTGGGGTGAGCACAGGCAGCTGACTGTGCTGCTTCTGCTCTGCCTCCCAGTGCCTGCACCACCTTACCCGTGCAAATGGGGCCTCTCATGGGGGCCCTGCCCTCATGTCTCCAAGGTGATGTCTCTCCATGCCACCCACTGCTTCAGAACTGCACCCTGAGAGTCTGGATGGGAGAAATTGATCTCCAGGGGTGCAGTCACACTGCATGAACTTAGAGAAGTATTTTTTTTCCTAGAGAGGTTTATTGTGGGCTTCCCCCCCCCACCCCCAGCCCTCATGTTGAGTCCTGCACTACAAAAGTCTGAAAATGTGAAATACTGAAGCTACTTACAGCTTTTTTATGATGGAGCATTTGATCACAGTGGCTCTCTCTTTGCTGTGTGCTGTTTCCTCCAACATACAAAACTGTGAGAAGAACATATATTTGATGAGAACCAACAGAGGTTTTTCCAAAGCTTTCAGCTACAAAGTTTCTCTCAGTCTGCTGGCTGAAGTCTAGCAATCTCAAGCCCCACACACACCAGAAACACAACTCCCACTGTGTTCAGTAAGAGCAGTACTGCTTTTCTGTGTGATGCTTTGGCAGAGTCATTTCAGTTTAATGTTCAAGCTGTGCTGGGGATGATTGACCACACAAAATACATTGTCTGTTAATTAGTTGATTGAGCATGAATTCTGTGGCAAACCAGTATTTCAGGGGCTCTTTGATGGTGGTTCTCATCATCAGAGCTTTGCAAGTTGTGAGCAGGATGCATTCCAGCTGCACACAGCTCAGCAGATGCCTTGCAAATGCACACAGACCCCACTTGGCTTGCTTCCTTTTCAGTGAAGTATGTGGTAGCAAGTAAAACCAACTCACAAGGTTTCTTGTATAAAAGATCTTAGTGCCCTGAGATGACAGGTATTTTGGTGGATTAAAAAATGCAGATCACAGTCATGCACACTCATAAATCAAGAGCCTGCTAGAAGCTCTGAGTTAATGTAATTATAAGCAGTGCAATCAAAGCACTCTCACATATGAAGAACTTGCCAGCTGCCCCAGGGTTAAAAGAACATTTTTTGTTTACAAATTCGCCTTGCTCTCTCAAAAGCATGGAAAAAACCCCCACACTGCCTGTTTTTCTGATACAGGTATCATCATTTATTTAATTCAGTTACAAGAGAAACTGCCAGTGGTTTTGAAACAGCCATAGCCTTTGAAAAACTTGTAGAATATACTGAACTGCCTACAGACCCATAGAGGTGAGACGAGACCAGATCACGTAGGATTGAGCTATTGCTGTCAGACACTGACCCTGATCAGTGCTGAGGAGCCTGAGCATGGTCAGGACCTGTCCTCAACCACATGTCCCGCAGGACAGCCTGCTCCAGTTGATAAGCCTGCTCCTGTCCAGATCAAGCTGCTCTGAAACCTGGAGGTAGCAGGATCAGCCATGAAATTTGGAGCTGGTTCCTCCTCTGCGCTTCTGCTGTGGGTTGGAAGGCATAGGAGCTGGGTTCCAGGTCTGAGTCTGATTTGTGCTGCCAAACCTGCTCATAAAATGCATTTTCTGAAACTAAATTTCACTTTTTTCCAAGCAGGCAAGTTTCCCAGTCCCAAGGACTGCAGAGATGTGAACCACCTGATTTTAGAGTTTGATTTACAGCCGATAACTGAAGAAAGTCAATAATACAGGCTCAGTAATCAGCGTGCTGTGGGTACTTGGCCTCACACGAAGCAATGATGAGCACAGTTAAACCAGGTGTGTGTCTGCTTTTCATTGCTGGAGGAAGAAGACCTTGTTCCATCAGCAGTTAAAATTAAAGAAGAACCCAAGGGGTTGCTTTCTTCCAAAGAGGGAATGACTTATGTGCTCTTGCAGTAGTGGGAACAGGTGGCACAGGGGAGAAGAAACAGGAGTTTTAGAAGGCCATTTGGCAATGGTGAGTGTTTAATTTTAGTAGTGAGTGAGAGCTGATTTGGAAACCTTGTCTTGTGATCAGGGACTGTAGGAAAAATCTTGTGCCCTTGAAGGATGCAGAGGAGAGGTCTGAAGGCAAGGAGTCACCCAAAGGTAATTAACAGGTAGGATTCATATCCCTTGCTCTGCTTGTCCTTCAGCCTCGTTGGATGGGTTCAATTAACAAAGCAAGGCGTGATCAGCAGGGCTCCTTAAATATTGCAGCCATTACTAGACCAGACTCGAGCAGAGAACTGATATTTCTCTCACAAGGTGTCAGTGCCCCAACCTGTCTGGGAGTCCTCAGGATGCTCATGGGGACTCATGAGGAACTTCCTTGCAGGGTAGCAAAATGAATGGGAGTAAATTCAGAGTTAAACCTGTCACTTTTCTGTGAAGCTAATGAAATGTAAGTGATTGCAGCAACCAGGGTTTCATTTTGTGTTCAGCAAGATCATTTTCTTCCCATGAATAAATTAGCATATCTGAATACTAACAAAGGGGAACAGCCTTTCAGGCATCTAGCAGACCTCTTCTATTCTGTGCCTAAACCAGGTTTTGTGTGTGGCATAAGCAATGGACTATCTGGGGTCTGACACAGACCGAGATGCCACAGGGAATTCAATCAGCACCCCAATGACCACAGGGGAAGAAAATCTACAGGTGCAATTTTCCTCTTTGGCTCCAGTGGGAAGCCACCTTGGACAACCTAACATCTGTTAGGAAATAATTTGCCTGACATAGTAATAAAAGGTTTTGGCAAGGGGGAGTTCAGCTACACAAGATCTCACACTCTGGAGTGTGTTTATGATACAGACCCCCAAAGACTGATGGAAGAACTCAGCTGCTGCTGGGTGGGCAGATGACTTTGATGACTCACAGACCAGCCAGTAAAACCAAGTTCTCGTTAGTCTCTGCTCCCCTAGCCATAAATCCAGCTGACTTCTCAAACCACTAAATGGAAATGGAACCACTAAAGCTGATCTATAAAATTTCAGCCCCCAGACTAGAGATATTGTGTGGGAAAGTGAGGTTTTTGGAAATAAAGATGCTTTGGCTCTTGATCTGAGGGCCTGTGGGGGTTCTACAGTCATTGGAACATTAGAGGGCTGTAATAGAGTTTGAACTACAAATATAGTTCTTCCCAAACTTTTCTTTTTTATCTGCCTGCACAATCTTTGTTTTTACAAACTAAAAGGGCTCTGACCAAAACCTGTGGAGACAGCTGAAAGCATTAAGCCTTTCCATCTTTCCTCTCCCCATCACAGATGTTACAGAAAACAACAAATATGCTGACAAAGCATCCCAGCTCCACTTTCCAGGCTGAAAAGTCTTTCCTGTCCAAAACTCTCAACAGCTGTTCCTATTTTTTCAGCACATCTGTTGACTCCACACTGCAGAGGTCTGTGGTGGGCATGTCCTTCAAGGGCACATCTATCACCAGTGATAGATGTTGACACAGGATCACATGGACAGCACTGGTTAAGGCATATGTTCAACTCTCTTAAGGCTCCATCATGACCCTGGGAGGGGAAATCAGAATGCCAGGCTTTGAAACCCATCCTCCATATTGTCACATTTTAAACACCTGGTCCATAAATGCTCCTCACAAAATAGCTGCTCCAGCTCCTTGTGCCAGGAAGACCTGGCCATGGTACATCAAAATCCAGTTTCCAGAGCCGTGAGCAAATCTACTTTGTGGTCATAGCTGCTGATGGAATATCTGTGTGAGTTGCATACCATCAGCATTCAGTCAAAGCAGAGCTTGGGACATGCAAACCATTTCCAAATAAAGATAATGAAGGGGAAGAAATGTGCTACCTGTGCAAAACAAATCCTCTTAAAGGGTTGTTCTTATTATCACTCTTTTCTTAATATATTGACTTTCCTGTACTGTATTCACCACAGCTGTGTTCCAAGGCACTAAAATAGCCTTTGGAGCTGCTATGGTGTAGCACTTCTGCACAAGCTGTGTGCATCCATCTGCACTGTGGGTACCAGCTCCAGAGAGCTGCTGGTTGAAGGCAAAGCTGCTCTCTTGGGTGAAACTATCCACACACCAAGAGCCACGAGCATAATGATAGTGTCAAGAGGCTTTTGAAAAGTGTTTTTTTTAGTGCTTTGGTGAGGTTTTATTGCTATGGCTAATTAAAAGTTCATCACAAGCACTAAATGCAGCCAATGTTTATTTGCTGTACAGTCAAATTGACAGGCCAGTGCTTTGTCAGTACATTAGAACTGTGTGCTGGTTTCTGGAGAGGATTAACTATTGCTTATCTGTCAGGAAAAAGAATCATCACTAACAAATAAGTAAACAGACAAATCCTTGTCTTTCATGTTGTATCAGCCTTTGCATTCGGCTCTTTTTCTAGTATTTTTCTAAAAGCTGGCATGTAAGTTGCAGTGCAAAGCTAAATAGTGTGTGCCAGTATGCTTTGGGCACGACAAACCTGTCTGGACTTTCTTGAGCCTGAAATGCGTCCCTTGGCCCCAGCTGTAACCGCTGTTCATGGGTGCAAGGTGCCTTGATGCAGGGTGAAGGGGTGAGAGGCAGGGCTTCCAAATACAGCTGCAGGACCATCTGTAGCCACTTAGGCTGCACGTAGCAAAAGGGGGTGAAGGGTTCCTCTGGGATGCGGTGTCCTGGAGTGGCTGGCTGCCCTGGTTCAGGAATTGAGGGCACACAGAGACCCTCAATGGATGAGAACTTCAGAGAATGACAAACAACTAAAGGAAAAGGAATCCACTGGAGGAAGGTGATGACAGCACAACTATACTGTTTCACCATCCCACCTAGCAGTGTAGACACCCAACAAGTTTCTGGTCTCTATTCATTATATATATTTTTTATATATTACAGTATTTCCCAATCTCTAGTGATTCTCAGTTTTCCCCACTAGTGGATACAAAATTTCTGTACATGCTTGTCTTAAAAGACATTTGGGAAAGAAGTCTTATAGCACCTGTTGATATCACCTACAGGTCTGGCATGTTTTCAGTATTTGAATGCTGAGGGAAAATCAGGCTGCACATTTAAATTGGAGGTGGTTTCCCTCCTCTCTGTCAGTCTCCCCTTCACTCCAGTTTTGAGGCAGCAGTTGCCTGCAGTGCACTTGCAGCTTTCCAGTTGCTCCCTGGCAGGAGTCAGCTGCTTGGAAAAGAGCTCCAGCCACCCCTGCAGCAAAATTAGACATTGCTGGGAGCAGTGTTCTCTTGTGTTGGTGGGTCAAGGACAGCCCTTTTGAGGAACTGCAATATGAAAAAAGTTCTGAGCTGTGATGGGCAGGTAACTCTGGAAGAACAGCATGTTGGAATTAGCCAGTTAATGAACTGTCAGTGTCATCACGGAGAGTTCAGCCAGGGCCACTCTTCAGTCAGAGGGAGGGAAGGAACATTTGGAGATCTTTCTGGCTTGTTCCTAATGAAGGCGGCCTCTGTTCCTGATGTGAGTCCTGGAGCCACGGCAGTGGCATCCAGGAAGCAGACACAGAGTTTCTGCTAATTAATGTAGCTCTGATTAGTCTTCATAGTTGCTTACAGAAGTGCTTAAAAGAGAGGCTGTCTGGAAGAGTTCTATAAATTATTCTTTTTCCAACAGAAATACATGAAGATTTATTTGTTTGCTATTGAGACAGAGATTAATTAGAAAATGGAAAGAAGAAGTGGCTGTCATATACCAAATGTCTGGGAGGCTGGAACCAGATCTGGGATTGAGCTTTTCCCCAGTCACAAATAGCTGATAAAATAAATACAAACTAGTCTGGAAGGAGACTGCACTTTGGAGCTGATGTCAAGCAGGCTATTCAGCCAAGATGATAAAAATCCCTTTGGAGCTGGCAACAGGCACACAGGGCAATGAGGAGCTCTGCCTGGCAACCAAAACCCCTTTCTGTGAAGAAAGCAAATTCTTGTATCACCTTGTCAAGGGATTTCTTTCTTCTAAATACAAAAATCATTTTAACATAGTGATTAGTCACTATGAGACCGATCTGCTGGGTCCAGTGCAGTTTGCAGGCTGGGAGCAAGGCACAGAATATTCTGCAGAAATCAGGACAGAGCAGACCATAGTCCGGTACTTCACACAGTCCATGGCAGCAAGAACAAACAAGCAGAGTAAGGACATATGAACACAACAGCTGCCGTGCAGGATCTGGACCGCTGACCTGACACACTGGAAAAAATTCAGTTTCATTGCCTTTTTGGCTGTCACAACATACTTCAGTCAACAATATCTATCTCTCATCTTTTGCACCAAAATAGTTTTATTTGCTCTCACTGAAGCTTTTAAATTGCATTTCCGAAATTCATGGTATGATGAGATATATTAGAAGAAACAACATTTTCTTTTCTGTTTCATACAGGTTCAGTTGCAATATAGCACAAAATTGAAAAATGTGGTTTCAGAGAAATGTGTCACACATGGTGTGTGAGCAGAGACTGCGCCAGACAATGGCCTGGTGCAGAGGGATATGAGAGGAAGAGGGACTGAAAGGTGATCAGCACCTTTCCACATCACTGTCTTGCTACATTCAACTAGGGCAGATTCAACCCTGTAATTGTGTTCTAATTTCTTGGTCATATTAAATACACTTTCTAAAGGAAAATAAACAGAAAAATTCATTCACTGTGGTCCTTTGCCACATGTCTAGTTGTAATATACTCACATATCTGGATAATTTAGTTATATTTATTATATACTTAGAACATGAAATTTAGAAGAAAAACTGAGTCACAATCTGCTGGATGGAGTGGGGATGGAATGCTTTCACGTTGCCTTATCCATCTGCCACTATTATCTATGGAATGGGGAAGAGGCACTTTTGGAGCAAGTTGTCCCATCCAAAATAAGCCTCCAAAGTGCTTTTCAAAAGTAAGGTATCTTCCCAGTGGAAATTTCACTGACATCAATTTTCCAGACTGATTCCAGACTAATTACCTGTGTTGCAGGCCAGAGGGGAACACAGAGACTCATTGCACAGTCATAACAGGCCAGGTACAAGCAGTACTGAACAGGCTTCTTTTAGAAATGACCTCTGAGGATTATCAAGGGGCTGCTTTTCTATTACTGCACCCTGAGCTTGGCAGAATTATCAGCATTTATGGGATCTCTTTGTCTTGTCTTTTGATACTTTAAAATGTGCAAAGGGCGCTCACACTTTGTATGAGTGGTGCGTGGTGGAAAGCAGTTTCACAGAGGTCGTCTTTACAACTGGTCTGACTGTGGGTGACACTGGAGGAGGTTTGGATGGCTAAATTCAAATTCATAACCACTGATCTGAAGGCTAAGTGGGGTCATTGAGTTATAAAGCCTTGCCTTTACAAAGCCTTGTGCATGACACGGGTGGCAACATTTTATATATTCTTAAGCAGGATGAGGATTTTCACATTGACAACTGTGCAAGGTTTTTTCCCTTGTTTTCTTTAATACTCCATGGTTTGTTCTGCTCTGCAGCCCTTCTCTTTTCCATTGCTCTTTGCCTTTGCTTTTCAAACAGCAGGATTTTCCCTGTTCCCTGCCCTCTACAACGATCATTTGTTACCACAATGCCCATGGGTGAGTCTTCATCTTCCTGATCCCTCTCCTCCAGAGACCACCAGCACTTTCAAATTGCAGTTCTTTCAGTCTCTGCTACTACACCCCTGTCACAGGCACTTAGCTCATTTATGAGCGTGTGAGATGTTTTTGTAGAGCATAGCATTTTTACAGAGAGGTGCAGGATAAATTCTACACAACACCAAATGAGACAATTTAATCTTAGACTTCTTTTAATAATACCTTTTATCTAAAAAGATGCCATTATAAGGTTATTGAAAAACAGTTAAAATAATTAATTACAAAACTATGCAAAGACTGTATTATACATTTACTTTTGTGTAAAGATTTTGACCTTAATATTTAATCACTCATCTGTAATAATACATACTTGACTGAGAAATCAGTTTCTGCATCGCATTGAGGAATTTACTCTTAAATTTAGTTTTAGGTACATAATGACACTTTCAATAATAATGTCAATAAAGCTGCAGCAGTAATTATGTACATCATTAATATATATCATTAATGTACATTAATGCACATGAATGATAATGTACATTAAGGATAGGTCTGAATGAGCATTCAAAGAAGACATTCAAATATTCTGAGAGCTCCAGTTTCTGATGTGAATAGTTATTTTTCTTTTTAGAAAGAATGAGATATTTCAGATTAATTAATTCTTTTTTGCCTGACTTATTTTTAGCTGAAGTTTTCTTATTTGATTGACTCCAATGAGACCCACGATCTACTGTCTTCCTATAACTATCCTTTCACTAATTGCACCTGGCAGTGTGTAGATGAAGAGAACCAGGAAGACAACGAGAATAAGAAGAATTATGCCAATGATGATGTACTTCTTGTAATTCCTCCAGATCAGGTGATACAAACACTTGAAAGGATTTACAAACCAAGAGAAGGATGTGTCTGGTCGGCTAAAGAGGAAGAAAGAAAAAGAAGATCTTTTGTTAAGGCAGATCCATCTCTTTCCAAAACTATCCCATTGCAAAATACATATTTGAGTCTAGAAAGGACCTTTAACTCCTGGGAACCCACTACAGAGATTAAAAGGAATGTCCACGAGTTTCACAAGCTGTTGGGTCACTTTTCTTCCACCCATTCCTGAACCCAAGATCCACACACCACTAGTAATGAAATTCCAGCTCACACATCATAAATACTTCAATTTATGCCATGACATAGGGTTCAAAATTGAAAACAAGGTCATGATAAACCCTAAAGAAGAAATGCAGGCATCATGAACTTGTGTACAAAAGCTTTCTAATAATTTCAAGAAATGTAGCATAACAAAAGTGGTAATGAGACGCTACAAAAAATCTGATTGCACAGTGATAGTCATGGTGCCATAATAATCAGAGCCAGCTCAGATCTGGTATTCAGCCCAAAATGGTGCATTTGCAGAAGGAAATTTAAAACAGGCCTCCTGAAAACAGGAAATGATGAAATGAACCCCAGATGGCTTGCTCGTGTACATAAAGAAGACCCTCCTTCTTCCGGTGGAGAATATCTGCATCCCACAACCCAAATTTTTCCAAATGTTGCCCCATGTTGTGTTCTCCTCCACACCCAGAAGTTTCTTCACACTGTACAACAAAGCTGACTGCATATAGAGAGGAAAACAATGTCCTACTTAGGAAAAATGTTGGCCTGGTCTCTCCTCTAGCATGACACCTGAATTGGGCGGGCACTGTGCATCTGACTCCAACAGACCTCCCCGAGGCAGCATCTGTCAGCTTTTTCAATGGGATGACCTTATGAATGCAGTAGTGTGGGGCAACATTAACACCTGCAAAACTGGGGCAGGTGGTTTTTCTTATCCAATATCACCGTAGTTGTGCAGATGGTGCAGCAATAAGGAAAATGAAATTAACTGAGGGTCACAAAAAGCTGCGGCCGTGTCTCACTCCAGAAAGGTGTTTCAGGAATTTAAGCAATCTTAGTTTACTGGTGAACTCAGCATTCAGCCAGTGGGAGTGAATGCCAATGTGACAGAAAGTCTGTAAATCTAAAAGGCCAACTGAATATCTTCTAATGAAAGATGGGGCTTTATACTGAGGTGGAAATGACTCAGAAATAAATCATCAGATTAGTCCTCCAGGTGAAAAGGAATTATTAAAAAACTGGACACTCTGAAGAATAAAACTACTTGAGTAACGAGACCCTTAATCTGCATGTACCAACTGCTTGAGGACTTTTCATAACCTTTAAAGGCTGGGGGGGAAAAAAAGCCAGACTGTTGCTTATTTAATTTGTTTCCTTTGCAACATAGGCAATAGAATTCATTATCAGTTATAGCAGTGCATTACAATAGACTGCATCTATTATTATAATAGACTGCATCCGGAAAGGCATCCTGTCTTGATCAGCAGAGATGAAGACATGAATATCCTCATAGTGCTTTGGCCAGCAGGAAATTACGCTCATTGAACCTTATTCTTCGTTTGCCTGCTTCTCTCTCTAGCTCACAGATATTTAATCTTTGTTCACCTTTGCTCTGGTACATTAAAGAGTCTGCTACTGTCAATAGCTCCTAGAAAATAATTTTTGTTTTGAAACTATTTTGTTTCTTAATTAAAAAGAAGAATTTTGCAAAACAATCAGAAAATTCCTCTGCTTCTCTGGGTGTTCCTACATGATGAGGAAAAAAATTGAGTGAACCTACAGTAGTGGCATGGAGATGTGGAAGTCCTGAAAAAAGGGTCCTTGAGATCCACTCCTGCCTGAAGAGGACTCATTTGAAGGGTAGAATCAATTATCTTTTATCTCCCAGCTGATTGTGACTACTCTGCATGTATGAGCCAGGTATTGCATCACTTGGGGGTACTGAGCTTGATGCTCCAAGGCATCGAGCTGGTAAACTTTGATACCTTTAAGCTTCAGTGAAGCTGGGGCTTGCAATGTCTTCAACTATTTATTTTCTTTCCAGTGAGTTAGTGTCTACCTAAAATAATTTTTACTATTCATGTGCTGATATTGCTTTAGTAACATTAGGATTTATTTTGCCTAACTTTAAAACCTAGGTGCTCAGTCTGGTCAATCCTGGGCTGTCTGCATGGGGAGAGGAAGGACCTTCTGCAGGCCAAGTCATCTCTTTCCCCATCTCACATCTTAAGATATGTGTGGTAGGTAGATGGGATGACTCCCCCACCTGTGCCATGAGCAGCTATAAAAGGAGCCTGAATATTTTTCTTCTGAGATGAGTAGTGTCAAGTGACACTAGCCCCACCATACTTTTATTAAATTGAGGCATACATCTCAATGAAGAGTAGAACTATGTTGAGCCATGTGTTGGCTGTGTATTCACACCACAAAAACCACTGATTACTCAGTGCAAGACCTGGAGGAAGACTCTGGTTTTGTGGCTGCTGGGTCAAAACACCTCCAGGATGTGCAGCAGAGAAGGGGTCACCAGGCTGGTGATAACCTTTTGGCCTAGCAGCATATTTGCAGATAAAATGCCCGTGAGCTGAAAACACAGGGAGCCCTAGTCAGCCATGGGTGCATGGGTTGAGTCTCAAAAAATGAGAGGAAAATGAGACAGTGCCTTATGCCTTGACAACCTTCTGGACATGTAGTCCTTCTATTACACTTGAGACTCCCTCTTAAAACTCCCTGGGCTGATTGCTTTCCACCACATGTATTTCAGAGCTATCCCACTCCTCTCTCCTCTGAAATTAGTTTCCATTACTGGGAATCTTTCAGGCAGACATCTGTCAGGCAAAGCTCATCCTGCCTTTGTGTAAAGGTGTTGGATGAAGTGATTGTTTAAAGTCTTTCCAAGGCCTGTTTTAAACAATGCTCTGATACCTCCGATCTGACAATTCCTTTATGCTGCTTCCTCCTTTCTTATGTTTATCTGGAGATATATCTCAGACCAACAAAATTAAACAGAATGTGTAATGATTACCATTATGATGAGCAATTGAATTTTAGAAGCTGTGGTAGCAGGAAATATAACATCAATTTCTCTCACTCTCTATTTTTTTTATCTAGTTCATAAAAAAGTGCTGAAGTGTTTTAGTAGAACAAAGCACTTGAGCCAAAATAGTTTAAAAGTACTTTTTTTCTGAATGCAAAAAACTCAGCTGATTTTTTTTAATGTGACAAATGGTGAAAGATAAACTGCTCCTTCTAGATCATTTGCCTTTTTTGAAACACTTAAAATGTCCTCATTAAAAAGTCTTATGATGAAAAAAAAGCATCTTCATTCTTTGAGTATGAAGTACAATAAAATTAGAGACGGAATTTTGAAGTTATATCCTTGTCATGGCTAAAGAAGGGCAATGACACTGGTGAAAGGTCTGGAGCACAAGTCTTGGGAGAAGCAGCTGAGGGAGCTGGAGTTGCTTATCCTGGAGAAACAAAGGCTTCAGAGGAGACCTTATTGCTCTTTACGACCACCTGAAAGGAGGCTGGAACCAGGTGGGAATTGGTCTCTTCTCCCAAGTAACAAATGACAGGATGAGAGGAAATGACCTTGAGTTGTTCCATTGAGGGTTTAGACAGGATACTGGGAAAAATTTAGTGACCAAAAGGGCATTGGAACAGGCTTCCCAGGCAAGTGGTGGAGTGTGGGAATTAACAGCAGGTCAGAAAGCCTGTCTGATTCTGAGTCTGACATTGGTCTCAGCACAGTCCATTTCTACCTGTGAGAAATCTAGTCGAGAGAAGCGAGAAATTCAAAACAATAGAAAGAGTAAACAGCAACAAGGCTGCAGCTGGCATTTTGTTTAGATTCTTGAGATGTCTATGTTGTAGATAACTAATAATAGTATGGTGTAGTTAAAATAGGCAATGAATCTACTGTAGTGGTTGAGCAACCAATAGACAACTGACATGAATGATAAACATACAAAAGTTTGTTTTATTCCAGTATTGTTTTATTCCAACTGGCTTTTGGAATAAATGCTTTTTGCCTGCACTTTGTGTTAGAATTAGTGTGTGTTGCACGTCCACCTCAACTGCGACAGTGGAGTCACCATTCCTGGAGGTATTTAAAAGATGTGTAGATGTCATGCTTAAAAACATGAGTTAGTAATGGACTTGTAAGTGCTGGATTAATGGTTGAACTCAATGATCTTAAAGATAATTTCCAACTTAAATGATTCTATTATTAATATAATGAATAGAATCCATCTGATCTTTATACGTGACCAAACTGAGATGTTGGCTGTACGTGTAAACTGTGACGATTTAAGATATTATCACGTGCCACATCAGCTATGGAATGAGCTCATGTGGGAATTCTAGCTGAGGACAAATGTGCAGCAATGCAATTTATTTGGGCTTCCAGAAGAAGACATTTCAGCAAATCTGGAAGGCGCAGCCAGCAGGAATACCAGCCACCAGGTCATGCACAAGCTGGACAAATTACTTGCAGCATGGAAGAGAAGAAAATCCAGGAGACCAATGAGGAGACCTGCCCTTCCCCATCTCCTGCCAAATGCCCCTGCCTCAGCATCTTTAATGAGTATGCTCCTACTCACTTGGGTTTTTCCAAGGGCTCAGGCTCCTTTCGAGCTTTGCCTACTGGATTCTTCTCAGCTTCTTCTGCTGTGACCAAGTGAAACTCGGCTTCTACCTTACCCTGGATCAAAGAGAGAATAGTAAGCATCCAATCCTGGGTTATTATAATCATTTATTCACAGCAGATTTGTCTTGTGGAGAAATGATGGAACCAACTGAGGGCAAAGGAAATTGATTAAGGAAAATAAGAGTCTTTGCAGTTGAAGAGAAAGAACAAAGGAAAACCCGGGCACAAATTCCTGTCTCAAGGACCATGAGGAAAGAGAGGTAAGGTATTTTCTTCCATAAATATATTTTCTGCTTCCTAAATTATAACATCTTTCATCTAAGACATGTCTTCTACCTATCATGCATTCTGGCAGAGCTGAATGTCTGAGCTAGAAGCTATGTTGCTGATGTTGACCAGATGTAATCCACCTGCAGGGGAAAATTCAGCCAGCCACAAGCACTGGAGCCATTGAGCTGTGGGTTCTCAGTTTACAAAAGGAAGATGGGATTCCAGTAAGAATTAAGAGTGATAAATCAAATCAGCTTTATAGAATCTGTGATGGATAAAAAACAGACAAATGGTTTTACATATATATTTGTGATTTTCCCACCCTATACCTTTGTGGATGGTGGATTAATCTAAAGTGTTGATCTATGGCCACTGGCTGGGATTCAGCACAGAGCAGGGCTGAAAGAAGAATGCCAATAAAAGGAGTAAATGTGGAAGCAGGGAAGAGATCGAAGTGGACCAAGACAAAGAGAATCAGTTGCACTAGAGCTGAGAATAGGGAACTAAATCTGGGATTTATAAGTGGCGTTCATTCACTAAATCCATGAAAAGTACACAGTCAGCTTCAAGCTGAAGAAGGCAATGAACTTGAAGACAGAACTTTTAATTAAAATATTCTTTTTGCTGGAATAGACAAAGATGTGAAAGTGGTGAGGTTTAGGGAAACCCTTGGAGAATCAATAAATGTCTAGAGACAGAGGGAGAAACCCCTAAAAAAGGACCAAAGCAGGTGAATTTATAGAGGGCTATAGTACTGGAAATGAGTTTGTAGCTCTTGGTTTGTGTCCCTCCAGGGAACTGAATGCACCTAAAAAGACACTTCAGTGCTCAGTTGCCTGGGTTTTTCTGAACCAAATATATGGACAACTACTAAAGCATTTGGAGGAGTCCTATGGATTGCCAGTGGTGGATGTTCAAAATCCAAAATTAGCATATTAGTCCCAGAGGAAACCTGTTAATCTGTAGTAAGCTGCTTACCGTGAGCTCCCCAGCCTTGATGAAAGGCCACCAGCCTCTGATGCGCTTCTGCTGAAATATGGAGATTTTGTTTTCTTCACTTGCTGCCACAACTGTGCCTAGGTCACAGCTCTTGGCAGTCTTTGCTGCTCGAGGGAACCCATTCAGGTCCAGTTCAAGAGTGCCTGGAGAAAGAAGTAATGTGACAACACTCAGGGACCAGACAGACACAAAGACATTTAAATAGCAGCTTCCAGATGAGACACATGGAGGAATGCAGCAGCTGGGGATTTCTCTGTACTGTCGGTCATTCATTTGTATTGCCCAGGCATTCTCATCTGATTCCTGATTACTGACTTTGCAAGAAATGTGTAAGCTTGTGATGTGGTTCTTCAGAAAGAGAAAAGCAAAAGCTGGGGCTCAGACACCACTTTTTGCATACCTCTGCAAAACACAGGCCTGGTGAGACAAAGTTCAGTCAGACCCATTGCATACTTACCCAAGAAATCATCTGAAGAGAGTCTTTCGAAATCCCACACCTGAAGCACCAGCTCAGCAGGTATTTTGCGTTCTGTCTTTTCTAAGGAAAATATGTTTTCTCTTTTAGTAACCACCATTTGTTTCTCTGCTGGGAGATAGTGGAACGGGAACACAAAGCGCCAGTTGAAGTTGCCCTCTCCTGTCAAGGAATTGTAATGTACATCTGTCTCCTGTTTGTCCTCTTCCAGGCCCTTTATCCACCTACAGCAAGCACACAGTGGAAAGCATTGCTGTCACCAGGGGATCTTGAATTGTAATTCAGGAATATTTGGTTACAGGCCTGACAATTTACTAATTCCTCTCTAACCAGTAAGAGGCAACACACTGTTCAGGACTGTGACAGGCAGCAACAGCCCTGGGTCAGGCATCCTGGGACACACGCTGCTGTAATGACTAGTGGTGATCAAAAGCTGACAGTGAGAACATGGTTTTTATTTCAGTCAGACCCCGAAGTACCAGTTGGCCCTTTGCTATTGGCCAGGACACCTCTCTTCTTTGGGACAGGCAGTGGTGATAGCATCAGTCATTTATCCAGCACTAATCATCCTGTATTGATGTTTTGCCACACTAGTAAATTCTGTGTCAGTGTCTCAAGACTGATATCAGTGCTCAGTATTACAGCCTAAATTTTTTTTCAATTGCTGTTTGCAGGTACAAACATAGCGTTAGTATGGCTGGAGAAGTCTCTTGGGTTTTTTGTGATTTCCTCTGGTTTTCTGCTACGGCGTGCACAGTATCAGATGTGCTGTGCCACAAAGGACAATGCTTTCTTAAACATAATTTTCTCATCTGAAGAACTCCACTGAGGTAATGATCCAGCTAGGTATGTTTTAGTTCTGTAGATGATTTATCACAGCTTGCGTAAAGATTAGCATTTTTGTGCTGTATCCAAAGAGAGCTTTTCCCCTGCAACCCAAATATTTCAAAAAGGAATTGTGAAAAATGTTAACAATCTGAAACATGGCACTGCCCCAAGTGCAAATCCATGCCTGCTGACAGATACAGTGCCACATGCACTGTTTGAACATAATGAGATTTGTGTCTTCATCCTTAAGGCACAGAAGCAAAAAGTTTCCTGCTCCTGGCTTCTCTGTTAGACCACTCTGGCACTGATGGTGATGTTCTCACCACATAGCTCAGCTCAAAGGCTGGCTCCCTATTTAATTCCTCAAATTTGAGTTCTCAAAGCTGCTCTGCTACTGCTCTGAACACACAATTCAATTGGCATATTAAACTTACTCTCTAATAGTGGAAAGATAGCAAGAAATCTAAGGTCTGTCTGGCACCTGTGATTTTCAGTACTTTGTACTACCACTTATACCATAATTTCCTCCCAGCCCTCCCTAGTACCTGCATCCAAATCCTGCTCAGAAGCAGGAAGTGCAAAGCAGTATTCCAAACCAGGCAAGGAATCAAGAAATAGCTGGCTACAATCTCAGGAAAGGAAGGAGAAGGAGAGCAGAAAGTGCCTATGTGATGATGTTCTCCTCAGCATGACCAAGGTCATTCAGCCACACACACTCGCCACATGAGGTTAGAAAATATTTCGAACAGAAATAGCCTGGCAGACACCTGCTTTCTTATTTCTAATGTGGTTATAATGCTCCTTTCTCTTTTTATGTCAAACCTCTCTGCATCTGTGTAAGCTCTTACAGTTCAAGTTCTGTAAGTGTTTGATCTCTCTGTGCTAAATTGTGAGCTTGGGGCTTGTTTTGTGCCATCTCTGCCTGAGTAGAAACTAATGACTAATGTCATTTTACAGCTTTTACTTGATTTTCAGGGAAAATAAAACAGGAAAAAAAGGGAGCAGTATCCAGTATGGGTGAGTGATTTGTGCAGGCGTTTAGAGCAAAGTGCCAAGGTCACTGAATAGTTTATCAAATTCTCACAACACAGTTTTTTCCTCTGTATTTTGAATGAAATAGTGCATGTTATTTTAAAGATGAGTGCCGAAGAACTTACCCTTTTACATAGATATCACTTGATTTTTGCCCCGTAAAGATATTTTCATCTTCTAGAATCACATCCTCTGTATTCCAGATAATTACCCTCAGTTCATATCTGAAAAAGAAAACAGGCCTGTGTGTAAAGGTCTGGTTAGGCACTAATGCCAACCTCTATCAAATCATGCTTTTATAAAGTGAGAAATACTGTGTTTTTGCATCAGATTCAGGTCTCTTCTGTTTACAAGCGTGTAGTGATAGAGTGGGGATGTTGGTTCCTCTCAGCTCATAGGATATGATCAACAACAACAGGGTCACTTCCAGCTTTGGAGGGATGGAAAATTCCTTTCTTTTTATATGCTTGTTCATTTTCAACTCTTTTCACAAAAACGGTGCAGTGGAACAAGACAAACCTGATTTGAAAACCTTTGTCAGAGCAGTCTCCAAAACAGTGACCAGCTTGATAATAAAGAACAGAGCTCCCTGAGAAGTGCTTTTTAGAAGAAATGCCCAAAAACATTGCATTTTGTGCAATCTAGTACATTAAAAGGGAAAAGAAGGACTGCTTGGAGATATTTGTATTTAGGCAAGTACAATAATCTTTGGAAACAACAGTAAAAGGAATTAAAACTTCTCCATCCTTTCCACTCCCTGTATGCAGACATTTATGGTGGCCATCCAAAGCTCTCAAAACTTGACCTGAAATACAGATATTGCAGGTGACAGAAAAAATTAATACTGAAAAATTTAAGTATTCCTTGAGTCATTGTATGAACTGCAAAATACATAAAAAAGACGAACTATGTTTGATAACACCAACATATGATTTCCCTGATATAACATGTTTTGTCTTAGAAATAGCCTCAATCTCAGGGTGTGGAACAATTTGCTTCAGAAGTTACCAGATTCTCTACGTCATGGACCTCTTAAGGTGCTCCATGAAAACCAAGCCTCTGCAATAGCCAGAGAAACTTGAATCTGCAATGCTCCACCTGAGCCTTGTTCAACCAAAGAGCATCAATAAGAGATGTTTTCACAAAGTGTTTGAAGTTTTATAGAGGCTGGAGCCTGTTTTGCTGCAGGAAACAGGAATTCGTCAGCACGATGTGTAACTTGTGTCTACATGTACTGGGGTTTTTTTCTTGTAATTATTGTTTGACGCTATTTTCCCCTGCTTTAGTAGACAGTATAAAAATGGCAGCAACAATTTGTTTCTATGGGCATGATTAATTTTAAATCTTTTTGGATTGTAAAATGCTTGTTGTTAAGTAGTTTTATAGAAGGTTCTGGTCTGAAGGAAGTAATTGCTACATGGATTCTTGTTTGTTTGTTTGTCAAATCAAATAATATAGGAATAGTACCCGATGATGTTTCAGACATCAAATTCTCAGGAAAGGCCTTGCTAAAATATAGGATGGGCTGAGAACTCTGATTCTCATTTTTGTGTTTTCTTTACAATATTCAATTAGCTTGAAGAACTATGTGCAGTATTACATGTAAAGCAGTATCAGTAAATGAGAGAAGGCTATTTCCAACAGAGCTCTTCTATCTGTTGCTGCTTTATGTGTTTCTTGATCTTATCCTTGAACAAATTGCTGGAAATCCAATGCATGTGATGCTATTGCAGCAGATGAAAGAGCTCAACTAGGGTCAAGTAAGTTATCTCAATGAAAGAGGTAGTGAAGCCAGAATTACTTCTTGCAGCTCAACAAGCAGATGATAACATCAGAATTATTTGCCTCTAGCCGTCTGCAATCTCTTTATTGGGATAAAGGATAGATAAGGATATCTTTGTGAGAGGTGTGTGATAGCTCTTGCGGAAAAAATCACCGAGAGTTCTTTGTGTTGTTTAATGGAGGAAACCAAACTGGATGCTCCTGTTTCACTTGAAGCCATGTGAACCTAAGAAAACTTTCCTCAGGACTGAAGAGGTTTGTTTTAGTAGTTCATTTTCTATTTATTTCCAGACACTTAAGAAAGACTCAGTCTTTGAAGAGTTATTGCCACTGTGGTGGAAGGAAAGCACAGAGTATTACCCTTTGGGTTTTCTTGGTGAAATGTCCACGGGGGGTCCTGGCAGAGGCATATCGCTAGGAAACATGTCAACCCACATCTGTACACGACCCTTGAAAACAAAGAGATAAATATACCTGTAACCCTATTTCACAGGGGCTTTAAAAGGCCTAAATGCAATTTTGACATCCAAAATCACCACTTCCTCTACAAGCACCAACCAGCTCAATATCCTGCAACTATGATTTAATCTAGGAACTTTCTATACAATATCTTTTTCACGCACATATTCCTTCAATCTTTCAGGTATTTGGTGAAGTTGAAATAGAGCTCAAACATGGTCAACTTCAAGGTAAAATCCATGCAAAAATATTATGTGATGAACAGAGAAAAAAGAGAACCAAGGTCTAGATAAAAGCAGAGGTTTTATTAACTTAATAATGCATTTAAAAGAATGAAAATTTGCATTCACATTGTGTGACTACTGTGTGTTTGGGTAGTTGGCTGTATACACACATGGGTGACAATTTCCGGGTGGATACTGAGAAAAGTCTCATGTTTGGTGCAACGCTGGGGTGCTGACTCTGTAAGTTTGCAGTTACAAATAGAAACCACAATAACCGGAAGAAGTAAAAACTGCTCCTGGGTCTACCAGCACCACCACCTCTGAGCTGCTCTACCTGTTCCATGCCTGGCTTATCCTTATGATAGAGAGGCCGAGTCTCAATGTGCTCTGGGACCAGTTTGTAGCCAGCTCCAGGGATTTCTTCCCAAGCACGTAAAACCTTTAAGGAGAGATGTTCATATGATTCAACTGGCTCCTCTATAGGAAAGAGTAAAACAAAAAGAGCAATGAGAGCTGAATTATAATATTGAACCCCTTGGTAATATGTTTCATTAGTCATTAGAGGTACTTATTGAAAATTTGCTTGAGTTAAGAGGAAGGCTTTGTGTATTCCAGCTTAATAAAGAAGGGTCTTGAAATGCTTCTGATTCACATAAATAAGGGGACCCACTGGGTTAACTAGATTAGCACTCAGGCAGCAGTTTTCCTGTAAAACACAGCAAATCATTCCACTACTACAGCAGCAGGTTTTAAAAGGAAGATGGAAGAAACATGTCAACTGTTCTTTTGAGAGAAAATAGCAGATTTTTAAAGCAGTGAAAGACAAGGAGACTTGGATTTGACAAAGCTGACAGTAAATAGGCACGAGGAGTTTACTAATCCTCCTTTTTCTTTGTGATGGCAACAGCAAAGACCGCCTTGGAGAATTTAATCACACCTCAAAGGAAGAGAGTTGAAGTCCATGGGCAAGAACATTTCACCTCTTGACCATCCCACCTTAGCTACTGGAAGGGGGACAAAGAGAATTCCAGAAAATGGCACCTCAAGGAAGGACCAGTGCTAATATTGAAAGCAGGGTGGATGATAGAAAGCAGAGAAAGCCCTTTTAGCTCTTGAGCTTCTCTCTACTCCCTTTTTGTGTGTGCTCCACACAAAACGAGCTCAAACTTTTGACAAGTGATATCTTCTAGATTAGAAGTCCCTAAGTGAGAAGAAGGTTAAGATTTATTTGTGTCAACAAATTGTTATCACTTTTCCTACGCATGTTGCTATGTCTGAATTATGGATAGTTGGCAAAAGACTCATTTGGAATTTAAACGATAGGTATTAAATCCTCCCTAGCAGCTCAGGGATTGAGGAAGGATGATCCTGTGGTTATGAATCTTGGTTCCTTCTTGTGCATCAACATCTAATTTTAGCCAGCAAAAAACAAGGTCTCTAGCTGCTATTCAGTCAGGTAGCCTCAGTAACAATGGCACAGGTTATCCTACAATATCCTGAGAGGACTCAAAGACACCTTTACAAAGATTTCTTTTTACCTCTGAAGATGCATTTTTCTTCCCATTGGTTACAGGTAGTCCTAGACTACTGGGAGTAGTGGACAGACAGTTGAACTAGATGATCGTTGTAGGTCTATTCCAGCTGGACTGTCCTGTCCTAACTTCTTTGTTCCTAAAGCAAAGTTAATTTATTCCTTCCCTTGCAAGTTAAAGCTGGATGGATAAGTATAATTTTCTCCACCCATATAGTGGAAATGGTACTGCTTTCCCTTTTCAGTATGCCTCTAGAGCTCAAATCTGGGGTCTTTGTTAGTTTTACAGAACCAAATGAGGGCCACCACAGAAATCCATCAGGAAATAAAGACCGAGATGTACTTGTCAGAGCAGCAATCTGGATAGAAATTATGTAAAGACGGTATGTGCTAAACTATTTCTGTACAATATTAAAAAACTTGCATATGTAAGTACTTTGGTCTTTGCCATCTGGTTCTATATTTTCTTGCTCCTGATTTCCATCATCTTATCTGACATTGGTTTGTCTGAAGCTCATTTTAGTGAACCAAAATTTTGATTGAGACATTCTGTTGCTGGTAGTCACACTCAAGTCATCTGCTAGTGAGGAAAATAAACAGCAATATTGGAGTAAAAAATCTCTTTCAGGCCAAGAAACCCAAAATGGATCAACTCTTCTCCCTTCAACAGTCCTTCCTTGGCAGCCTTCCACTCAAGGTGTTAGCTGTATTTTGTAGTTGCCAAGAAGAATGTGGTCAAAGACAAATCAACACAGATAGGGGAGTGGAGGTTTTCTTACACTGCCACAGTGTCCACTACTGTCTCCAAGACCAGCTCCTTTCGTTCCCCTTGAAAGGCTCCATCCTCACATCTCTTTTCCTTATTCTAAGTATAAAACTGAGTCATGGAATGGTTTGGGTTGGAAGGAATGCTCAAACACAGTCTTGTCCAACCCCCTGCCATGGGCAGGGGTGCCTTTCACTGATGACTCTGTCCCACTCCGCCCCAATGTGATACAGCCACTCCAGGTCCCGATTGCTTTGACCTCTTTTCAACCTGGAAGCTCTGACAGTAAGTTCTGCCCTGCCATCTGGATTCATGGACCCCACAGATACCTGGATTTACAAAATGCTATGTCAGTGCTTCAGAAGAGCAGTCAGTGTGGTGGTAACCAAGAGGAGGAAAAAAACCAACAGAGAGGAAAGACAAGTAGTTAAGGTAGGACTGGCAGGATCGTGGCCTGGAATCTAACTAGTCAGAGATTTGTCTGACCTTGAGTAACTCCCTTCAAAATGGTATTTCCCTTCCCTCTTCTTCTCACTTTTTGGGTCTGTCTATTCTAGTGTTTTAATTTAGACAAAGAACACTTTTTTGAAAGACTCTCCCTGACTTCCCATGCTTTGATATGCTGTGGAGAAGGATTTCAGAACATGGAAGCTGGACTCCTTTTAGGCCAACACTGAGCCAGAAGACACATTACAAGAGGGTCCCCTGCACTCCAACCAATCCTGGACATGCCATCCTTGGGATCAGGCAGGAGCTAGTCCAAGGTAGTCCTCAACAGCCACCATGGGGATGTCAAGTCATCAGCATCAACTGTTTCACTCGACAGATTCTTTGCAATTAAGCGACAGCAAAAGCTAATACAGACACAGCCTTCATTGCCAGAGTTATATGAGTGTTTAAGAGCAGAGACAGGATCCAGTAACCCGATTTCACAGTTCACAGCACAGCAGGGCTCCAGCTACAGTTGGGCAAGCTCCTGGTACTGCTACAATGCAAAGGAAGGATGCTGAACTACTTCATTACCATTCTCATCTTCTGTGAAGACTGTCTGTCCCTTGAAGATTTTTGTTCCTACTTGTATCTCCCCTGGCCTCATGAAGGGTCCACTTATTTTGAAGTCCTTACACAGCTTAGTGAGGATCTCGCTTGGCTTGGTTGCGTCTCGCCATGCATTGTACCCTTCTCTGCAAGGAGAGAACAGAGTGAAGCAAAATGGGAGAGGTTTTCCTTCAGGAGAGTGCGCTGACAGATCAGGAATTTCCATGCAGAGATTCACTTTCTGGTCAGTGGCCCTGATATGTGCTCAGTAAAACTTTTCCTTTGTCCAGCACTGCTTCTTACTTGAGACACCGCCTCTGTCTGCTCAGGTCCTGGAGATCAACAACTCCTTTCTCTTAAAACACAGGAGAAGCTGAGGCAGCCTTGCCCACAGCTTAGATGAAGTAATAGCATGGGCATGCTTCCCATGGGGAAAAGGATCAGAGCTTGTTCCCTGTTGTACCTAAAAGATTCGAGTTTACATTTGCTGCCTCCATTCAAGCAGAATTATTCTGCAGCTCCCAGATGCAAAGGACAAGATCAGGTTATCTGGGACCTGGAATAAGTGCATAAAGAAATATCTCACACTGGAGATTGAGCTGGCAAGGGAAGCTTTGGGACTTGGTCTGTGTTCCTGGATTGCTTTTTGACATTGTCCACCCTTGGTTAGTAGATAAAACGAGAAACAATCATAGATGAACCCCAAACACACATCTCCCAGGTTAGCGCCCCACCCCAGGGCAGCAGAGTTATGTTAGATTGACTTTCTCTGCATTAATTAATTTTTGTGCACAATGTCCTTGAGAGTGCAGCTGTCTGTCAGGGACCAGGAGCTCAGCCTCACTGCCCCACGACTCACCCCCTTACAGAGATTGTGTCAGCAGCCTCTGCTCTTGCCCCCCCCAGTGCCACACCAGTCCCACCAGCCTTGCTGCAATCATTCCAGCTGCAGCTGAATAACACAGAGCAAAGTAGAGCCCTGGCATGATTTCTCAGAGAGATTTTTCACATTTGCCCTTTATGCCTGTCCAAAAGCAGTTTATCAAGCAGGTATGTAGTAAACATCAGCTGTTTACTATCTAAAATACTTCTTGAACAAACAGCGCTGCTAACTTAAAAATATCCACTTCCCACTGAGGCTGGCAGCTACCCAAAGCCACCACTAAGCTCTTTGGTGAATTTTAATTAAAATACCCCCTGTGATACTTTTTTGCTGGAGAAAGCATAATATCTAGAACACATCTGTAATTTCTGCTTCAAGTCAAATCACTCACTGTGAGCTCTGTTGCTGCCTGAAGAAGTACTTACATTTCATATTGACTCTGTAACCCACAGGTAGCTCGATGTCTGCTGTAGAAACGATTTTCCAAATCAATTTTAGTCTCTCCAATAAGATCATCTGTCCCAATGAAGTCATGGTCATAGATCAAGACTGTGAGCAACGAATCCTTGGGGAATGTAGCTTGGATTTCAAATGATCTACAGGAAAAATTGAGACCTACATGAAGTCAAATCAATTTTGAAGCCTAAAAGACTAGGCTAATTCATGACATGCAAACAGTATGTGGTGTCTCTTCTAATAAGCAGTGGCTTTTTTGGTAGTGCTTTTTGCTTCAATTAAATATTTAAACATGCTGGAAAGACAGTGCAAAAGTATATTCTTCCTCCTGCTTCCCTAGCACCCTGTATAGAGTCCTAAGATTGTTCCTACAATCCTGAATCCAGTAAGGCTAATATATCTGTATGTAAGAGTTCTCACACATTTTTCAGAACCCCCAAAAGGGACATCTAAGTCTTTTCTGTTTTCTTGCAAAAGCTGCAGGTTAAATATTGAATATAGGAATCTGGGGGCACCCAACAGAATGATCAGGCAAAAGTTTTAAACAAATCTTAAAAAAGCAAAGATAAGAACTCTCTTTTCACTTGGTGCATTTTTCAGGAATCATTATTGTTTAAAATATAAAAGTGATTGTAAAAGGGGTTTGACAAATTAGTGAAAGACAGGACATCCTGATCACCGCAACGCTGGCTCCAGATTTCTCCAAAGCACAGACAAAACGGAGCTTTTTCTCCTGAAGATGAGTTTTGTACTTCCCCCCGCCGCCCATTCTAGGGGTCTTTCAGTCCAAAGTAGTATAGTTTCTCTGTCTTAATGTTCTTCCACCCCAATTCAAAATATTTTCAACCTTCTTAAAATAGGGAAAGTTACTGGGAAAAAAAAATCACAGCTATTAGCATTAAAATTATAAATAATTATAAAGGATTGATAATACAAACTGGATATTTACTGACAGCTTACCCCTGGCTCCCCCATTCTGAAGGCTATATGAGTTCAAAAAACTCATATGTTCCTAGAATTATGAGATTTATTTAGCACTCTATTTAACCTGAAACAGCAACAAAGATTGTGAAATCACACTTTACTGTTCTGGTATTTATTTTGCTTTAAACTTAATGGTTGTATTAATTTTCACAGACAATTTTCATTTGTTGCCTCATTTCCTCTTACACATCATTTTGCAAAGCCTCTCACAGATTGCATTACTTGGTATGTTTTGATGGGTATGAAAATGAAATATTTTATTATCAAACAGTGTGACACCAATTCCCAACGTTTTAACCATCAGAATTACGAAACATGCAAACTGGCAGAAATCAGCATATAGAAAACACTTTGTAACAGTAACAGTAACAGTGGCAGCAAGTGATAAAGCACAAATTACACTGAATACAAAAATAAGTCATCACTGACCTTCCAAATATAGGGTTCAGCTGCTTGGGGATGTAGTTTTCCCTGTCTTTAATTTCTGTGTTGCCCAGCCTCAGCACAATGTAGGGATCTGACTTGCCATCTGGATCAGCTGGGCTGAGGTTAAATGCCTGTTAAGAAGAGAAATTGTGTCCTCAAGAAGTATGGTCCCTATACAGGACTATGGTTTTCCTGCCCAGTCCCGGGTGTTCTGGAAGTTCAGGGGCTTTGCTTGCCTCATGTAATGTAAAATTTGGCCTGTAGTTTTGTTGGCTTCTAGGAAAAGATGATCTGGAGGAGAAGAGAGTTTGCAAAGCTGGAAGTGCTGTCCCATCACTAAGATAGAAAAAGCTGAGCAGGAGAGGCAATGCTGAGGAAGAAGCTGGCTGCACAAGTGCAGGTAGGATTCAGGAAAGATTTACCCGCAAATACTGTTCCAGATCCTTGAACAGTGCAAACCAATTCTTTATAGAATCACAGAATTGTTGAGGTTGGAAAAGACCTCTAAGTCTTTACATTCATTCAGGAAGTAAAACAATCTCTTCATATTTTGTTGCCACAGTCTCTCTGCATGCCACCTTCCTGTCTTAGACTACCTGCAACTCTCGTTTCTCTGAAATACCAGTTCCTTCTACCCGTTTTACCTCTCACACCATTCCCTCCCATCTTGTCCTCTGTATTTCTACCTTTATTGACCCCAAAATTAATCTACAACGTGTAGAACTTTGATAGTATGCTATTCACAGCCCCTCAAAAATATACTGCCATTTCCCCGTTACTGAGGTTTTGTTTAAATGTGTATTATTTTGAAACAACTCTGCTGATTAAACTGGCTGCATTTGCATATTGTGGCTGGAATAGGTTGTCTATACTATGTTAGTTATGTATCCAGCCCTTTTAGTTTGAACAAGTAAAGTGATTCTCCAGTCTTGCAGAAATCTCCAGATTTCTTGTGAGGAATGTATATAACATTTTCTACTCTGAACACCCATTTCTACAGCATGAAACATTGTCTGAAATATGACCAGGAAAAAACCAAACCCCATGGATGAGGATTTTCAGAAGCTTCACTGCAAAGATACTTAAAGTAAATGGAGTTTAAAAGAAACATCCAAGTTATTTCAAGGTTAAAAGACCATCTGCCTACTTACTGCCACGATATAAACCCTGATGAGCACTTTGACAGAGTGGTTTGGGGGTATTCCTTGCAGGATGCGGGGCTGCCCTCCATCCAGCAAGCTGCCGTCCTCAGGACTTGGGTATATGCAGAAGGAGCCCTGGAAATACATTGACTTTTATCTCCCTTAAAAACAGATCAAGTGCAATACGAAAAACAGCCCTTTGAATGAAAAAAGCCATCATTCATGCAACCTATTTTGTGGTAAACCTCACAGGGAACCCAAACTGCAGTGCACTAAACATCACCTTTTAAAATATCTTTTCTCTACAACATGATACTACTAAACATCTAGATGTTTACAAGGACTACCTGCATGCCTAATAACTATTTAAAACTAACACTGTAGGTGTTCTACATCCAGTTTTCTTCTCAATAATATTTTAAAAATAGTATTTTCACCTTAACTGTATATTGGCATATTAATAATTCCATTGGGTAAGTTTCATAACAGTGTGACAGGAATCCAACTCTATTTTTGCAGCCACCATACAACTCATATAAATCAGTATTGACTCATGTTGCTGAGTAGCTCATACTGCCTGAAAGCAACTAACAAGTCATTTGGACAGAAATTTGCATTGCAAGCTAATTGAGATATCAGTGAGTTTAATCAGTTCCTCTAAACTACGAAGTGCTTGAAATCCTAATAACATTACTCAGGCTTTGAACTTCTCAGATTGCCTGATGGAGCCCTGGGTGAGGCTGTAGCCGAGGGCCTACACTTACATTACACAAAATTACGTATAAGGTTCTGTAACTGATAGTGTAGAAACAAAGTTGCATTAGTGAAATCTGGACTGCATAATTTAGTAATGATACTTCTTGCCCTTCTGTAATTTCAAACTCCTTGTAATTCCTTATTTCAAAACAGAAGTGAAATCTGGTGCTGGATGCTGCTTTTTTCTATCAGATAATGGGAAAGGAAAAAAAATTACTCTAGATATAATAAAACTAGTTCTATTTACAACAGACTATCAATGTCTATTTCTTTCATCCCTGGCATACCTGAAATGTGTATTAAAACATAAAGTCTCTATTACCCATTTAATCAACATTAAGGCTTACCTTAAATTTTCCTATTATTCTGTCTTCAGCATCAGCATGAACTTCATCATTAGATTTTCCTCTTAAGAGCTGGAAAGTTTTCACCCAGTCTTCAAAGTTATTAAATTCACTCTCCAAATCTCCTTCATAGATCTTTGAAAATGGAAGAATGCTTATGTTTTGTGGTGCAGTGAATGTATTGATAGCAACTTTTTTATTAGAGAAGGGATAGAAATTCATTTCAACCCAAAATGCAGACTTTAATAAAAACCAAGGTTCTGCAAAAGTCCTTGAGGAAAAGAGTTAATTCCCCATTTAAAACAGGACCAGTTTTGTCCTCAACCAAAGTCTTTCCCAACTATTGAAACAGCACATTAATACAGCAGGTGGAAGCAACTCTGGAGGGGCCAAAATGAACATTTGTAAGCACTGGTGTGAGTGAAAAAGTGTGGATGTGTTGCTTTTTGCTCCTGTTCCTCGCTGCATGGTCCCTTTGATGTATTGACCCATTCTGTTATGTTAATGTGTCAGAACTTGAGAGCAAAGCAGACAATAATAAAGTGCTGTGGGGACAGAACTTTAGGACAGCTCAAAAGACCAAACCATTTTTCAAATAACATGTTTTTTCAATACTCTGCCCCAGTAATTTATCAAGTGCTATTCAGTGTGAAATACAAGGACCTATATAACTGCCATCTCTAAAAAAATGGAAACAGCAGTTTCAAATTCCCATTTATTCAGCTACAATCTAATCCAAACAGTCCTAGTCTTTTCAAACCTCTCATCTCTCCAGACATTTTGCACAACCCATATAGCTTTTTTCCTATTCCTTCTATCATTAACCAACCAAATCTAATGTGAGCTGAATATTATTTCCCATCAGGGAGGATGCACTATCCATCACAGCAATGCTTTCCATCTCTTTTAAAAGACATTCTTAATAGGCTGGAATATTTCTAACATGAAATTTGGGATTTCCAACTACAGTATTCTACATGCAAACAAAACTGAATTTCACTGACGTTTCTATGGGTTTGTCTACACCAATGAATTCTATGTCTAAGACCAAGTGGGCCACATCCACCCTATGAGACCCTGGTTTCCTCTGTGTCCCTTGTTCTGAAGGGCATTATCACTATAATTTAGTGTGTTTTATTCATTTTAAAGTGTCTGAAATATATGTAAGGAGGGTTTGTCAAACTCCTCTGCTGATGTCAAACTTTGGAGAGACAGTGAAGAACAACAGCCTTACCTCAGCCTTACTTTTCTCTTACCTGCAGAGTTGCAAGCTTTGGAGTTTCTTTCTGTATCCTTTTCAATGTCTTATCCTTCTTCTTTTTGTCTGGCTCGTCCTCTATGATCAATGCTATGTGGTCAGAAGTCTGCTTATCTGCAGAAATTTAATGACATCACGTATGTTTTAGTAAGAAAAGCACATAAAATGCTTCAGACAAGGATGCAAAATACATTTTTGAAGAGTCCTCCTTGCTCTGTCTCTGTTTACTCCTCTACTGCCAGACATAGGGATCTTCTCTTTTGCCGTTGGTCCTCCCAGGCAGAGAGGCGGCAATTTATGCTCTCTGTGGCTACCAGTCTTCATAATGAGCTCATTGGACCAAGTGTGTCCTGTATGACTTCCCTCCCTGATACCACCTCCCAGACCACCCTTTTCCTCCCTCTCTGACTCCTCCCCAATGCAAATAAACAGATCTTAACAGCTTCCATAAAAAAAAAGTAAGGTTCATTTAAAACTGAAAGCTGTTGTTTAGGCTGACAGCTACTTCAGGTATCAGGATGACCCAAGTCCTTCTCTGCTTAAAGGTATCACAAAATCGGATATATCTCACCTGGTGAAAGCCTAGAAGTGTGAGAAATGGGAGGAAGTAGACCAGACTAAAGTCAGATTCCGAACAATGAGAGGGGATTTCCCAACAAAAAGAGGGTAAGCCCTCAAAAGTTATACTGAGATAGCCCAGTTCTTCAGCTGACATCTGGATTTTGAGTTCACTTTAGTTTTATTTTTTGAGTAGTTCATGTGTGTTTGACAGCACTAAATATTTAGAGATACATATTTCATGTCAGAGATGTCCTGTGTGTATAATGCCTATCATTGCAGCTGAAAATTTGTAACAAAAATGATCAGAAGAGAATTTAAAAGGTCTGAAGTCATCAGTCAGAACCGATATGCCACAACTGCCTGAACAGCCTGTGGGTGGATGTCACAACTGTAAATGAACATCACATCTTGGTAGAACATTTTCTGTGTAAATATTTCCTCTATTTGGACAAGGGAGCTTCACTCAGAAACTGATCTTTTCCTCATCTCTCAGCAGCCCTGATGATCACTGAAGCACCATTATCTGCTGTTTTCAAGATGATATCATGTGATATTTAGGTCATGTCTTCCATTCAGAGCAACCTCAACACCCCCTTTAAACCTTTAAATCACCTCAGTCACTGGTGGAGTGCGGTCAGCTCTGGCATGAAAAGGTGATTAATTTCATTCTGAATAGCAGCTCAGTGTAAACATTAAATATTTGTTTACTTTCCCAGCTTTCTCAAGCAGTCATATTTGTCCAAAAAGAAAATTTTCCAGAGTTCAGTATGATTGTGGGAGGACCTGTTGAGCCATGGAATATATATGTATGGAGGCATATTTACATATGCACATAGAGCCTGTTTCTGGCCAATTCTCTTAGGTTCTTGAGAAAAAGAAAAATCCTAGAACCTGAGCTAGATAAAGCTTTCCAGCTATGGAAATGACACATGACTACAAGTCTCCTAGCAGAAGCTGTTCCTGCATCACTGATCCTGAACCGGATTCAAAATTGAGAAGAGCTTCTTTTTCTGAACCTGTTACAAACGCAGCCTAAGATCGGGATAATCTCTATCTTATATCCTTTAGGACTTTAACTTTGCTAATCTTTGTGCATGGTATTTGTGCACGAATGACAGGAAATTCATGTTAACCCAATGCTAGCTCTGAAATTTTAACCTACCCATCATCTGATCAAGTGTAGAGGAAAGAGCCCAGTACACCAACAGTATTCTGTTACCAGACATTAATTGTTGCCAGTAAAATAGCAGAGAAGCGATACTAGAGAAAGTATTAGTAGTACAAAATAATAGAAAAATGCAAATAATTTACTTACTGTCTTCAGGTTTTCCTTCACTGGAAAAAATTCCTTTTGCCTTTCAAAAGAAAAACACGATGGACAAACTCCTCATTATGAGTGTAATACCAAAAAGGAAACATTAAGCAGTAAATCTACTTTTACAATATTGCTCATCCATGAGAGTTTTGGACATGCTGGGTGACTCACCTTTTGCATTTTGAACACAGAAGCATAGTATTTTGACCACCAGTCAATAACATTTTCAGCTGATTCATCTGCAATCGTTCTTTTTCTCCTCCTTGTTGACCGTCGGATGGATTTTTTCATATCCTACCAAATGATGGCAAAAGCACTAGAACTGATTAAAACTAATCACCTGACTCATGACATTAAGCACGAACAGATGTACACATAGAAAATTTCAGCCTCTAAGAAGTAAATAAAATGCAATACGAATTCCCATCTCTGTCTTTTATTCCAAGACACTTCATCGTGATCATCATATTATTAAAGCTATCTCTGTATTTTCTACTGTCTATGCCAAGACTTTAAACATTGGAGACATTGCCACAGGAACAACCCATACAACAGGCAAATCTACACAGATAATAATAATGATGTTTTAAGGGATGCAAACATTCAGATACAAATTGGCTTCTCCCACTTGAGTCTGCAAGTATTTTAAGAATCTGTTAGTGGAAGTAATTAAATCCTGTGTGGTCAAAGCTGCATGGTTAACTAGTTCTCTTGAGGGCCCGCAAAGTAGTTTGGGTATCAACATCAATATCCCCAAAATCTCTAAACCGCAGGTCAGCAGATTACCCCTTTATAAGGAAGGACCAAAGTCTGCAAGACTGTAGGAGGAAGTCAGCTGGTATCTTCAGCTATACTCACCTTCTGTTTCCTCTCTTTCCCTGGCTCAGAGGCAGAGTGCTCCGGTTCAGTGGCAGGAGGTGCTGTGAGGGATGGGTCTGGCTCTACCACTGTCCATTTACCCTGCTCCACCTCAGCGTTGATGTAATCAGCTAAAAATGATTCTTCTTGGGATAGCTCAGCAGGCTGGGATGACTCTGGTGAAGGTGAGACTGAAAATTTGCAAGTTAGGTAAGATTTTGCCAGAAATACTGTCATAGCATTTGATGGTCATCAAATAATCATGTGATTAAGGGTTTGACCCTATGCTCAACACAATAAAGGACAATTCTAAGTGTAAGTCTCTAAGCAGATCCTCTGTCTTTTTATTTGGGGTCAGAATTGAACACTTACCTTTCTCAATTTCTGCAATGTCGACTCTGTTAGGTGCAGCTTGAGGACCCGATGGGGTTTTACATAGGAATTGCTTAAGGCAGTTGATGGTGTGTGTTCCAACAAGAGTACTCCTCCCAAACGCTCTCCAGTCGACCACACAGATGCTTAGTGGTGGATGCAAGAGTTCGTTTTCAGGCAGCTCCTAGTGCAGAGGACAGACAGCAGCATGAGAGAATTGCTAGAGAATATAGAACACACATGGATTGTTGCTCGTGCACAGCAATAAGGCTTCTACTCTTCCCTCTCTCCTTTCTCCTCCCCAGCTATTAACATACTCATAATGCAAAATACATTCAGCATAGGCAATATGATTTTTGTTTTCTGCAAAATCTGGAGAAAGCCTTGTTCTTAAGAATACAGAGTGGACTGTACAGGCTGTGCTGCTGAGTTGAATCCCGTGCTGTCCTATTCAAGCATCTCTCATTAGAATAAACTAGGATAATCAGGAGCGTTCAGAAGGATGGAACACAGTGTGGGAAGTTGTGAGTCTTAATGCCACTGCTGCTGTGTTGAAGGCTATTACCCCTATCTGCCTCAGTTTGCCCAACAATGAGATGTGGACCCTGGGTGGTTACAGGCCTTATAGGATGAACTACCAAGAGGAAAACAGCTCTTAGGACTTACACAATAGAAACTAAAAATACTGTAGAAACTGTGCGTCCTTATCCAGCTTATTGTTTTGATATATTTTTCTCCTATAAATAAAATTCTCTCTTGATCATAGCAATAAGAGCAAATTGAGAAAACTGGTTTTTTCTGATGCTGACCTTTGTCTACTGAAGGTGCCACCTCTTATAACTCAACCAACAGGTGATACATAGCTGCAGCACATAAAAGCGAGTGTGACAATGCGAAAAGGCCCTGAGCTCATAAGCTGGAACTGATCAATCCCCTTAACAGCCCAGTAATGCACAAAGGAAAGTTAAAAGAACGGAAAGAAAATGGAGAAAATCGAACACTACCCAACAAAATGGGAAAAGAGGAGCAAAAATGTTAAATATATTTCTATTAGCTGCCCACAAGTTCCAACCTATTGGTAAAAATCTGATTACAACATATTTCCATGTCTACTTGGGACATAAAATGAAGAACATAATCTTCTTTTATCATAGGGTTGTAGCAGAAGTCCTTTAAAGCATTTTCAAATCAGTAGCTTTTGCATGAGAACTGACATCGCTTAGTGTTTAATTAGAACACAGAGGAAATTATTTGACAAGAAAGGAAGAATAATGGTAATTAACACCTTCCCTAAGCAGAGAACAGACAGACAAGGGGCAGCATGCTGTACACACCACTTCAAACCAGTCTGCAAGGCCAGTGAAATTGGGGTTTTTCTTGTAGCTCTGTATGACAGAGGATTTGACTCCTTTCCCTGCACACTCGATGAGAACCTGGGGACGATCTACCGAGAGGAGCTGGACTTTCTTCAGCTCTCGAACACCCCAGAACAGGACCTGTGATGTGCAGAGAGAAACACCGTTAGCTTGCAGAAACCCTGACTTGGCATGGGGAAATGGGCTAAAAAGCAGGTGGTGTGACAGCTGCAGAATGAGTGGCAGTGAACGGTGAGACTGGGCAGCATCAGGCATTACAGTGATACGAAAAGCTGCCACTTTTCCCAGCTTTCTAATATAAGGCTACTTTGGACACAAATCATCCCAGAGAGAAGGGTGGGGAAGGTGTAGACATTTGTACACAGGCAGAAGGCATTGTTTGGCTGAAGTCTGGGACCCAGAAAAAGCCTGTAAGATAGCTGATGCCAAGCTTCAGCTCCAGTGATGTCATTTGCAAGGCGAAGCCCTCCATCTCCTGTGGACACTTCCTTAGGCTGCACAGAATGTGGGTCCACCAGCCATGCTCTGCCACAAGAGAAGTCCCTTCCCAGCAGGTCAGGATTGAGACACAACCCCACTGTTCCTCTCAGTGGAAGTGCAGCCTTGCATGCCCAGCCTCATAGAAACGATTTGCTCTGAACTTACCACATCCATTTTGGCATTTGTATGCTATTTTCATGTGAATCCTATTGATCAAGATTGTAAAATCATAAGTTACTGTTAAAGTTCAATAAGAGAATAAAAGCAGATGAGATTAGGAAAGGGAAATACTCAAAGTATCTCACCTCCACTCTGTATTTGCTTAAAACAGGCCGTATGTTAGCTGGGACTGAGTAAATCTGGCCAATATCTGGTGGATCCAGTGGGGGAAGTCTGTCTGGATCTGACTCAGGAATCTGAAAAATGAAGCAATTGTAACTCAGGCCAGTTTTTGGAAGAATAAAACCAGTATCAGAAGTATCTGTTGATAATGGCACATAGAACACTCCAATTTAATCAGTTTTATAAGACAAGTTGCAGAGCAGAACAGTTGTGCTGTGAAAGGAATGTAACTCAAAATGCTCTCTCTCATGCTGTGATGCTAAGACATACAGAAAAAAGAATATTCAATAGATTGGGTATATGTGCCTTTCTGAAAAAACGGCTCCTTTGTCCTAGTAGGACATAGTTTGCCCTAAAGACATGCATGTACTGAAGCATGGTAATTCTATTTACTAAAAATGGAAAGCATGGTAATTCTATTAAAAAAAAAAAAACCAAACAAAAAACTGAGCAAAACTGCTTAGAAGACTTCCACAGGAAGATTCTAGATCTGATTCTAGTTAAAAAGAGCTGGTGAACAGACAGTGCCCATCAGCAAAACCACACATTTACCAGAGAGACATAATATTCTCCAGCTGCCATGGAATAGTGTTCCTGCATTATTGCGTGCTCTCACCATCTGAGAACTTGCAAACCACCTCTCCAGCATTAGGGCCGAGTCTTCTCTGTGCAGACTACTAAAATTTTGTGGCAGGCAGCACTTCTGCTCTTTGTGTGTGATTGCACATGAACCTGCCCCACATTCAGGAGCACGTTTGGGTGTACATGACTGCCCTGTCCCATTAGGTGGGAGGAGAGCAGTCTCCACAGCAGCTCTGAGGCGTGACCATCTCTGCCTCTTGCTGTGCTCCAGGCTTTGCTGCCGGCTTAGTGCACCTTCTCTGACAAAGCTCATTGGCTTCATTTCTCAACACCTTCCTAATTTTTAACTGTGTTTTTATGACCTTCTCATTCCATATGGGGCAGATCTGAAGCCTGGCCTGATTTAGCAAATTCCTACATAAAGCAACAGAAGCCAGCACATGATGATGAGTCCTGTCAGAGGCTCAGGCTGTGGCAGCAGGGAACGACCTACAGACAGAGCTCTTCTCAGCTTTCACTTGAAGCATGGTATCTGAGGAGTACTGTATATGCAGCTTCTGGGAAAAGAACCACAACTTCTGGAGTGCATCCGTATTCCTAAGATGACTTGTCACTACTGAGAGGTGAAGCAGGTGAGATACAGCTCTCAAAGGGTCTGTGAAGTTGAAGTCTTCTGCTTCATTTAACCAGGCTATGTACGATTGTGTGGGAGTCTAATTACCATAAGGGAGAAAGGATGTGTTCCTTGGTACTTAGCAGGTGAAGGAAGAGATGGGAGGAAAACATAATATCTAGAACAGCACCTGCAGCAAACGTAAATAGTCACATATTTACCAGCACGTGCACATGCGATCTACGTTTTATCAGTAAAAATCCAAAGCAATTAATATAATAACTGCACAGAACAAGAGGTGAAAAATGATCTAGTACTCAAATGAAAGTAGAGTGAAATACTTGCATGAAGGTTTACAAAGGGATTTTGCTTTTTTGATTTAAAAAAAATCAATAGAACCTGAGTTAATTCTGAGCAAAATCAAGACTCAGTATTCATTAGTCTGGTTTTTTTGGTGTACTCTTTCTCTAAATGCCCGGGTGCTTCATTGTAAGATTAATTTTATCCCTTCGGCAAGAAACAGAATTCATTTTTAAAGGAGAAAGAAGCATTCAATGAGTACACAACACTCTTCAGCTGAACCAAACAGTACCTGCAGATCAGAGTTATCAAGTATGGTATGTTATATGAAAGGTTATGGATTCAGAACAAGAATAAATCAATAATGAGAGAGTTTTGTTTCCTTCCTCACACAGAGCACCATCAAGAGTCCCTTGATGTCGGAGAAAGCCAACAGCACGTCAGCTCTCAGAGTGCTTTGGGATTGGGATAAAATGAGGTGCAGTGGAAAGGACTAAAACTTCCCAAAATGATCCTCATTGAAATTCTGAAATCAGGGAACAATGTGAAATGAAGTGATTGGAGAAGAAATCGATGAAATTAAATGCTTGGGGGGAAAAAAAAGGCAATTCTGAAACAAAGTGAAAACAACAAAATGGATTGGGATGGCATGAAGTTCAGGGAAATGGACCAAAGCTTGCTAAATTCATACTCATTGAAATCATAAGATTTCATTTCCTTTCATGAAATGATGTTGTCAACTTTCTAGAGAATTCTTAGTAGTATATTTGAATATATACCCTAAATAGCATTGGTTATTTGTCCCAAAAGATAGCAAAACAAAATATAACATATAACTCTTTTTTTCACCAAAATATGAAATCACAGAAATCACCCACGCCTCTGTAATTCGTTAGACTTAAACCATTGAGAATCTGAGGCTGAGATTGGACCCAGCCACACTCAGGCTCTGCTCTGAGAAGAAGTTTAGAAAGCAAGGGGGTCCTTTCTGCACCTTGTGTCTCAACAGGAGGGCTTCTCTAATGAGCTTTGTCTGAAGCTCTCACTCTCTCCTGTGACACCACCATAATGAGGAGATATTCCACATGCTGTTACATTTCAGGCTTTCACCAAAAACCTAATTAGCTACTATGATTAAAAGCCTGTTTTATCTGTAAAACATGTTATGGCATTCCACATTTTTCCCATTTCAGATTTCAGAATAAACTGCTGTAGGTTTTCAGCAGATGGAAGTTACCTTTAACTGGTGGCTCTGCAAATTTCAGTGAAATTGCCTGAAATCTCAGCATGATACACTGCAGTCCTGCATCTACCAGGACTGAATTTTCCTTCTGTCTTGCAGCTGGAAACCACGTAATGTTTCTTTTAACATAGTTGGGGTATCTGAAAACTCAACCTCCCTAATCCAATCCTTACTATTCACCATTTCATTTTCCTAAGAGTGAAAGCAGTATTGGGAGCTCCAAGGCTGGTATTCAGGGCCATGTACTACTCCAAACAGCAGGTCATTTCAATGGCAGTGGGATTTTCAGGGTTTCTCAGGCTGGAGCAGTTTAGGGCAGGGCAAGTGACAGGCAAAGGAGGCTGACAGCGTGTGAAGGGCCGGCAGTGGTGTGCGTGTGTGTGTGGGCAGTGGCATCTGACAGGGTGGAGAGGGTGACATGAATCCCAATGGCTCCCGTTGCAATTCCTATTAATTCAAGATGGTCACGGACCTTGGTACCATGGCAGCTTCTGTGAGCCCTAGGATGTAAAAGTGTAATCAAGAAAGTCAAGGTTACCTCCAGCAGCTCAAATGTGGCAAGAAGGTCTCCTCCTGAAAGACTTCCACAGTGCACTGGGTGGTAACAAAGTTTTGGTGGTTCATAGTTTTGATGAGCAAGTCTCACCACAGGGGCAGCCACTGTAGACCCAATATATTCTGCCTTACCCTAAATAAAGGAGAATACAGGGGTCAAATGCATTTGGATTTCGCAACAGTCACAGGAGCCAAGATGATGCAGAGCTTAGTATTTATGAAAAAACCTTCTGCAGGAAAGGCCAAGGTAAGATGCAAGGCAGCTATGAAAAGGAAGAGCTGAGTACTTATTAGCTCTTGAGAGTATCCAAAATTTCTGAGCTCTATCTTCAGTCAGTGAGACTGTCAGAATCTGCATGGTCTTGACCCAGACTTAGATACAATATTTACAGTTGTGTTCAAGGGACATGGGGGCAAGATGCTTCTGATTTCTGTAAGCTGGTCTTTGGGAGCAAGATTCACTTGGGGAAAATACAAGGCCACATCTTTGCAAGGACATGTAGTGAACCTCAGGGCTGTTCTTGGGTGTTAAACCGCAAACCACAGTAACACTGAGCTCTCTCTATTCAGCAAGGTGATTCATTTAAAGCCTATTCAGTGATTCAGCTTTGCTTCCATGCTTGCAGTAGGATGTAGGAGCCCAGGATTATTAGTGAGAAGAATTTTGAGTTTACCACTGCATCGTCATCGTACAGCTCGATGACAATCTCTGGTGGGAACTGGGCGATCTCCTCTTTGTCACCATGAAGGACGATGCTGTCGAAGAGCAGTGTCTGGTTCCAGGTGGGGGATAATGTCTGAGAAATGATCTAATGGAAGAGAGGAAATGTTTAATGAGTTGTTTGGTTGGCCGTCCTTCAGCAGGACATGCTCATCTGCTGGTGACATCCTTTCCCACAGCCTGAACAATGTCATGTCTGAGACATCACATTTTTCAGCAGCTCTTCCCAGTGGGAAGAATAGGACTCTTGCTTTGCAGCTGATATCTCCAATTTCTCCATTTCCCTGTTTGCCTCACAAATCCCTGACAGGCATATCAATACACAACAACCAGTCTGTGTAGACAAAGTAGTATTAGAGGAAAGCTGTTAATTTAGGAAAGCAGGCACATGCAAAGTGCTATTAAAACAAACCCTTTGCCATAACTGAGGCCAGTTTTCACTCCTTCAGGGCACATTTTTTTATCTTATTTTTAGTTCCGTGTAATGGCACTTGACACTTTATTTAAAAAAAGGAAGATATTTTCACTGATCACTCAAAAAAACCAAAAGGTTATAATTGCTTGTAATTTAAATTAGGTGGATACTTATAGCATTTCATAATAGACAATGTTTTAACTGTCCAGGCAGAAAATTGAACAAAGATAACATCTAAAGAGGAAAAATGTGCCAACTGCAAAATGACTCATAACCTGCTATCATTCTTTTGAATGGAAATAAGGCTCTTTACTACCGTTTATTGGCACTTGGCTGACACTCTTACAAAAACATGCAAGTTATCAGCTGCAATATTTTATTCAGGCAGTGAATAAACTTAACACTTCTGTGCCTATAAACCACTATTTTTCCTGGGCCAAATTATACTCTCCAGAATCTGGTGCGTCTAGACACAAATGTAATTGGATTCATTCACCTTCTTCTAGAAGTAAAGAAGTTAAAATCACATTACAGGAAAAAACCAACTAATAGCCCTGAGGCAAAAGTAGCACAAGCAGGCATTTAAAATTTAGAGAAAGGTTTTTATTCCTTGCTCCCTTTGGCACATGCAACAGAACTTGCTTTGTAACAGAGTAAATTGTCAGAGGAATTTTAGAATTAATTAAATTAAAACAGTCATCTGTGAAGTGTTGGGGGGGAGCGGCTGGATGGGAGGGTTAAATACTTTTTCTGAAGCAAGAACATATTTGGTGTGAAGCAAGACCACATTTGGCTCAGCAAATTCTGTTTGTGGCATGACTGTCAGAATTCCTGCCCAATTTTAACTCCAGGGTAGTTGTAAAGGGCTCAGGACCTTTGAAAGTCAGTCTTCATGTTCTGTGAGAGACCATCCTCCCGCTCACTTGTCTGGGCTGTACTTCAACCCTTCTGCTGAAACTCTGTAGAAGCTTCCCCTTCTCTCTAGAGGCCCCACAGGAGACCATTTGATCCCTGAAGTTTCCTGAGGAAGATGGGAGACCGTTCCCTATGGGCATATTTTATCAGCCTTTAAGTCTCCCACCTCTCTGTTCTCAGCTCATTTCCATCTTAGCGCTCTAAAACCACCAGTGTGCTTTGCCACATTCCATCACAAAGCCACACTGGCTCACATGGCTACAGAAGCCACAGAAAGGTCTTCACTCTGCTCGATGACTAAATGCATAGGCTAGAGGAAAAGAGAACCAGGAGGGTTCATCCTTATATCCACCTAGAAAAGCGACAGTCCAAATTTAAAACACATAAAAAAGATGTGAAGAAAGGTACACTTGCTACAAGGTCCCAATAAGTCCCAGAGAATCTGATATCTGAGCTAAAATAAACTAGTACTGCTGCACCTCTTATTAGAGTAGTGGGTAACACGTAAACTTTTTCCTTGTTTGCAGTGGACTCTCAGGATCTGCTCCTTAACAGCAGGCATCCAAGTTTTCCTGCAAGGTGCCTCCTTGTGAAACCAAAGTTTCCCCTTTTCATAGCTTAATTGTTTAAAAAAAAAAAAAAAAAAAAAAGAAGGTTTCAGTCACCAAAAGAGACTTTGGAACTTACCTTTGTGGTCTGGCAGCGTGATATGAAGGTAACTTTCGCAAAGGGATCGGAAAGTCCGGTGCTGTCAGCGGCAATGAGCCCCCTCGCCTGATACATGTGGGCTCTCAGCTGGAAGGGGTGCCGGGCTACAATCATGGCAGAGAAAACAGTAACATCAGCTCCATGGAAATAGTGCAGCACGCAGGTAAGAAGGGAAGATTCATCAGCTGCTGTTCAACTAGGATCTGACAAGGGGAACTGTTGCTAGTGCTATGTTGGTAAAGAAACACCTGAGACATTTAGAGGTTGGGCAAGACATTTGGATTCACTTAAAATCAATGACTGACATCTCTACTTCAAGGCTATTAAGTGCCAGTTTTTATCTCACATCACTCTTTTACCCACTAGGTGTTCTATGCATTATCAGGAGAACTGAGGGATGCTTCCTCTGCAAGGAGACAGATCCATGGGACAGGGAACAGAAAATGCAAGTGAACAAGTTCTTTCTTTCCCCAATATCTACAAAGTGTCTGTGGCAAAACTGATGACTTGGTAATGAAGCCAGCCTTTTCTGAAGAGAAGAAGCAAAGCCATTATCATCTTAGAACAGTTACTATATATTAGGGTTGTGCCACACTCTGAACTAGAGCTTTTGAGGCCGTTTCTCTTAATTGTTAATATGGAGAAGAATGAGTGTCTTACTTTTATACAGCAGGCAAGCAGGTGAGGGCACCACACTGTGCCCTGAATTGGTGTTAGATGGTAATTCAACCTCATATCCTACAGGCAAATTCTCCATGGCACTGTGGGCATAGCTGGTAGGTCCAAGCCATAGGTAGATGTCCACCTTTGCCTGCACAGTCCACCCCAGCGGGCGCTTGCCTGGGAGCTTAAGAAGAAATCCAGCATCACCAACAAGCTCAAGAGAGATGGCTGGGTGCTGAGTGTCCCCAATCCAGAGTAAAAAAAAGAAGCATTCTCTGAGCTGATATACCGATAAATGGCATTTCTCCACAGTGAGTGGCCCTGAGACTCATTTAGCACAAGAAACTTCTGTGATTCTTAGGGGAGGATTTAGTAGTTTGTTCAGTTGTTTAACAGCTAATAATTGTTCAATTAACAGTCTATGTAAACTGCATACTGCCTAATTTGCAGGAGTTTGTGCAGGCTACCTTATAGCTCCACACATGTAAGTGCTATCTTATGGCCTACTTTGCCCAGACTTTAGCCCACTTTTCATTTCATGCTGTTTTGCTGGTCTCCAGTAGTAAGACCCATGTGTTTACTAAAAATATTATTCCATTGGGCAGGTCAGAAAACATTTCCACTATAAGATGTTACTAGGCTTAACCTATTATTTCCTTTTTTTTCCTTCCCACTTCATCTAGATCTGCTAAGTTCAGAGTTTAGTATTGTCAGTTCCTAAGGCAATTCTTGATACTGAAGGGGCTGGATAGTTAATTGCAGAATATTTTATTTCATGCAGGCAAGTAGTACTTTGCTTAGCAAGTACTTATGGCACGTATTGCAGGATCTTAGATGTTTATATCTGCACTTTAGCTGTGCTTTATGGGAGTATTCCCAGAAGTTCAAGGTGAAAAACCACTAGAAAGTAATTATATTAAGTTACTGTTGTCTGGAGCATTTGGGTTTTTCCTGATGGTCACAGTGGCAATTACCTTGCACATATCCCACTGCAGGTACTACCAATCCCCTTATCCCTCTGCCTTTGTAGGAGGTACTACCAATCCCCCTGCCTTTGTAGGAGTATATCCACTAGGGCTTTTCTTCAACATGAATAATCCCATAACAGTATTTTGGACATATATTGCACAAACTTAGGCTCTTTTTAAAATATAAAGTATAAATAATTCCTGTATTGCCCCTGAATACCTAGGTTTCCTTGCTGAGTTGCTGATCTCTCACCAGTCTCCTCCCGGACTTTCACGTGCTGCATTCTGACATTTTTGCCAGCAGAAAGGCTGAACCTTTTCTATTTGTTTAAGTATACAGCCATTGAAAAACAATGTTCTATACTTGCCATAACAAGTAGTAAGGGAATTAATTACTCATACATCAAAAGCCTGGCAATGATAAAGTGCTTAAAGAATGACAAGCATAAATGTAAGAAGCAAATATTAATAAATGGCAGATAGAAATCTGTACATATTTTTACATTACAAAGATGAATCTGTAAAATACAATCCCTGGAAGAAATTTAAATACCAAATGCTCTCTAGGCATTACCTGTGTTTGCAGAGTGCCAAAGACTTACTTTTAGGAAATGGGTTTTAATCTTCCCACAGTCCTTGCCTCTCTGCTCTTTCACTGGGGAGTAGAGTATGGTTTTTGCTGGGACTCTTGCATATGCAACTCTTTTGTTGTTGCTGATCATCCAGATGAACACATCAGGCACTGTATTCTGCGGCTGTTAAATGAGGAATATTGAACTAAAACTGAATTCTTTCTGTGAGCCAGCACCATTATATTTTTGTTGAAACACTCTTACTAGGAGCTGATGCTCTCCTTGCTCCTGTGGAGTGGCAGATGTGCACCTGAACTGAAAGAGGCTGTCTTTCATGCTTTGCAGCCCACACCTCCATTTCTAATTACAGCTGAAGGTAAAGAGCTTTGTAGAGTGATTAAGGAGCACCCACTTCATAAATCAGTTCAGGAGAAACTAAAATTAAGGATCTGGGTATAACTCTGTCCCAGGAAATAACCACATACCACATAAGTAACTACTATGGAAATACCATCAACTTCATCTATACCAACAAACCATAAAGGACCAGGACCAAACTCAAACATTGACATACGATCATTTTTTCTGCTTGTGACAATGTTCAGTGAGATTACCTTGCCCTGTCCCAAATAATGTTTCCCCAAGCAAAGTTTCAGTGGGGTTTGAAACAAAGACCAGCCAAGGGGTTGTTCCCCAGAGGAACAGTAAGCAGGGCCACTCTGTTATAGGAAGGAAGAGAATTTGTGGGTAGGATGCAAACCATGCCACTGTCCCACTTGGTCTCTGAGCCAGGAGTCAGCCATGGCCCTGTTTGGTTTGAGGGCACAGGCAGCTCTCAGAGGCACAGCTCTGCAGTGGATGGATTTTGGCCTGACCAAATATATAAATTCTTCTGTTATCCTCAAGTTAAATAATAAAGACACTCCTGAGCTCATCTCAGTCCAAATCCATACAGGTGTCCATACAGGTGGAGACACAACTTCAGATCAGAAATCTGGCTTCTCCAAGCCACCAGGTATGGGATGACCTTATCAAAAAAACTATATCTGTGATGCATCCTCTCCATAACACACAGCCCAACCTTTCCTACCCTGGTTTGATAACAGCTCCACTCAATGCAAAAGAGGATTGGGTCCAGATATCCAAAGGAGAACTCTTTGGATAACCAAACCAGGATTTATTATTCACAAGGGATTATGAAAATTAAAGCTGAGTCTTGGATTTTAAATTTTTCTGAATTCTGTGTGGATTACCTCATCAACCAAGAATCGAATTTTATCTATAAAGCTCTGAGTCTCACGAATCATTTCATCCAGTGGCATCTTCTTTTTCTGCTGCTGAACAATTCCCTTGGCATCACTGGACATTGCTTCCTGCAGCCAGGAAAGACAATACATACTGTTCACCTGTTATCAAGTAGTTCGAACAGGAAGAGAAACAGTCTTTGATTCAAGTCAAAAAGAGAAGATGGAGACACTTTGTTCACTGTTTCTTTGTCACAACAGAAACTGATCAACTCTTCGGAGCTGGATAACATAAAAAGTGAATTTCATCCATTTTGTCTTCGTTTGTATGTATACTACATGTATGGAAGTCCCAAAAAACATCTGATTGCCACCTGGAATTACTGGGCTTTGATCCTGACAGAAAACACAACCTTTTGTGCTATAAGCAGTCAAAAAAGCTGATAAATACTCAGATGACCCCCGCACAGTTTGGTTTCTTCTCACTGGAGGAGATTACTAGGTCCAGGAATATCAAATGCCAGACTTTACTAGTCTTGAAGTTCAGCAGCACTACAGTAGTTAAATGTCTAACAGCAGTGTAAATTTGGTGCTTTTCCACTGAACTCAGCATCATTCCATTTTAAGACGCATGGACAAGAACAATAATCTCATTATTACAATGTCATATTTGTACTTAAAAACAACATCTTCTGATTCATTTTAGTGTATCTGACAACTCTTTATTAAGCACAGTGAGATTTATTAAAAAATATGCTCATGGATACTATATTCATATGAATTACAAAGCATTCCCATATGGTGAAATCAAACAGAAAATAAAATGTCTACAACCAGTGTGCTGTCAGTAATCATCGTTGCATCAATGCTTACAGGAAAAGAACACACATACCAACTCTTGCTTGAACAGCATGAGCCTCTTTTTGTCCAGAGCAGTGTAGTTCAACCCTTTGGGTTTCTTTTCAGCAATGACCATGAACGCCCTAGGACACATGAATAACAGGTTTTCTAAATCTGTTATTTTTTTAATGTGAGAATATTAATGTGCTAAAATACATTGGAATGTTCTGTGTCTGCTGCAGTACATGAACCAGAAGACAAAGATGCTGAAAATCTCTAAAATACTATGCATCTATAAGATTCAAAGAATAGAGTCCAAAACCTCTGCACCACACTCCACAGAAATGGGTTAATAACATCTAGAAATAAGGAGTTATATCTCTTTCAAGCGCAGTCATGTCATTTGATACAGAGCCCACTGGATCTACACCAGTACGTGTCATCCTTTGTTTTTATATTAACCCTGTCTTTTTTTTTTTACAGTGTATCTATCACACACTTAATTAAATCCTACTTATCACATATACAACATATTCTTAGAGTCCTGAAAGCCAAAATAATATGACAATGACTGGCAGTCGTCTATTGTCAGTACTGAATATAGAAAATAACAATAACTATTTTCTCTCTCTAAACAGAAACTGCAATTTGGGAAGGCCTTTGCTTTTACAGCAGAATAAGTAAAATATATCTCAGTAAGTTTACTGTACTTTTTTAAAATTATCATCAGTTTCCTTGACTAGCCTTGAATTTGTAGCCAACACTAAATTTGATTTTCTGTATGCATCTAGTTAAAGTTATTACCTGCTTTGATTGATAAAATCATTTAGGGTCTTCTTCATTTTCTCCTCAGCTGCAGTCTCTGAAACCTTGATCAATTCCTTTACTTGCTCTAATGATTCTTCCTATGAAAAACACATGAAAAAGCCATTATGCACAGGAGGGCACTCTGTCATTCTGTCGGTGTTACAGCACCATTTATGACCAGCAAGAATGAGGGAGGCAGCTTTGTGGCCTGACAGAAAGCACCTTTGATATATCACTACACTTGAAGTGCACAGAGAAAAGGCTCCAGCAGCATGATATATCTTGACCTTTTCCCAGTCTTTCCAATTACTAGTCCAAGCTATTACTGCTTGGAGCAACTTTGCGTTCTCAGTTCTTTGAGGAAGATCAATCAGTGGGAAACATTATCCACGAGGTAGGAGAAAAAAAGCCAGCTCTTCTTGGTTCTGTTTCTAACTCAGCTGCTTAACTTTAGCAAGTTGCTGGAGTTAACACCTTAACTTCAGTGGTCACCTGAATCCAAACCTTAGGTCTACCACAAAACTGACTGTTATCCATGAGGAATGGAGTCTGTTCTTACAAACTAAAATAAATAGCTGGATTTCCAGAAAGGCCTGTGGGTGTTCAGGTGCACTGCCAAACATATCTCTCCATGTATGTATATTCAATTGTTTAATTTTCAAATAACTGGGTTCAAAATGTTGGCTTATAAGTCACTGTCTTCTCTTGATACAACCTTGCATAAGTATGACTTCAGTGTTGCTGCTCACTAGATATATTTGGATAAACGAAAGATGAATCAGACTCTTAATCTGAGTGCTCCACAATAAAATATTCAACATTAGGAGTCACTTTAAAAAAAACCAAACAATGAAACCTACTTTCTTGGGACTGTTGATAGGCAACTTTAAACAAGGGTAGGAAAAAACATCATTATGGGTAAATACTAAGACTAGGACATCAGAGTGACTGCCCATGAGATGATATGCCATTCCATCTCTGTCAATGTTTCAGGAAAACTAAGAGGAAATATTTTCCTTTAAGGAGTGCCCAGCATTAATATATGGTAAAAAGACATTAGAGGAAGAGCCATAGGAGACAGAATTACTCTGTGTCTCGTATTTTAATTGTTTGGATATTTTTACAAAGGATAAAACATTATTGAGGAAAGAAGGCAGACCTACAGCCAAAAAAATAGTTGTGGTCAGGAATACTTGACCAGCTTTAATAGTTCAAAGCAATTTGGGGAGGGAAAAAAGGAAAGGGTTAATATCAGCTACTTTCTCACAAAATGAACAGCAAGGAATGCGTCTGGGTGAAATTTCGAAGGAATTTTTGAGAAGTGTGGCCTCTCACTGCTATATTTTGCTGAGTACAGGAGCCTGGGAGGATGGTTGCCCCTCACCAGGTGATCTGCCATTTTCTCAAGAGTGTTGGAGGAGTACAGCCGAAAGGTCTGGTTGCCCCAGTAGCTCTTCACACAGACACAGGGTTTCCTCTCGTCGTATGGCAGGTACTGGTAGTTCCTGTGAAAACAAGGTAGGGAGCAGATCATGAAGGTGACAGAGCAGTTCAAGGGGAGGCAGAGCAAAGAAGAATCGTTTGGTGCTCTCACAGCACAGAAACTGTAGACACAGCAAGATGTGTTCTCACGAGCTAACAAGAAAATCCTGGAAAGAGCAAACACAAACATCACATATGCTACCTGTGAGATCCCTGAAGAGAAAAAGTTTGAAGTCAATGGATCTAATTTCAGTGCTCTCCAGGGGGGGAGAAAAGCCAGGCAAAAAGGCTTGCAGAGAAGCTCTGAAATACTATTAATGGTGGTAAACCACAAGGGAAAAAGGAACAAAGACTTATATCTGATCACCTCTTCAAAAGCAATGGTTCCACATACTGCACAGTGGGAGAGGCGTGGCAGGCTCTCGACACCACATTACTTTCACAAGATCCTTTTTTTCAGAGTTTGTGGAGACTGACATTCTGTCAGAGGCTGATCTGCAAGGCCCTGCTTAGTAAAAGTAATACCAAACTCATAGTAACTCAGTGATTAAATGCATCCACTGCTCTCTCTTTTCACACTTTTGATCGTAAGTCCAACTTGTCTTACTGACTCTTCTTGTAACTCTGCTTTCTTTGTGTGTTCAGCTGCATGAATGTCTTGCACTTAAAAAAATGATCTGGATGCCAGCATAACCAGAGTCTTTGCAGACCTGCCACAAAGCTTGATGTTTTGATTAGAGCTGTAATAGCTACTATGCCAAGTCCATGTACCTTATAAGCACGTTGTCCTCCTTTATATAAATACTACAGCCTTATGAAACTTTATTGCTTGGCCACACTGGATTTAACAATAGAGCAATAGAGGTCTCCTCATTTTCCATACCAATGGCGGGACAGTGGAGACCTTTTTAATGTGTATGAACATTTACAAACCACTTCATGGTCTTCTGGCCATGGCTCTAATGGCCTCAGTCTCAGTGATTTCAGACAGAAGTGGCCACGTGTTTTTGATCACCAAGCCAAGACCATGTAAACCAAACCACTTTTTGCTCCTGAGTGTCTCCAAATGACTCCAAACTTCCACACACCCCTGAGAGGTTTATGTGTGAATTTTTTCCATTTAAAAAAATTACTATCTTCTCTATAACTTCATTTTAGTACTCTATGTGATATCAAAAGAGAGAGAATTTTCAATTTACTTTCTCCTCAATGGCCTACAACAAGGTGACAATTACCCACTGAATTTGGCACACAGCAGAGCTACACAGGCCTTGAGTGTCATTAATTTTGGTGCTTTCATAAGAGAGAAAATCAATTCAACTATCTCCCAGGGTCTGAACATCTTAACCTGAAATTCACAGAGCTTATGAGCCTTTTCATTGGATTTACTAAGACGAGTCTATAGCCATAAAAAAATTCAGATGGAAAACTGAAATTTCATGTCTATTATTCCGACTGTTACAATTTTGAGGAATCACTTTTTCAGTGTTAACTTATCCTTAGTATAGGTTTTGACATAAATGTGGAAAACTCCTGTCAGTTTCATGGTATGTGCTTTAGAAGTCTTATTTCTCTGCTTGTTCCTTTAATTAGTTAGAGGTTTTAATCTCCAAAATACACTCTTCTTTTTGTTTTCCATTATTCATTTATGAATCTAAAATGCAGTTTATCTAAACTACTAGATATCCCATTAAGTACTGATTAATACTAAAAACATCCAGTGGTGATAAGACCAGTAAGATGCCATTATAAGAAGACAGTGAAAAACTCATTAATTGGTATCTGTGGCTGGCCAAACTGTTTTAAATAGCACAGGAGGGAATAAAAGATGCAGCATTCTACATAAATTTGAGGAAAAGGGATCTTTCATGAGAGAAAAGTTTATTAATATGGGAGTAAGCCAAGAAGCAAATAGCTGATTTGAAGAGTGATTCATTCTTTTACAGTGGTTCTTTAAATCTAAATTCTTGTTAAGGGAAAACTAAAAAATCCCAGCTTCTCTCAGGGAGGATAATAACTCTCTGCATGTACCCAAATCTGCAGTTCTGTTAATGAGGAAAAGCAACTATCTTTCTATCAAGCACTGAGTTTTCTCCCCTCTCTTTTTTTACTTGCTGTAAAACCAAAATTTTTTACCATGATACTTTCATTCTTGTTTTCTTTCACTAGCTCTTTTTTTATCTAAGTGAGCCATTGATTGCAGAAAAGAATGAAATTTAGAGACATCCAGGAACCAAACAGATCCAGGTAGACATTTTCCTCCTGGCCCTTGTATCTGTAGACTGCTTGGCCTTCTAAAGAAAGAGGTACCATCTAGTCTTGGCAGTCACCAATATCAGGGATTGTTCTACCTACCAAAGCAACAAAGAAACTATTTCTTTTTATTAGCATCTTTCAAATGAATTAAACCTTTACAGTTCTGTTTATAAACAAGGCTATTTAGAAGAACTGTTCGGCATGTTTTAATCCACTGCTCCATTTCTTTTCTCAAGGACTATTTCCTCCTGCTTCTGTTACTACTTGCTATTTAAGCCTGTATCTGTAATTATTAGCTCTGGACAGTGTTCTGGGAAGCTGAATTTGCCTTGACCAGATTTCAATATTTCACATGTGATATTGTGCTTCTGGAGCTGGACACTGTCTGGATGTTCCTTGTGATCACAGTGTGGGACCCTAAACCAGGGATGGCACTGAAGAAGTTGCATTTTCCTGTAGCTTTCCAACGTACAATTGGTGCAACACGGCCCTTTCAGAGAAGGTTCAAGAGCCCAAGATTAAATGAATACAAAATGGCTCAGAGCCTGTTCACTTCAGCAAAGACTAAAAAATTTACTGTTGTGAGAGATGTAATTGAGGATCTGAAAGCCTCCATTTCACACAAATTCTTTAATCCTGCAAGGGTTCCTCAGTGAGTCTCACAGGATTATAAAACAAGAACCAGAGTCCTACATGATGGGGTTTTGAAACACAGATCCTCACCTGTTCCCACCTGTGATCAGTGGCTTCTCGAGAGGTGTGGTAGATATCAGGGGTACTCCAAGGTCATGATAAATGTCATCTTGCCCCTCATGCAGAAGGCTTTCTTCTGCTTCTCCATTATGTGTCTTCTTTTTCCCTCCAACTCCTGCTGACACCCCATCAGTAGTACTTCCAAAGTTACCTAGAGACCCAGGGTTACAGGAGATGTCTAACTTGGAGGTGGTAAACAAGAATGAGATTTTAAAAGAGAAAAAAACCAGTCATACCAGTGGAAAATCGTTGTGCCCTCACGTTAATTTAGCTGTTTTAACCACACCACAGTTTATAAAGGTTGTGACAGGTTATGTTTGTCCCTGGAATGTCAGGTTCAGTGCTTCCTTACCTGTCCCATGTGACATATACCCACTATATAACATCACTAAGTCATGTGATCCTCTGGTTGGTGGCCCCCAGGACCTTCAGCTTTTTCTAAAGAAATTCAGAAACTGAAGCAATACTGCTGTTGATATTTCTATATTCCAGAGCCCTGATACGGCATTGATTAACACAGAAAATGTATGTCTTCATCACAACATATGGATGATCATTTCAAAGTTTGATCTCAGAAGTGATAAACTCTTTTTCAGACAAGTAAATTTTGCATAGTAGTGTTGCAGAGTTAGTAATAGCAACGCTTTGAGGCTCCAGCTTCAAGCCTAATGTCAGACAACTCTGCTGATGATACAGTCATCTTCCCTAAAAGGATTTTGCCTTAAAGGGCAATTAGCACTGGGAAAGAGGTACATCCATCAAACTGATAATTACAGATTTAAAAAGAGACAGGCAGAAAACATTCCCTGCAGGAGAATAATGTGCTGAATCACCCATATGACATCCTGATCTGAATTTTTGGTTCAGCCTTTTGTGTAAATAATGACAACTTGCCAAGTTTGGGTCCAAATTTCCACTACACAGGTAGTTAACAGATGTTCAGGTCCAGAACTGAGAGCCAGATTCAGCTTTGGTATAAATCCTGACAAGAATAACTATCACTTCTCACCCAACTATTTAAATGAGTTTTTTGACATTCTCAGCTCAGCTTCCTGCTAAGTTACAGCAGGAATCAGTATCACTCATTGATTCCCCTGTTTGTCACAGCATCTCTCCCTGCAGACATAGCCTTACAGCTGAGCACAGTCATGGACACGAGCACAAAGACTGGAAGTGCCAGGGTGCTAATGTGCACCTGGGCTCTTGGTGGGTCTGGTACAGAGATAATCAAACCCCTGCAAGGGAAACAACACCAATCCAAGCTTCCCTCTTAAGAGAAAGTTCTTCTGCTTTGAAAATATGCACTCAATACTCATAAAAATGTCTTTATTTTCTCTTTAGTCTGCTTCCAGGGACAATCTAGCTCCATGATGAAGAGCTCGTGGAGTACGGTCCTGCTTTCCACTGGAAGAGGAAAGGACTTACCAGGAGCATGTTAGGACAAGCTGGTGCATGCAACTTGAGTCTTGGCTGTACATCAACCCCTACCACACCCACAGACCCACAGGTAACTCAGTGAGGTTGGCCAAGGCAATGGGCAGGGATCCTCTCCAAAAAGGGCTTCCTCACAGCCAGGGACTAATTGCAATGGACATCACAGAACGAACTCTGCCTGAAGTAAACTATGTGAGTTTGATCTCCTGAATGATCAAGAGGCTAAATACTGGCTAAGTTACTGTATATAGTGGATGAGAGGATTTGTATTAATACAGGGCATTTTGGGCATAAGACAGCTAGGCATCAGTATGCCCAGCTTGACAGTTACCAGGGAAATGATAATCAGGGTTTAACTCAAATGTAAGCTCTACTCTGAAGCTGACACCTGGGACACACTGGTCAGTAACACCTATCATCCCCTTGCTCCTGAGGCTCCCTCTCTCTTTTGGATAAGACCTTAACACACTTACCAACAGAAACCTCAAAGGTTATTGGCTTGTCCCCAAACTTCCTATCAATCATTGTGGCTTCAAAAAATGTCCCAAAGAGAAGGAATTCCTCAAATTTCTCTTCGTAGATCTATCGGAGAAGAAGGAGGAAAATGTTGGCATTTATTTTACCTTCTACTATTTTTTACAGCACAAAGGAAAAGTGTAATGGTCTTCTGCGGAGTTTTGAGGCTCTGCCAGGCTCTGTTTACACCTATTGGAGATCCAGCATCTGCTTGTCGCTGGCATGGACTCTCAATCAAGGAGGGCCAGCTAACACTTCTTATGCTCTTGGGTTATTAACATAACAAGCTATTAGCCCCAAGCCAAGGTTAAGCTCAAAGGAGATAAACTTCATGGCTTGAATTATCCCCAAATTTACACCTCAATGGCTGCGATCTTCCCATCCAAACCCTTCTCATTTCACAACACCTGCAAACTGAGGCCCATTAGGCAAGATCAGCACTAGCTTCTTCTGCAGTGTGAGTGAGCCAATGAATAAAACATCAGCTCTACATAAATATTTGTTTTCCTGACTTCTGCAAAGCAGAAATCGTTTTTTGCACACAGCCCATGATCTCTTCATTTTGAAAAACCTCTGCCAGCAAAAGAGAAAAGGTCTTCAGTGAAAGGATTAGCAGCATCATATATCAAAGCCAACAGCACAAACAGATTGCAGCTCCAGAGTAACTTTAGCTTTTTATACTTTTTCAGTATGAAACCCAGAGCATAGGGTGTCTAACAAAGCTGAGGCTCAGAGACGACACATGCATCTATCCCACATTATAAAGAAAACAAATTTTAATACCTTCTTGCTGTCAGAATAGGTCAATAAAGTTGTGCTGTGGGGATGGATAATTTGCCTCTGTTGTCTTGGAGGCTCTTTGAGACATTTTTCGCATTATTGGTATTGTCTCTAGTTCCTGCTTTTCCTTTCAGAGAGTTATAATACAGTTACTGTCTACTGTAGCATGAAATATTGCTGAATGCCAAAACCGAAAGAATATCAATCATCACTGCATCATGTTGTTGCCTTTTATTCATTCTCTATTTGAAACTGAGACACGACAGTCGGAAATAGATGCTTATTATTACTATTAATGTTTGTTGGTGTTACAGCAGGGTTTGTTTCTCTACCTGGGGTATTTAGCCAGAACCTTAGACCACAGTGTCTGAGGTACTCATAACGGATTTCTTGCATATAGAGGAAAATTTATATGGAGATAAATGTCTTTGAATGTCACTTCTATTACAGTCTTCAGAGCAGAACTGAAGAACAGAGGTAATTCACAACTATATGAGCAAATAAAGTAAGAGTGGTGCACAAGTTCACACAACTGGCTTGCAATTACCCATGCCAGTTCACTGCTAACACACACCTTGACCTGCTCCAGCCAGCTCTCATGCCAGAAATGCCAGGGCACAGGCCAAGGAAGAGCACTTCTCAAGGCTGGGCCTCAAGACCAAAGAACAATTGCTCCTCTCCTGTTTACTTGTAGAGATGGAGTGGTAAGACCAAGAATCAGAACTAATAAAGGACACGAATATCTTAAGAAGTGAGTTGGAACTCCCACTACAAAACCAAAAAAACATGATCAATGACACAGAATCACAGAATTAAGGCCGGAAAAGACCTCTGAGATCATCAAGATCAAATTTGACTGAACATGCCCACTAAACCATATCACAAAACACCACATTTACTCAATTTTTGAACATTTCCAGTGATGGTGACTCCACGACTTCCCTGGAAAACCTGTTCCAATGCTCTTTCAGTGAAAACATTTTTCCTGATATCCAACCTGAACCTCCCCTGGCACAGCTCATGGCAATCTCCCCTTGTCCTATTGCTAGCTGACTGGGAGAAGAGGCCAGCCTCCACCTCATCGCAACCTCCTGTCAGGTAGTTGTATTAGATACACTGAAATGGGAGGAAAATCGCTTATGAGAATATTTTTTTCCTATTTATTGGGTTAAAAAAAATGAGCTTGCATATGCAGCACTTGCTGTTGCTCCCAGAGAGTGACGTGGTGGAGCAGAGAATCAAAGCTCAAACATTGGCTCAGTTCCCAAGCCCACACGCCCTGCCACAACTGCCCAACCTTCTCAAAGCACCATAGTGCAGATATTCCCATGCTGTAACCCTATACGACAGGTAGAATTGCACAAACATCAGTTAACGCTGGTTGAAACTGAGCAAATAATTTTCAGCCCTTTTTCTAAAGGGATTATCCACCTAACACTAACACCAACACCACGTTGGCAATGCAGTAATTAAAGGAAGAGACTAAATCAGGCTAGACTGTAAGTATCTCTCTGCATTTGCACAAAATCTGTGTCAGTGATTCTCCATTGGCTTCAATTGACAACTACAGATTTTCTTGAATGACTGCAGGAAGTCAGGCTTTATAATTCCCAGCTGCCCACACTGGCTCTCCAGCAGATATTACGTTAGCTAAGTGTCTAGGAGGAACATGGGGATGCAGCTAGTGCAAAAGGAGTAATGGGACAGGAGACTTAAGTTTTATGAACACCTAAGTTTTATGAACACCAAATCTTACTTGAGAGTTTTTTGAGTTACAGGTACACACTAACGCTCCATTTGTGCTGTATTATTATGAGGAGGCCCCAAGAATGTGGAAGCATGGAGGAACTAGGGAGCACAAAAAGCAGAATTATATGGCCTGACCCCAAATACACACACCAGTGCCATTCTTGGAGGTTTAGAGACACATGACAACCAATCTCTTAATATCATACTGACCTCTAAAGGTACATCAAATGGCTCAACTTCCACTTCAGTTGAGTTCATCTTGTCTGAAGGAGAAGCTGACTTTCGGTCCTCTCCTGCTTTCTCACTTTTGTCTTTTCCTTTGAGTGCTTTGAAGTCTTTATCTTTAGATGACAATTTGATATCCTTGATAATGCTTGAAAACTTTGACTCACGGGCTCCTCCTGAAAGTATCTCCACAGCAATCTCAAGGAAGAGACGTCCCCTGAAGGAAACCCCTTCTCCAAAACCTTCATTAAGCTCCTGGTGGTCATCAATGAGGCCGTGGGTCCTGGGTGAGCCATAGAGATTGATCCAGGCAGGCCCAAAGGTAGGCAAAAACCCTGGAGATAAAGTACCTTTTGTGGCTTTTCTGTTAGGTGTTAGTGTGCTCTCCTAACTGCCTGCTCCGAGAAATCTTGCCTCCAACACCCCAAAAGCCAAACCTGGACCCATTTCTGTGCACCTGGGGATAATTTCACACAGAGCACTGCTTTGCAGGGCAATTCCCAGACATCATGGAACCTCTGCCAATACCCAAGTGACTCTGCTGGTTTGGAGCTTTTTCTCGGAAGTTGGTGGTAGTACAAATGCTGGGGCAGGAGACCTATTGCATCTCTTGAAAAAAGAGCTGGCTGCTGCAGGCTAAGGGCTGGGACAGGATGGAAGAGGATGGAGGCTTTCTCCTTCAGGTCAAACTGTTTCCAAGTCCGTATCACTCAGTTTATATGAATTTTTCTTTTATTTTCTGATTAAGGACACAGATACACATTTGAATTGGCAGGTTTAAGGAGTTACTGTGCCTTTGCTGAGCTGTGACAACCGACCATGTTCCACTCAGGTCACACAACATAAACAAAGCTATACATGTAGACTCAAAACATATGTGAAAAGACTCCAGATAGTGAGCCTCTCCTCACTTAGATCATAACACACTAGTCCATGGTGCCTCTCTGGGGGCTGTGATAGTACCCAGCTGAGCCTTACCTAGACACTTTTCTTCCAGTGGGTAGATAAAACACAAGGCTGCTCTGCCTTTGATTTTTAGTGATTTTCAGTTTGTGGCTTCATTGATTAACAGAAACTCACATGAACTATAAACTTACATCTGTCATCCCCAATGGATTAGAGTAGACTATTGCCACAGTCACAAAGATGGTACCAAATTATGCAGAAGCCCTTTAACAAGAACAACAACGACCCGCCATGCACTGAGCACAACGTAATATAATGTGAAATTAAGCAACAGAAAGCATCTCAGAACCAACACTTTAACTCTGGATATTCCTAAAATAGGATTAGCCAGTGCCAAGATCCCATGCAAGTAGATTTTACCTTAGGGGAATATCCTGGAACAGATATTTTCCCCTTTACCTTTGTCACCGTCTTGTTCATTTGATATTTTCTTCAAATCAATGAAGTGGGTGGCTAAGGCCACATCATTCATGCTGCCTTCATCCCAGACCTGGATTTTGACTCTTCGACAGAGTGGAGGGAACATTTCTTTGAAGATAATCTGTTCTTGCCACACCGGATCTGCACAGTTCTTTTGCACTGTTGTCCGGCCCTGAAATGAAAGTCCAGCAAACCTAACTCCAGAGGGGTCAAACTCTGGAGAATGGCAATGACTACAGCAGAAATTGTACTTAGCAACATCTCTCTGGCATTTGTTAAAGCACAAATATCCTATCCTGAAAGTACTTTGGCTTTTCTATTAGCTGGTTCATTTTGCCCTCCATATCTCATAAAAGACCATATTATGGCCAAAGAATTCTCACTGGCAAACAGCAGAGCCTGGAATAAAATCTAAGTCTTCAGAACCGTTATCCACGAAATGTATCTGTAAAGCCAGACTTTTGCATTTCTGCTACAAACTGCACATCTTCAAATATCGTTTGAAATATCTGGGTAGCGGTGATGCAGCACAGTTTTTCTCATAAAAGACTAAATTCATTACAGATGCCAGGCTGCATGTACCAATGGAATTACCTTAAATAAAGCAATTTATCTAGCATAAAATATGATTATTGTGGTTCATGTTCTGGACATATGCCTATGCGCAAGAGGTGTAGGTCCTGGAGTTATTCCTCCAAACCTATGGAGATGGCAGGACTGTATCACAGCCTGTGCAGTCACTGGCCATGGCATGACTTCTACTTTCACATTAGCTGGGGAGAACTGAGTCAGAAAACCCACCCACACTGCCTATAAAACCATATTTTGCACACCAGTGTGTGAACTCACATCAGTGACCCATTACTATGTCTTTGTCAGCCCTCTATTGAACCTGAAGGTGTTGCATGAGTTTCCCTGTTTTAACCCACAGCAGTTTAAGAAGCAGTACTTTGCAATTTGGATCCACGACAAAACATGCAATCAGCACCAAGAGGCTCATTCTCATGCCTGAAACATTTGGAAAGGACTAACTGGAGCTGTCCCTAAGGCTTCCTTGCACACAGAAAGCATTGCTGGCTTAAAATAGTTTCCATTTTGATCCTTTGTTTATTCACACCAATAATCAAGACAGGCTCCCTGACACAGTGTTTCATGGGTGTACCCCAGGGGAACCAGGCCCCCAGACCTCCTCTACAGTCCTCTTCCACCAGAGTCAGCAGCCCCTCTAAGCAGTAATCTGTCACACCATGTTTGATGCTGAAGTTGCTCTAGGAGCAATGAAGCCAGGCAACACTGTGCCACTCTGCTAAAATGCTTACTCTACCCACAGGAAAGATGAGAGGGTCCTGAATTTCAGAGTAATTCAGAAATCAATACACAGGTCTGAAACCCTGATTGAACCATCCTCACTGATTTCAGCCCCACTTCCTCATTTCACTCTAGGGAGACCAGAACATACCACTTTCCTAATACCATGCTGGGTAAATCACTGTCTTGTAACTCGGTGTTTTAATAACAGTGCTACAGAATTCTCTTTCCCCTCCTGCTGTCTGCCTCTAACCTACTGCTGTGAGGCTGACACTAGATCAGCATTAAGTGTCTCCATGACTTTATTTCTGCATAATTTAAGAACTGAACATTTTCTGATGACCAAGATACATGTTTTACCTAATTTATGTAACTGTAAGTTAAAGGACATCAGCATAATCACCTGCCTGTAGCATAGCTAATAGGAAAAAGGGCTACTTTTGTGATGAAGAGGATCCCAATTACCATTTGACCTGCAAACATGACCACCACATAGGGATCCACAAGGTCCTTACTGTCTCCTATGAATGCTTTGGTGACATTGGCCATGATGCTGGAGTTCATCTTTGGAAGTCCTTCTGCTTTGTAAATTCTCACATAAAATCTGGCCCATGGTCTTTCAGATGGAAAGCCTTTGGGGATCAAGAGATTCCTGAAAGGAAAAGAGAAGCTGTTTTCTTAAAATTGAAAACTTGGACAATGAAGTGATATTTTTTCCAACAGCATTGAGTTAGCATGCACCTGAGAAGACACAGAAAGGTGAATGAATTTGCTTTTTCATCTGAACCAAAAAAGATATTTTTACCATGAGAAAATGATACAGCATTACTCAGCAAACTTGTCTATGTGATATAGAATCAGGTCCAGTCAGATGAGGCTCTCAGGACCTTGTTCAGTAAATTCTGAATATCTTAAAGGACAGAGATTTCCCACTCTCTTCAGGCCCCTGTTTCATTTGACCATCTCCATGGTAAAAAAAATCTGTTCTGAAATTCCTTTGTTCTTACCTGCCTCCAAAGCCTCTCATCCTTCTACTGCACTCTGAAAAGAGCCTGTCTCTGCTCTCTTCATGTATTATACCTCTTTGAGTGTTCTTCTTTAGGCTCAAAAAACCAACACCCACCACCTTTCCCCATGGACCATGTGCTCCAGTCCTCCATCAATTTAGTGACTTTCCACAGACTTGGTCCAGGATGTCAACACTGACCAGAAACATTGCTTCGGTAAAATTTAAAGTATGCTGGTAGCATGTTTACCCCTTTGAACTCCTGTATTTTACAAGGATATTGATAATGCACTTGACTTTATCTAAGGATATGGAAATATCCATATAGATGCATTCAAGAGTGGAGAAGGAATAGGCCTTCCTCAATTTTTTTCTCCTTGCTTCACTTCTTTAAAAAATCATCAATTGGTTTCAGATCAATGAACCTTCTGTCAGGGGTAATTTGTAACTTAGCTGACAGGACTCGGTCAATTCTATCAGCTGCAGAGAAGCGGCCCTAACATGCCCTTCCATTTAGATAAGAGGATTTTAAAAACTCTACTTGAGCATGTGAGAACAGCCAGGTGTACAATGTTATGCTGCAATTAACCCCGAGTTAAGAAGGAAAGGACTGAAATGAGGATAGAGGACTATTGAGGCACTTAGCAAGGAAGAAAGCATTTAAAAAAAAAAACACAACAAACAAACAAACAAAAAATCATTACAGTACTTTTCAATCTGTTCCTCAGTATCAGCTGTTTTCTGTGTGGCTTGTATTGCATCACCTTTCCCAGTCACACTGATATCACATTTCAGGTACCCCTTGGCTCCTGTCCTAATGTCAGCAGGGTCTGTGAGAAGTGCCCACTTGTCACAAAACTGATGACCTGCAAGAAGGACAAGCTTAAACACTCAAATGGAGGATATTAAAAAACGCAAACATTTTCCTCTTCACTCCCAGAAAAGGTACATCAAACAATGTTTGTGCTGTTGGGAGGATTGTGCTGAAATGTACTTGTATACTAGACACTTCTAGAGGGTCCAAAATGTTGTGTGATCAAAAAGGCAAGCAAAGGATTGATCCAGAGCTTGTGAGCTCATTTTCATCAATGTTTACTGAGATCAGTGACTAAAGACCAGTGGAAGCCTGGGTGAGATTTCAGCAGCTAAACTAAGGCTTTATGAGGAAAGGCCACCTCTGATGAGAACTGTCTGAACTCCGTGGCAGCAAAACCCTTGCTGGGTGCTGTCGCCACTGTAACACTGGAAGACAGCTGAGAAAGGGAGGAAGGAAAGTGGACAGCTGCCAGAGGAAGAAGAATTAGCCAGAAGCAGGTTCAGCTCCATCTTTCAAGGGGGAAAATGTACAAGACAATTCACCCACAACAGCCTTTTCTGCAACCCTACTTCAACAACCCTGAGAAAGGTCCTAAAATTATATGTTAAGTCCTTGGACATCACCTTGGGTGGGTAAAGGAGTGGGAAGGAGAGACCACAGCATACCAGGGATACGAGCTCAAGATCAACCTCCAGACACCACCCTCCCTTTAAAGTATGAGCAGGAGGTTTGGGACAGAATTCAGAGGCTAACACAGCCTGAGCACAGACATATCTGCTCACTTCAGATGGGCCATTTCTCTCTACTGACTCTTACAGAGAGAGGGTGGCCTGAATGATTCTACACTCTTCCTATAAGTCTGACATCTATGGCAAGTGGCCTAAATACGTTCTTTCCCAAAGACAAAGAAGAGACCATGTCCTTGAGCAATTCTGGAAGAGAAAAAGATACACATTTTGTGGATGGTTGAAAAAACCCACCAAAAGAGAGGTAGGTGATCTTTTCTTAGCTTCAGATTTCAGAAAGCACTGAACACCTTCGAAGGTGAAAGGTCAAGTGGACCCATGGTCACCTCTTTGTCATCTTCTCTCTCATTATGGTCTGTTCCTCTTCTTGTCTTGTGCTGTCCTCTCCATTCCTTCCACTCTCCATCTTGCTCTCCCTCCCTCTGCTCCTTCTACCCCAACACAGGTGGCAGAGCTTTGGATGCTCTGTAACAAATGAGTGCAGGTGGGTTTTGTAGAACATTCAGCTGCCCACTCTGACCACTTAAAGCAATGCCATCCCTTAAAAGTGTTACCCACCAATGGGCAGGTTGCCAAGGTGTTTTCAGTGTTGAACTTCTTTCCAACAGTTTGGCTGGTACTCTGCCATCCAAATAGGAAAACTACCCTCCCAAAAGCTTTAGATTGGTGTAAACCACAACCATCTCAGTGGAAAAGCAGCACATCTCCCTCTCGTCTCCTTCCCTGTCTCACAAACAGCTTAACAGAAAAAAGGCAGAAAATGCACCACTCACCTGGCTGAGTGTACACCGTCCCCAGATCCACTTTAAAGGAGCCTATCAGCACACTCCCAATCAGTTTATTGTGCATAACCTGTTAGAAAAGGGCTGATTAAAGGATGTCACTATCTGTCTTCCCAATCAGCATAAGAAAGAGCATCCAAACAAAGATCAGATTTGGTTCAGAGGCAATAAGCAACAACATCCAGCACCATCCAAAACTGGGGGCACGTAGCCACAGCAGATACAGCAAGTATTTGAAATATATTCTTTACCCAACGTTGTGCCAATTTAGAAAACAATATAATTGCATCTGAGTGGAATCACACATGTTCATCCCAGGTCTCTGGGTTGTAGAGAGCAAGAATTAGATGGATGCTCCTTCAGAGGAGATGCAGTTATATTACTTACCCTGTCACTTCTAAATAAATCATAATGAGTATAAACACATGGGACATAACTGGTTTCACACCAGGCTGCAGGAAACTTATCACTTTCTGTGCAATAACAGAATTGCCATAAAAAATGAGTACACTCGAAGGAGAAAGAATTTAAGTGTTTCTTGGCAACATTTTGATGTGCACATAAACCAAGAGACTCAATTCTAACCTACCCCCCACAATATTAATGAAATCAGAGAAGTGATATAGATGTAGATTAGATGGCAAGCAGGCCCCAGCGAGTCTGTGTCCGTGTTCTTCCTGCCAAGTAATGAATTTAATTTAATTCAAATTTAATTAATAATTTTCAATTGCCATGATTCCTGGACCTGTGTATTTCCGTGTCTGGTTTTCAAATACTTGCATGTGGTTCACTTTACAGACAAGGCAGAGGTTAGCAACAACTTCTAAGGGAAGATTTGCTCTAGAACTGTATTTCTTACGAAATGTGTCTCACCTGGTTTCAGAATAGCTTAAAAAGGTTGAAACCTATTCCTTGGTTGTGGAAATGCCTCTAAAAGAGGCTGAATTTTCTAGAACACCTTGCCCAAATTGCAAAGAGAAACTAAGCTCATTCAATTCCACAGAAGCTAAATCCAAATATTGAAAGTAAACAATCAAGCCTCTGATAGCATTTCAGGAGTCTGGAATACATCACATCCTCTCTTTGGACCTACAAGTCATAGATAAGGATACTTCTAGATAGGAAGACTTCTGCAATTTTGCACTGGATTTGTCATGTGACTTTATTTTCTACGCTTTCCAAGAGCAGGAGATATACATTTCTAAGTAAAGATCACTGTTGCCTTCATCAAGATTTACGAGAAAATTCAGGAAATTTCTAGTTGCTATACAATGTCCTTCCCTGTTAAGGGCCTACGGCCACTGTGACCTAGGAAACACACTCAGTTCCCCTTGGTAATTCCCCACTTCAACATGGAAGCCATTTCCAGAGTTGAAAAGTCAAAAGTAGACAAAGGAGCAGTTTTATTTTACTCAACTATTAAAACTTAAAAATTAAACAACCTTGATGTGGAAGAGGAGTCAGTGCAAAGTCAATGCTTCATGCACAAGTACTGCTTTCCCTCAGTCCCTGGTGCTGTCAGCATTGGACCTTCCCTCCTACAAGGCTGGACTAGGGCACACATAGGGCTGGGAAGAAGTCCTGAAAACTGTTTGGTGTCTCCCTGAAGCCAGGCAGTATTATAGCTTTGGAGGAAGTACATGGGAATGCCCAAATCAACAGATCCAACCAGGAGAGATTAAAGGGGGAAGAAGGCTGGAGCCTTTCTATAGGAAAAAATCCTACAAGCTTCTTTAAGACTCAAAACCAAAATGAAGGTATGTGGTGAGCCTGAAGTGGTGATGTCTCATTGCTCTTTCCCCATTTCCTCTCCATGACAACATTTCCAGAGAGTGTTAAATGTTAAATACATAAAACTCACTTCTCTGTCCTTGAGGTTTGCTTTGTGAAATGTAAATGTTCCTGTTCCACTGAAATGATGTGAGTTTCCCCTCCCTGCAGTACACATTGTTTTTAATGCTGAGGAAATAACTCATTGCTTCTATACAACACTCTGCATCTTTCCTGATCTTTTTTTTCCTAACATGTTTTCTTCTAATGCAACAAAGCAGATGAGTGTGAAGTTTCTAGCAAACACCTCTTGTCTTCTCTGAGGGGGAGCATCATGTCCACACCATATCTAATTAAAGATTTGTGTCTTTTCACTTGACTGTAGATGACTTAAGGATTTTCTTCAGATTTTCTGAATGAGCACAAACACACATAGGGTTACACTGAGGAGTATTTCAGTAAGGGAGATACAGGTTTAGAACAAAAAGAGCACCTTAGTTTTACTGTGGTATTACTACAAGTTTGCTGACATGTACGGGAAGATAATAATGAAGAAAAAATCTAGTAATTAGCAGGTACTAGGAATTTGAAAGTCTCATTTTTCTCTTAAATGCAGGGTTTTAGCAGCTAGAATAACTGCTAAACTGATGGACAAGGGCACTAATCTATTTTGTTTTCCTTGAGCTTCCATATGCAGATAAATTCATTTTTACAGATAAAGCAAATTCAGTGCATTAATTATTGCTGATAATGGAGGCTGCCAATCTTTGTTTTTTCTTAAGTGAGATTTCTGCTAAGCAAGTGCTGTGAAACTTTCCATCCCTCAGGGTTTCCTTCACTCCAAGCACACATATTTCCTCTCTTTGTTTCTGTTCCCCTGATAGATTGCATTCTCCAAAACCATGTTGCAAAGTAATGAATCTCTGTTTTCAGTAGCATATATGAGCACTGCCCAAGGTTAGTTCATTGTTGTTACTGAGTTTTTTCCTAAAGTCATTTTTACCTAGAAGACCTTTAATTTCTTAGTGTTGCACCTTCATCAGCTATAAATAAGTTTGCTGAGCCTGATGAAACTATGCAGATAAACAGCAGGTAATGGTGACACATTTACCCACACCCCCAATGCAGTCAGAAAGCTGGCACTTTCCTCTCCACCACTGGATGTATGGAATCTTTATGAAAAGAATGTGAGATTGGAAAGACTGGCCATATCTCAGAGAAAAATAACTATGCATGCCCCAACAGCAGCAGCACACAGGAGATGGTGCCTCGGCACTGTGCTGATACATGAACCATGTCTGAAACACCTATGGGGCCACATGCTGTGGTATGTTGTGGGAGGCCCAACCTCAGTGATTGCCGCCATCAATCATCAGAACTCCACCTCAGACGCTTGGGACTACTCCCTAGAGGAGGATCCCGAGGGCGGGACTGAGGTTTAAGGCCTACCCGCCTCTCCAGAAAGTTCTGTTGAGTTGACGCCCTATTGGTTATTGATTATCTTGCCCTCCCCTCAACTGTTTTAATTGGACCCCAGATCTCTGAACCCTCCCCTCGCCCTGTAACCCCCTTGGTTGTGTCTCTTAACCCCTCCCAGTTTGTACATCCCTTAAAAACCCCTGCGCACCCCGAGATCTTCGGAGTTCTCCCTCCAAAACTCTCCCTCCCGGATCCCTGCATGTGTCCCCTCAATAAAGGAGACCCTGGGGGAGACCCCTTCCTGCAACCCTTCGCCTCCTTTGCCTCCTTTCAACGCGCCATACTCGCCACTTGCCCCAAGCCGCCTCACCTCAGGCATGAGGGACCCACGCCCTGCCCAGAGTCTGCCGCAGGCTCTCAGACCCCCCAGGCTGGCGTCCTTGGCTGAGGGCAGTCAGGAACTGCCAGGCAACACTATGTCATAGCAGTGGGGTGATACCTTTCTTAGTAAATTCTGTTCTCACAGATAAGAGGACATCAGGTCTGCAGATACCTTATGCAGTTACAAACTTCATATATTTGAGCTGTGTGTAATACAGTGGATTTGAATGGAACTTTAGGATTCCAGCTGTCAGTTTACTCCCAGCATTGAAAACCTAGTTGTCCAGCTGTCCATGTGTAAATGAACACACTTTATTCTGTAGCTGGGAAAAAGTGACTCTATTGGCAGCTCAGGAAAGGAAGTAGAGTGATGTGTCCTGTAGCTCCTGAGCACTGCTTGTTTCTGTCAAGTTCAACCAGCACAGATCTTTTCCTGTTGTACATTATTGAAATGGACAAAGCACTTCAGAGAAAAAGAACTTTTTCTGGAGCAACAACGCACTGTTTATTTGCCAGAGAAGTCTCTGACAAAATGGATGGACTTTTAGCAAAAAAAAGAGTTCATGAAGAGCACAGCTTGTAATAGTTCTAAATAATACAAATACAGCACTGTCCAGAGTCTCATGAGATCTTTAATTCCTTAGCAGCTCTGCTAAATGTGGTGAGGAGTTTTGGACAAGATAATTAACATGGCTCCATAGACTTGGCATTCCAAACTGCACATCATTATCTAATGCCCCAAGTCCAAGCGCATGTGCATCTTCCATCAGGACTGTTCTGAGATGTCACAGAATCAGAGTCACTTAGGTTAGAAAAGATCTTTAAGATGGAGCCCAACCATTAATGCAGCACTGCCAAGTCCACCACTAAACCGTGTCCCCAACTGCTACATCCACATGCCTTTTAAATCCCTCCAGGGGCGGTGATTCCACCATTTCACTGGGCAGTCTATTCCAGTGCCTGTCTACCCTTTCAGGGAAGAACTTTTTCCTAAAATCCGGTCTAAATTTCTCCTGGTGCAACTTGAGGCCATTTCCTCTTGTCCTGTCTCTTGTTACTTGGGAGAAGAGACCAACCCGCTGCACTCCCAGACAGCACGAGTGTCCCTGCTGAGGGTAAGGTGTCTGCATTAGCTTAGTTTAGTTAGAAACAGTTATATCTGAGGAACTGATACAAACCTGAAGTTTCAACTCAGTCATTTGGATCAAGTGGCAGCTTGAAAATTAGATGGATGAAGACAGCGAGGAGAAGAAGGAGCTAAGCTGCGTTTTGTCATTCTACCTTGGAGTTTGCCATGCCAGCAATGAGTGTCCTTGAAGATGCAGACTACATCTTCCTTTTGGGTTATGCTTCTTCAAATCTCTGGCAGCTGACTCTCCTCCTTATCCTCTCTTCTATCCTTTCTCTTTCCCATACTTCATGCTGACTTTCTAGCACTCTTGGTACATAAAATTATTTCTTTTTAACTACATTAAGAATAATTTAGAGTTGAAGTCACACAAACAACAATGACCTTACTTATCGTGCTAAGCTTTCCTAGGTACTTACAGAGATGTTGATTATTTTGTCGAACAGCAACACCTGTGGTCCAACGAAATCAAACACAAAGTACTGTGGGAAGAGGGGACAGAAGATCAGAATCATCCTTGTGCAGGTAGCCAGCACTGTCAGCTGCATGGTTCAGCATTCTGTGTTACTGCACAGAGCCCCAGTGAGAGCTGGGGGTGCTGGGGGGCAGTGGTGGACAAAGCAAAACTCTTTCCTTGCCCCTGACATGTTTCTTTCACGGCCCAACCTGTTTTCTACTCTTCTCCTTGCATGGCTGCACAGTACTTGTTTCACAAATGCCCGTGAGCCTCAGTGTGAATGAGAAGGTATTGACAAAAGGGACAGGAGGCACAAGGAAACTCAAAGGACCTGTTGGTTTTGGGGGTTGTTTCGGCCTTCTTTGTCACCAGTTGGAACAAACAGATGTCAAAGAAAGGCTGAAATAGTAGAAAAGGGAATGGAGATGTGGAGGGATGCAATATAGACAAAGCTTCCAAATGGATGATTTGAAAAACTGCTGCAGCAGTGGGGGTAAGGTGGAAAGTGGTGGAGAGGGTGGGGAGCAGGTTGGACAGACCTTGAGAAGAGAAAGAGCAAACAGATCTAAACCCAAGGGAGCTATTGCTAGTGCTTGGTCTCCTGGAGAGACCTCCCTGCTCAGATGTGGAGGTGCTGCAGACCTAATTCATCGCCTTACGAGCTACCAGATGGCAGAGTCCACCCACAGCCATTGAAGAAAGTGTCTTCTTTAAGAGAAAGCACCTACTTCATTGTAGAAAGGGGCATTTGTGCCTTCCTTTACTGTTGTTTGCTTCTTCTCATCACCTATCTCGATGATCACCACAGGATCGATGTTCTCACCCACCAGCTGCCTGGCCTCGATGATGGTGATGGCAATCTGTGGGGCACAAGGACACCATGGACACTCCTGGGCTCAGGTCCAGCCCGCCTGGGGAATTCACAGGGACATAAGGGCTGTCACCCCCTCCTCACCTGGTAGTTCTGGGATTTCACCTCCTCTTCATGAATTCTGGTCACCAGCTTTGCCCTGTTTAAATGACAAAAGAAGTCATTAGACATCTCTAGGCAAGAGGTGGTATTTGGACACACATTGGAAAGACTTCTCAACAGTAAGTGAGTATTGTTTATGACAGACAGCTTTGTTGTGAGATGTGAGGCTTGATTTCATCAGCAGAGACCATCTCTGTCTTTCTCATATACTTTTTGATAGGGAAATATTTTGCATCCACACAAACCAGTGCAGCTACCTGTCATGCACGGCAATGATTTCACTTGCTGATCCCATCAAACCTGACTCCATTCTTCCCTGGACTGCATTCCTCTCCTGTATGAAAAACACAACTACACAACCTGCTTGCTGTAGAGATTGCTGTTCCCTTTGGCTCATTTTCTTTAGCAGAGTTCCTTAGTACAATTGAGGCACCCTCGGGATCCGTTTCAATCTCTCCCTGCACTGGAGAGCATCTGGTGATATCACTGAACTGACAAGTGCATTCCACTCTGTCACGTGGGAGAGCAGGAGTGAAGGGATTACTGCTGTCAGCAAATGGATTTTCTGTCAGATGTTTTGTTCTAGGATAATGCCCTTCCCGGGAAGGGTGGAAAAGGTGTTTAGGGGGATGTTAGGCAAGATACATGAAGGAGCACCTTTTCCTATTTGGGCTTAAGGATCCAAAAGCACTGGACAGAGCATCGCTGTTCACTATGTCTTCCTCTCCCTCTTCTTGTCTTCCAAGAGTGTCGTGGAGAAAATCTGCACCTTCATCACGATCACCTGATGGAGAAAACAAAGTAAAACCCGTGTCTGATTTCTAGTAACAAAAAGCTCGTTTGGAGCAGACCAGTGAATGTATCATCATGAACCGAATGTTTTATCTATTTGGGTGTCCCAGTTAGAGATGCTCTCGTGGGCAGCTCCCCTCCTGCGCAAAATCATTTCCCATCTCTACGTGGCTGCAGCTGCTCTCTTCATCCCGTGTGCACCCACACCAGGCACATGCACACTCCCGAGTAAAGCTGCCAGCTTTATTGAGCCAGCCCATCCAGCCATCAGAGCCTATGCAGGTTGTGTATTTATGGTTTCTAAAAGAAGCAGAACTTCCGGGGAATTCAACACATATAATAAATTATCTACTGGTAAAGTAGAAAAAAACCCCTCAAAAATGTGCTATCTCTCCATGGTGGGAGGTAGGCTGACTTTTTTAGTTTACCACAGAGCAGTATGAAGTCACAGAATCTGAACGTGGACTTAATGAAACAGTTAATGAAAAAATAATTAGCTCTCTGTTTATTTGAGAGCAATAAGGAGTTTACTGCCTGTTTTATCAATGCTAAGCCTTGACACACAATTCAAATGAGTTCACATGAAATCAGATCTCATGTAATCCCCCACCACCTGCTCTTCCTTGTTGCAATACTGATTTATGAGACCTTACCCAATGCATCTTTGTTTGCAATAGTCAGCCCTTTCTCGCCTTTTTTCTTCTTCTTCAGCTTCATGCCAGCAAACAGCCCCTTTCTGAAAGAGTAAAGAAAATTGATCACTGCAGTATCTTCAAACCTTTTTCTGTATTGTTTTCAAGGAGTTGTTAAGAGGGAGTTTTGATTTCCAAGCAACATCATCATATTCTGAATTTCCTTTTATCGACAGCAAACAAGAGAAAGCTCTGACTTTTTGCTTCATCTCACTTAGTTTCTTTTTAAAGTTTGGCCATGTACAGGCAAACATAATGTGACAAGAGCCAAAACTTCTGTTCAAACCAACATGGCAAGATGCAAAGAAAGGAAATCAAAGATAAGTTTTCAATCTACCAACTTCCCACACATGTAGTTCATTCCTTATGCCTGTGACAAGACCAGAGATAAAAGGCAGAATACAGGATCCAGATCAAAAGCAGTTTTCCACCGAATTAAGATAAAGTCATTTGTGTAAAACCCTTGATGACGACACCCAAGGTATCAGTGGCACATACACCACATAATTTAGGTAGTTCTCGCACCCCTTCAGCAGCAAAATAATGAACAAGCCTGGACAAGGGTTCTTCCTCAAGCTATGTTAGAGAGATGCTTCTGCCTAACATCAGTTCACCCAAGAAAATAAATACGCCACGTTTTTCAGAGGGAGAAACAATCTATGCTGCTTGCAAATTTTATGCTATTAACTCTACTGACAAGCCAGGTAGTGAGAGTCAAATACAGAGAATTCAGTATAACAGCAGCATTTTTCAGGTTCTTTGTTGACCACAAGCATGCAGTGACAAACATTCAGCAATTTTTTTTCCTCTGTCATTAGAGGATTTGTTTGCCTAAATTACTGCAGGTATGAAAATTTATCTGGAGAAGCACACAGCCCAACTAGCCAAAACAAGCAGGCACCTACAAGCTGAGTAAACCTGATAGCAACCAGTGCTCAAACATCTGAAATCATCTGCAAACTCCAGCTGTGGAGGAAAAGATACTGCAAACTGAAAAGGGAAGTTTGTAGTGTTTAAAGGTTATATTCACAGCAAGCAAATTAAGTTTACTGGCCAGCCCAAGAGGAATGTCAGCAATGTAGGGCACAATAGCAGAAAATGAACAATTTCTGTGTGCCAAAGAATGCTAAAATCTGATCAGTGTGAGGGGAAATGCCCAGACAAAAACATGCCTCAAGCAAAGCAAGAGTCAGACTGTGACTGGAGGGAATGGCCATTAATAAAGCCTGATGTGTTAACTGGGCTGTCTTCCATGATTATGTTTACATAACGCTTGAAACTGATTCAAGACAGAACTGCAGAAGGTGCCACAGGGTGATGGAAAGAGAACTAGCCAAGCTTTGGATAACTATGTGGTTCCAAGAGCAAAATCCATCTTTGAAGTAAACCAGATTTCAGTCTCGGGTTTTTAGCCTGCTAGAGGTTTGGGCACAAAAAGGCATCAGGCTGCACAGGAGCTCTCCTGCACCCCTGACCCCAGAGGTTACCTTGGCCAAGGTAACCATGCAGAGAAGTGTCCCTTGACAGTGCTGGAGAGGCAGCAAGCACAGGGCACTTGCAAGGCTCAGCTATGGGAAAGAAGAGCGTGGGTTTGTTTACCAGGAGAGCAGGGCAGCGTTCTGTGTACATGGGATTTGCCAGAGAGAATCTTCTCTATAAAGATCTAAACCAAGTAAATGAAGTCTTCAGGGAACTGAATGAATCAATCCTTCACAACAGGCCTCATCACTTTGATATGTAAACTGCTTGTCAGCCAGTGTCAGTGTGCACACTCTAATACTGTGCACATGGGTAACATCCACACTGCTCGATAAAACCAGTTAGGCTTCTTGAAAGTGTTCTGTGGGTACTCCTTCTGTGGTAAACAGTTTGATCTCATGGAAGGAACAAAAAAAGTAAACGTTCTTCAAATTTCCACAAAATGTTTTTCACTACAGCTTTGACATAAATTCAATCAACTCCTGAAAACTTGAAAATTATTCCATCCTGTCTTCCCCAAGATGGTGCAAAATTTAACAAGAGAAAGTTTCAGCCTTTTATGAAGCTTCACCAGATTTGATAATGACCCCAAAGTTATTAATTCCCATCCATATCCCTAAGCCAGGCATAAAACTGTGTGCCACCTCTAGGTAAACCCCAAAGATATCCTGAGGAAATGTCTCCCGTGTTCTCCCAGGACCTTCTGGCTATCAGTGAGACACAAACAGAGGAAATCAGGAGAGACTGGTGGTGCAGGAACACTCATTCACCTGCCATGGACCTGTGGGGAGGTTGGAGGTTGTTAGTGTTGTGGTATTACTCACAAACAGCAGTGAAGATTTAACCCCCATATACTACATGATGCACAAATAGAGGTTTTGCTCTTCTTGGATCCTGCAATTTAATTTGAGATACAATAAAGCAATTTCATGTCCAAAGAGAAGGCGGATGAAAGAATTCTTACAGGCTACCAAGAGGTTTCCTGTTTTAAGTGCTTTGATTAGAAGCAATTAAAAATCAGCCACCTCAGCTAATCAAGAACATTTCTTAGTTCAAAGAGGACTGAGAGTCCCAGCTCCTTTCACAAGGGGATTGTAAAAAACCTGAAGTTAGGAGAACTTTTTCGTTTCTGCATGTGCACAGTACAGTGTGAACCTTAGTTTCTGACTGTGATTCATTGAGGTTTCCCTGATATAAATAGTAAATAAGAGTGAGACATCAACCATACCACAGCATTTGACTATACTCAGACCCTGCTGAATTTGCACCAGGACTCTGTAAATACAAGGGTTCATTTCCTGTTATCAGTGCCACAGGTCCACTGGGCCTCTGAATTAATTTTCATACTTCAAAAGAAAGACTCTCAACTTTCATTCTCCTCTTGTCAACGTTCATCCATGGCAGCTTCCAGCTTTCAAAAAATTGCTTTCATGCCCTTTCTTTTCATTTAAGCTGTTCCATCATGGAAGAGGCTTCATGATCACATCTTGCACAACATAATGATCTCTCAGATATCCAGTAATTGCGATTTGCAGTCTAATGTAAAGGAAAGTCGGCCAAAAAAATCAACTTCGGAGCTGTCAGCATGAGAGTTCAAATACCCTTGTTAATACGGAACCTCAGAGTTCCTCCACAGATTAGTATTTTCTTCCAGCAAAATCTTTTCAGAAGTCTGTGTGCTTAGAGAGTTGATTGGCTTCTTGCTGAGGGAGTGGTTACACACCATCCAGAGACAAACAGGAACTCCTAGGGTGCAGGTTACCTACCTCACTGTAGGCACTCACTGTAGGATGGCAGAGAACACTTCACTGTCGCTTATAAAGTCAGAAGAATATACTGAGCTGTCTAAACACATGCACGTGTAGCTCAAGGAGGGACCTTCTGTCCCCTTCCACAGAGCCCCCTCTCCATGCACTTTTCCAGCACTTGTTCAAGCAAAACCCAGACTTGGGGTTAGCCTGCATTAGGCCAAGATACTTGTCAAGGTCCATTTTCGTAGTCTTGAGATGCCCTTCCCTTGTGCTGGTGTGTGAGCTGTGCTCCTGGTGGGCACAGAGGAATGAAACCAGGGAGGGAGATCTGGAAACACAGAGGACAGAAGCAGATACAAAACCCGTTTTATCCAGTATGTCTCCTGAGGCCATCCAGTTCCGACATGGACAGGCTGACAGAGCTGCCAGTGTGCTCCTGGCAGCAGAAAATCATTATTGGAGCAGCTGCCCTGCTTTCCCCCAAGTCCCTTGCTCCCTGGAAGGAGCAGTCTCAGCAAACCTTTTGGAGCCATCAAAATTATTTAGTTCAGGGATGATCAAAGGTTTGTGCAGCTCAGCTCTGAGCCAGCTCCAGTGCCTCAGGATTGTAAGCCATGGTGATTGCCTTGGCTGAGGAAGTATTAGAAACTGAAGAAAGAGGAAAAATAGCCTTCAGCCTTCCTACACATAAACGTAAAATTTGATAGGTGGGTTTGTATCTTTGGATTTTGTTATTTGCATTTTGTAAGATGTCATGGTGAGGTTTTTATTCAGCTCCTTAAAATTCCACTTCTTTCAATGTAAGTTCATTTTCAAAAGAGTTTTTCAGTGGATCAAACAGTACTGCACCAGGTGAATAATTATCTCCACATGGTTAGTCCTAATTTCCATGAAATAAACACAAGCAAAAAGAACCTAATTCTCTAGGTTATAAAAATGTTGCTTCTTTTCTTTTCAAATGGGGAAAAAAGTATTCCAAAACACAAGAACGACTCTTGGCTAATTTTAATCACTTCCACAATAAAAGGAAATTGAAAGGAGAAGTAAATTGTCTCATAACTTAAACCCCATTTTTCCAAAGAATAAAATATAATTACAGTACAAAGATGGGGCTCCAAAATGAAAAGTCTAATCAATGTAAAACAGTCACGTAAACACAGGTGGTTAATTCAGAACTATTTTTTATTAAGATAGTATGTCATTTGTGATAATAAATGAAGTCCCAGAGAAGAAATTTATTGCACTACATTTAATTATCAAAGAGGGCTGAATAAAATAAATCCTATGTTCTTGGGCATATAGAAAGCAAAAAAATCTTAATGAGTGGTTACTGATGTACTCATTTCATGCCTTCTTTTCTCAGAATTTTAGAAGTTAAGGGAAGACTTTGCCTGTTTATTCATTTAATTTACTCCATTTCCCAGTGCAGGGTTGCTTCATGCAGTATACTGTCAGATCCTTCATCCTGCTTCAGTAAAGAACCTCCCTTTATCCCCAAATCCATTACTTCTGCTGTGGTTCTTCCAAAGCTTGGAGCTCTTACCAGCTGCCTTAACCTGTTTACACTTTTCCTGATTTCCCCTGGTTCTGCTGTTTTGACAGGTCCAAGGCTTTGCAATAGGAAAGCTTCAGCTCTTCAAGAAGATGAATACAGTATCCTGTTTGACAAGCTGCAATAACACAATTTAAACAAAAAGCTGTGGCACACACACAGGTATCAATTCTGAGTCTTGGGGTTTTTCACATCTATGTGACACTGTGACCTTACATTTCTTGTCTCAACTATTAATATCTCATCAATTAGAAGACAAAATTGCAAGTTGACAATACAGTGGTCAGGATTAGTTACACACTGGCTCTGTGCATTCAAGAGCAGGCTCAAAAATAGCTACTCAGGAGAAATTCTGCTGTCTTTGAGGATAATTCTGTGTAAAAATTCAGTTTCTTGCACTGCAGCAATCAAAACCTGAAATCAGCCGTTAAAATGCGTAAGAAATGAGACAAAAATGTCAGGGAACATCTTATGCCACTAAATTACTGCATTTTGGCTGCAGCTTGCTGCTTTGTCTTCCCCTCTCAAAAGGAACCCAAAACTCAGCAATGCAGAGAAAAGACTGTGAAGTGTGATCAAAAGAGAGTCCTGGCAGAGTCTATTCAGCCTGAGAAAGAGATGATAGCCTGTTTTTCAGGTGATGCAGTAAGGAAAAAACAATGAAGCATGTCTGAGAAGTGCTGAACTGACCACCAAACGCTAGAAGATGGCCCTGGAGTCATCGCTGGTGGTCGCTGAAGTCAGCAGCTCAGTGTGCAGCATCAGTTAAAAACATCCACACCGTGCTAGGTGTTGTCAGGATGGGTATTAGAAAGAAAGGAGTGAGTGTCATTTTGCCTCTAAAGCGCTGGTGAACCTACACAAGGTCATGACACAGGATCACAGAATAAATCAGGTTAACATCCCACATTCTGTGTGCAGCTTTGGTCTCCACATCTCAAATAAAGCAACAGGATTAGAGAAGGCACAGAAAAAGGGTGGGAAAAGACGGTTTATGACAGACTGAAACAGCTGTAACTCTTCATTTGGAGAGGAGATGACTGAGTGGGAATAGAGTGAAATTTTATGAGTCTAGACTGACAAATAAGGTGAAAGCAGAACTGCTTGTTACTCAGCATAATTCACAGCACTACAATGAGGATGCACTTGATGAAACAAGACTGAAAATACTAAAAGGACCAGACAGGGATGTATCCATTAACGCTCATGATAAAAATGTTCTGGATGCTAAGTCGAATGGACCACAGAAAGTGCCCAGGCTCATGTGCTCTCCCTGAATATCCCATCCTTTTGCCACTGCTGGAGAAAAGCACAGTGCCAGATGGATATGAGATCTGACCTCACAGGGTATTTCTCCTGTTCTGGTCATTCCCTGATCATAAATACCAAATTTGTATATGGCTGGGTCACCTGGCAGTCGTGCAGGTAAGGGTTCATGATTGTGTTTCTGTCTGAATGACCAAAGTGCACAGCATAAGCTTTTGCCAAAATTATAGCTAATCCAGCATAAAGCCTGCTAGTGAAAAAAAATAAAAGTGGAGCACACTTGAGCAAGAAGCTGAATTCATCCCCAGTTAGCACAGCCTCATGTGATCGCTATGTTTTTGAGAGGTACCTGGATTTACTGTATTTTTTAAACACACCTGAAGTGGTCTCAGGAAGTGAGCTATAAAATAATGAGTGACATGGAAAGATGGAGAGAAAAGGAGTGTCTCGGTTTCACTCCCCAGACCACAAAAAAACCAGCACTCAATGACATTATCAGGCAACAAGTTTAAAACAAATGAGGGTGTGAACAAATGAGGTATTCTTCAGTGAGACACATAAATCATAAGACACATTGCAAGGAAGGTCGTTGAGTTAGCGAATTCAAAGGGATTTCAGGCATATTAATGGAGTTTGTGGACAGACAGCCTGATATCCATCCAGCTCATAAACTGTTTAAGTGCATGAAAGTGCTGAGGGCCTCTCTCATACCCATTTCACAAACTGTATTTCCAATTATCCACCTTTGGCCCCTCTTGGGAGGCACAAACTGGTTTGACATGCTTGCATGTTTTCCAGAATTTTAATTTTAAAAGAATATTTCTCTACATGCAGAAGAAGAAATACCAAGCATACTGATACACACTCTGAACAATCTGCAATTTGAACTTTTGCACTGTGCACAGCTCTGCCTCAAAAAATCTAAAACTCTAAACTCTGAGAAGGTTCCAGAAACAGCAGCACCACAGCACAGTATCTCCAAAAACACTGGCCACTTACCCTGGCACATACAGCCTGTCCCTTCTGCTGAAAACCAATATATTTTTGTTGACACAATTAGCATCCTTATGCATCATGAGTCATGATAGCAAGGAAGCCACATCCTGAACAACAAAGTGTTCAACAACTTTTCTTGTGTCAATGCACAAGAGCTGGGTAACAGATCTAATAAACACTAACATATGCCTGCAAAACAAAGAATGCAGTTGTTACATGCGGGGAGGTAATTTCTTTTGTTCCTACGCCTCTTAGAGTTCTTTCCTCCCTGTGCAGGGATCCTGAGCCATCACCTGCTGAACTCTGAAGGACTTTCCATTACTTTGTGTAGTTAGAAATTATTAGACAGCACAAGGCATTAAAGACTAGGCCTATACCAGAAATAATAATCACACCTCCAGGAACAGTTAAAACAAGCATTAAAGGACTTGTTGATTTTCTTTTTCTTCAAGAAAAAGTCTTTAAACATAATTAACTGAATTTATTCAAACCCTGGAGGAATTTCCTGAGGGTATAAGACATACCTGTGGGCCTGAGGTGCCACTGTTGAGGGCTCCATCCTGCTGTTTTTCTTTCAGTCTCTACCTTTTACATTGCAAACATGCTCTACAAGCTTATAGAACCATTTAGGCTGGAAAAGACCTCTAAGATCATCAAGTCCAACCATTAATCTGAGACTGCCAAGTTCACCACTAAACCATGTCCCTGAGTACCACATCGACATGTCTTTTAAATACCTCCAGGGATGGTGACTCAGTCACTTTCCTGGGCAGCCTGTTTCATTGGTTGATAACTCTTTCAGTGAAGAAAGTTTTTGCAATATCCAATCTAAAACCTTCCCTGGCTGCATTTGAGGCTGTGTCCTCTTGTTCTATTTGCATTTAGGACCGCATTTAAGTTTGCTTCTTGCTGGTAGCAAATGTGGTGCCTGGTTAGTCAATCTGGTAAACACTGAACAAGAACAAAGATTTCTCTCAGTGCAAACATTAACTCCTCTTGCTCTGCAGAGATCTGCAGGAGCCAGTCAGTTATGGAAGCCCTGCACTGCTCTTGAACAGCAGCTCCAAGACAAAAGGCCACCAGGATTTTCACACCCACCAAGACACCTTGAAAAAGTTTAGATTTCAGACAGCCTTAGCAACCACTCTAGAAAAATAGGCCTATCTAAAGTATTCACTCACTTCTTTTTTAATAAGAACATTTCTTTTTCCACCCGTAGCTTGCCTGACTTCTCTCTATTGCAGCCCAATGTACAAGGCTCTGGATTGTGGTTCCCCCTTCTACTCCTCCCGCCTCCCTAGTTCAAAGACTTCATATCTGTTATTTTTAGTTAACAAACCATCATATCAGTCACAGCTCTTGCCTCCAGTCCTGTAAGTACAGCTACTTCCTTGACATTTCCTCTTGGACTCCAGTCCTTGCTGAGAACAAATTACAGAGGCACAAGACCACTTTTTTTCTGCACTTCCCAAAGGCCATTTTCACATGGTTCTTAACCTTGTCTGATAGGACCTGGCCTTTAAAGAGTACAGTATATTACTGTGAGGTGGAACATCTCATTAAGGACACTTTTGGAATTAAATATTTGAACCCCAGCAGAAGGATTAATTACTCCCAAAATACATAATTAAGTTCCCTGCTGTGATGAAGTACCCACAGCATGCAAGGTATCAGTAATTTTGCTGGAGTGAAAAATGCAGAGAAATTAAACTACAATAGACAGCTTAACCCAAGCAATCTACCATGGTCAAAATTCTCCATCCTTTTGTTTCCTTCGGCAGAATTCAGGGAGATGGCTGCCTCTGCAGGTTTACTTGCTTTTCCTCTGTTCAAGAAGATTCCAGCCTAGCTGTCCAGAAGCTGCCCTGCCTTTAACCAGCATCCATCACACTCTTGTTTGACTTAAGTGATTGAGCACAGCTCTGCTCAGAGGAGAAATGGTAATTAAATCAGATATCTCATATGCTCCTGTATCTTTGAAAAGCATATGCAAAATGCCCTTTTCTCCACTAGAGCAGAAAATTTATGTTTTTTTTTCATTCACCCTTCTGAATTTTGCAATTAGCCCCAAGTTGTTGTGCTGGCTTTTACTGGGGATACTCTTCTGCAATTTATTTTCTTTTCCTCACCTTCCTTGTCTTTCCTAGTTTTGGGTAATGATGTGCTTATGCCACAGACAGTTACTGTTGCTTTACCTATCTACTTCCCTTAAAAGGCTTAATAACTTTCTCATTAAAAAGCATGAGCTACACTAAGGAAGGAATTGGAACATGGATAATGGCACACCTAGTTCAGGCAGACTGGGTTGACAGCAGAACAGTGTGGTCACCTGGGACGCTCCACACAGCATGGCCATTCCAAAACACCTTCACCAAAGTGAGGTTTTAAAGCACCCTGTTCCTAGATGAAATCCTAAACACCAGCAGCAGTCACTGAGCCCTCTCACTGGAACCGTTACTTGCAGTCTGATAATATTTTTTAAAAAGTTTCTCTTGCAGGGCTGAATTGAGAAATTATTCATGACCCGTTCAGTGTGGTTCCAGTACCCTGCCCTAGAAATTGCAACCAAGTAAGGAGAACTGGCAGCCCTGCAGGAAAAAGCTGTCAGGGGGAGAGAGTCCTGGGCACCCAAGTACACACCAGTGGGTGATCAGTTTTGTTTACCAACATCCTGTCAAGCAACCAAACTCTGCTTACCTTTTCAGGGAGCTTCTCTGCCAAGCTGCTAACATCCTGCCCACCTGCATCCAGGTCTCCAACAGCTTATTTTCTAACTGAGCAAAGCTTCCCATAAAACGTGAAACCATCCAATAACATCCCCTTTGCTCAGCTGGAAATGGTGGCTCTGCATTGAGGACTCAATTAGCACTTGAGTAGCAAAAGCTGAAGTGACCACTCAGCAGATGCCCTGACCTGATTGCTAACTGGGACTCTTTCTTGCTTCCTTTCTTAGAAAGTAACAAACTCAAATCGGGATTAAAAAGGGAGACACTTTGTTGGGAAGAAGGAGAAAGTAGAGAGTATGTTTGTCTTGACTTCATTTTCTATAGGAAATGTTTTCAGACTTAGGAAATATAACAGTTAAGATTCAATGTGTACAGAGGTGTAAATCAGCCTTCAGGCCATATGGGATGCCTGCCTTGAGCTGCCAACAGGGCTTTTTTAAGTGGATGTAAACATGTACACTGCTCCTCAGTCCATGTGCCTCCAGACTGGCAAGGCTGGCAAGAAATCCCACAGGCTGTTTTATAACTAAGTGCTGTAACAGCAAGGAAAGGCTGTGAGGGTGGTGTCTCCTGTTCTTGTTGCTGTGAAGGACCAAGTTCCAGGTGCAACCTGAGCCCACGTTTTCTGAAGTTTATGTTTCCAGAGCTGCTGTGCAACAAGTAGGGCAGAAGCAGACTCCATGTGTGTGTCTATACACACTCTGAAATCAAGCCATGTTTGCAGATCACATGGTACAACGGAGACTCCTCTTCCAGGAACTACCCTTTCCACTTATTACTACTCACTAGAAAAGCCATGGGTTCCCTATAGAAGCTAGACATTAAATTACTGAAATCAGACCATGGGATACTTCCTATCTGTATGACCACAGTACTGACAATTCCATTCCTCTCACCCTTTGCTTGAGAAACTAAAAACTCTTCAAGGCAGAGACTTTCTGTGAACATAGCTGGACCCAAATGCAGTAGGTTCCTGGCCTTTACCTGCCATTGTGTCAGAGACAGTGAAAAATGTTAGCATAATAATCCTGGCGATTGCTGTGGCACCCAGCAAGTGCTGGGTGGAGGGCACAGTCCCCATGGTTGGGAGAACAGGCTTCAGGGTGGTGGTAGCCAAAAGTGAAACTTCCGTCAACAGGTGATTAACAGCATCTTATTAAAACCGGTGTAAAGCAAAGGGGGCTGGTTCCAGCTGTAGTGTTAGTACAGGAAAGCAGCAGCAAGGAGCCCCACAGGTACCCTGCCTTCACCTTGTCCATCACAGATCACAAAACACATCACAAATCACTGCCTAGGGGGAACACCTTCCCAAGCGTTGCCCATTTTCTCCCCTCCCTTAGTAAATCCAACCTTGGCAATATTTGTTAAATTCTTTTTTTTCCCTGCCATGCTCAAAGTTCAGCTTTGCATCTCCCACTCTCACCCAGCAAGAGCACCCTTGCAACAGCTGTGAGCCTCAACCCACCAGCCAGGCACCACAGGGCAGTAGTCCCTCTGCCCAATGGATTGCTCTATGCCACAGAAAGTGCTGGCATGTTCATTTTATGAATCTGAGGCTGAACAGAAACTCCCTAGTATTTACAGAGTGGGTGTTTCTCTGAGCTGCCTGATAAATCAGGGTGGTGGCTGTGCCCAGCACCAAGTTATAGGATACTTAGGAGTGTCAATAAATAGAAAGCTTACATAAGGGGAGGTTTTCAATAGTCAATAAGTTAAAAATGTGACTCAGCCCCTCTCCTGTCAGAAAAGTCGACCAGACCTGGGCTAAGTCCGGCCTCCAGTGAAAGGCAAGGGATAAGAAGAAAGTCAAGATACAGGGTTTATTTCCAGCCTCATTCCTGCCGTATCAGTAAAGTTGTGTAGCCTTGAGTGGTCTGTTCAGCTAATGGATTTAAAACATTTACCTGTCCCATGGGCAGAGCATCAGACTTGTGTGGTTTGAAATGTGCTCGGATCAAAACCATAGCATTTATAGAGACGGGCTTGTGCACCTGAGGACAAAATGGTTCCTCACAACTACCCTGGGCACTTAGTGTTCCACGTGTTTTGTATTCGGTTTCTTTAATGGGTGCAGAATATTGCTCTCAATCACCTTTGAGACCCTGAGGGACCTGGAGCCATTTGTTCCACTGATACAGGTGGTAGATGCCCCATCTCTCCATTCAAGGACAGGCTGGACAATTCCCTGAGCAACCAGATCTAGTTGAAGATATCCCTGTCTACAGCAGGGGGTTGGGAGCAGATGACCATTAAAGATCACTTTCAACTCAAACCATTCTATGATTCCAAATCAAACTGGGCGTGTTGCAAGCAGTTATAAACAGTTGTGACTCCATTTTGTGGCAAGCCAGAGGACATGGAGCATAAATCATCTGCTGACAGGGAGTCCTCAAAGAATTGGAATGACTTCTTTTGGAGAAAGTTGGTTAGAAAAACTGAGATGTTAAATAGGCTGTCTACTCAGCAGGTATAAATTGGTGTGTTCTCTCGGTGACTGGGTGGCCCTATCAATAAGATTCCTCTAATTTTTCAGGGAAGAAAATATGAGTCAAAAGCCATGCAGAAGCATCTAGCTAATGATCCAGCTGAAAATAGGTAAAGAGGTTTTATAGAGCCAAGTATAAGGAGCAGAATTTGGCTCTTGTAAGTGGTGCTGCAGAGCTTACCGAGGTCCAAATGAAGTGCAGATATGGAAGTGGCTGTACAGGCCCATAGCAAGAGCATTTTTCTAGTGCTCCCTACAGCTTTGGGGAGCAGGTTGCAAGGTGGTCACACAGGGATGGAGCGTTAGAACCTGCTGGTCTGTGCAAGACCTGGCTAATGTGGGGCAATGCTGTTGGTTACTCTCAGTAAGTGTATTTCTTCTTGAGTATTGAACAGGTGGATGCTTTGATGTAAAGGAAAATATTTCAAATTTGAGAAATATAATAAGTGCTTGTGGAAGTGAAGTATTACGCTCAGTGCCCTGCCCAGGGAGACCTCAGTGTTCTGATACCATCCCTAACTCAATCTTTTAGCACTTGCTTTACTAAAAATTTTTATTTCAGGGAGATAAGGACATAGAGAAGGGCAGAGGGGGTGGTACTCAAGAGCCCTGAGTTGTAATCCCACCTTCACTCAAGGCAGGTGAGCAGCTGCTGGCAGGTCTCTGCACCCCTGCTTCGTCTTCCACCTCCCTGCTTGTACAGCAGGTGTTGCTATGTGGCTCAGGCAGCACCGAGTGACTCAGACCCCTGCTAATGCCATTGGTTCTACTTCTGCAGTCATAAAAACTACTGTATCTGCAGAAGTAATGAAGCATCAGTGACAGACTATGGGTTGTGCTGGTCTGCAAAAGAAACCTGCTCAGCTGCCAAGTCACAGAGCAGTGTCACGGCCAGGTCAGCCAGGAGGGGTCTGTAGTCTGCCTATAGGCAGTGATGATACCTGACTTTGTGCCCTGGGAGTGTTAGAACAAGCGTGGGGCTTGTTCCTGACCGAGCCTTGTTCTGTGAAGCCAGGCATCCCTTGCTGAGCCATTTCTCACAGGCAGTGGTTCAACCCTTCACATGCCATGCCAGGTCTCTGTACTCAGCCCATGCTTTGCTGCTCAGCTGTGCAATCTACCTCTCCCCAGGGGGCTTCTTATTTTACAGTACTCACAATATACTTAGTCTTTGACTTTCCAAAGTCCATTAGCAAGATTTGTCAGCAAATTATTGTCAAAGTAGCAAAGGAGAGGAATCATCAATCCCATCTGGGTGGACCTGGCCCACAATATTATGTATGCTTTGGACATGGCTGTCAATCCCAAGTCAGAGGTTAGTCTCTTGTCAAGGTATGAGTTAAGTCACAGTGGTTTAATTCCTCTCCCTCTCTTGCATTCCTGGTTATGGGAGGCTGCCTGGGTCATGGATATGAAACACACTTAGGGCTGCTCTACTTTGTACCAAACCCTGTCAGTGCCAAGAGCAGCACTGCGAGCTCTCACGTGCTCTGATGGGGAAACAAGGCTCTGCCTTCTGCCCAGTATGGCTATCAGGACTCATGACCCAAAAATACAGCCCATCAATATAACCCTCAAATGTCTGGCTGGGTCATCACCCTCCCATGATGACATAAAATATGCTGTGAATGCCAATTAAGCAGTGACATTTGCAAAGATGTTCCTGTTTTATCAGTAGATTGTTTGCACTGGAACGTAACCATTGACTGGTGGGCAGGGAAGAATTAATCCCAAATAAATCCTTTCTGACACAGGAACAAAACCAGAGTGTTTGCTGAGGGAAGTGCACAGCATCTCAGTTTATCACACACACAAAGTGAGGTTCTCTACCAAGTAGATATGAAGTTCAAACACGGCTCAGGAGGACGAGCAGGTTGGTTTCCACAAACAAAAAGGTGTGAGCACAAAGCAGCTCAGAAGTCACTACACCTGGCACAGAGCTGCTTTTTTATTCCAGCCTCAGAAAGTTTGTAGCTCACCTTACCAAGGCAAGTACAGACATCCAGCAGAAAGGGTCCTGGTGAGCAATTGTGGAGGATAAGGGATGTATCTTGCCCTCCCAGAGTTTTACCAAAAGCTACTGATAATTCTTGAGCACATAATATAGTTCTCTATTTACAAATGCCTACATACGACATTAAAGTTATGATTTTTGCATTGCCCACAGACTGACAACACTTTTTTTCACTTCCTGTGTCCCTGAGATCCCACACTGCCAACATTAGATCTCTTTCCTTTTTAAATCTATCCTTACAGTATAAATCTGTTCTTCTTGTCCCTACTTCAGTCCCAGTCCAAATAAGTGAAAAGACCATAATTGACCAATATAAAAGATGCTCCTAGATGAAGAGGCAAGCATCTTGTGGTTCTGACATTTCTTGAAACAGGTTGAATATCCCACTTATCTTAAAGTGCAAGGGACTCACTTATTCTGGTTCAATGGGGCTGCGAAATGCTAGAGCTTACCAGCCACATATTCCAGAATAACCTCCTGTTCTGCAAAACTTTCAGATCAATTTTCAGTATGATTTTAGAGGATTATCTTCATAACAGACATATCTTTTGAAAACCAGAAGAGCAGATGCTGCCTTCAGCATTTCTATAGATATCAAGTTTAAAGTGAGTATTTCATGGAATAGCTGCTGCAGTAACTCTGTTCTGGTCCAGACAACAATCATTGCAAGGTGACTTGATTTTCACTATGGATAGCCTGTACCCTGACAGGCCAGATAAACTCCTTTATTCTCCAGTTCTGAACCAGTCACATGAGAGAGAGAAAAATAATAACACTTGGAACAATTATTTGTAGAGTGTGAGGATAATTGCCTGAGCCAGATCCCCTGGAGCCTCCAAAGGCTAAGAGTAGGATGTGGGGCTGCTGCCACTCAGCACCAGGTGACCCTCTGGAAGTGCTGATCAGTGCCACACTACACATGTGTCCTGGTTTACCCTGGCAGGCAGCTAAACACCATACAGCCATTCACTCACTCACCTTCAGTGGAGAGGGGGAGAGAACAGGAAAAAAAGGGGAAAACTCTTTCGTTGAGATAAAGAAGTTTAATAGGACAAAAATGAAAGGGGAAATAATACTAATACTAATGCTACTACTAATACCACTAATAATAATAATAAGTAATAATAATAATAATTTTAAAAAATAACAATAATAGTAATAGTAATGATGATGACAGAATATACGAAACAAATTACGCACAATGCAGTTCGCTCACCACCCACTGTGTGATGCCCAGCCATTCCCTGCGCAGCAGGTCACCACCCACAGTCAATTCCCCCAGTTTACTGTTCAGCATGATGCCATATGGTATGGAATATCCCCTGGATGATTTGGGGTCAGCTGTCCCAGCTGTGTCCACTCACAACTTTTTGTTTACCTCCAGACTCCTCACTGGCAGAGCAGTGTGAGAAGCTGAAAAGTCCTTGACAGAGTGTAAGCACTGTTCAGCAACAACAAAAACATCAGTGTGTTAATAACATTATTCTCAATCCTAAATCCTAATCCTACAGCACTCTACTAGCTACAAGGAAAAAAACTAACTATCTCAGCTGAAACCAGGACTATGTGCTTCACACTGATGCTGCAAAATGCCTTTAAACTGGACTGGAAATCGGTCTCCTCTGGCACTGCAGCAACTCAGTTTCCATTTGCTACTAGAAGATCCAAACGTGTAAAAGAAAGTGTGTGACCAATCCAGACTTTCCACAAAATCACACCTTCATTCAAAGGCAGTTTTTATCTTTCAAAGGAGAGGGCCTGAAAGTTCTGGACAGATATCTTCTCTCTCACTTTCTATCACAGCCATCCATTTAACATTGTTTATCAATATTGCTCCTTAATTTTACTGTTGCTAGAGGGAAGCTGCTCAAATAAAGGCTGTATAAAATGTCTAGAACACTACTAATGTAAACATCTTTATGTCTCAATATTTGTGTCTCATCAATGTCTATGAGAACATTCTCCCTTCACAGGGTGGAACTCAAAGCAGTTTGCTCTATGGGGGTATGATTCACACTTTGTCAACAATGAGCACATTTGGTTGAACCAAGTTCTTTTGGTTATTGCAATATTTCTCAGGATGTTTGGAAGCAGCCAAGTTACTGCAATTGCCACAAGCCCTGTTCGTGTCAGAGATAGAAATGGCTGGTCAAAAATACCTGTCTGTGCAGTCTGGCAAGGAGCCTTTCTCCACATAAAAATTGGTCCTCTTGTGAGGAATCAGGTCTGCATCAAATTTCATTCATATTTTACCAGGACTACTCAATAAAGAAGAAAAGCAAACAAACATGAAAGAAGATACAGATTGTTATATGAAGAAAAATTTCTGGATGAATGACTAATATGCCCCTTTGTATATAAACATACAGAGAGACAATTAATTTTCTATTCATAGAATCACAGAATAGTAGATTGGTTTGGGTTGAAAGGGATCTTTGAAAATTATTCAGCCCAACCTCCCCCACCACAGACAGGGACATCTTTCACCAGACCAGGTTGCTCCAAGCCCTATCCAAACTGATCTTGAGCACTTCCCGGGTTGGGATATCTACAGCTCCTCTGGACAATCTCTTCCAGTGTCTCACTGCCCTCATCAAAAGAATTCTTCCTTATGTCCATTTTAAACCCACTGACTTTCAGTTGAAAACCACTGCCTCTTGTCCTGCCACTACAGGCTCTGGCAAAAAGTCTTTCTCTGTTATTCTGTAAGTGCCCTCCATATATTGAGAGGCTGCAATAAAGTCTCCCTTGACCCTTCTCTTCTCCAGGCTGAATAATCTCAACTCTCTCACCTTTTCTTCTCAGGAGAGGTGCTCCAGCCCCCAGTCATTGTTGTGGCCTCCTCTGGACCCACTACAAGAGTCTTTCTTAGGTTGAAGACCTCAGAGCTGGACACAGTGGGGGCAGGGGACTCCAGGTGGGCTCTCACAAGAGCACATTAGAGAGGAAGAATCACCTGCTGGCCATGCTTCTTTTGATGCAGCCCCGGACATGGTTGGCAATCTGGACTGCAAGTGCACATTGCCAGCTCATGCCCAATATTTCATCCACCAGGATCCCTAAGTCTTTCTCCTCAGGGCTGCTCTCAACCCACTCATTCTGCAATAGTGATATTGGGGATTGCAACCCATGTACAGGACCTTGTACTTGGCCTTGTTGAACTTCATGAAGTTTACAAAGTTTGCTCCTCAAGCCTGCCCCTCCAGATGACATCCCTTCCCTCAAGTGAATCAGCTGCAGCACTCAGCTTTGTGTCTTCTGCAGACTTGCTGAGGGTATTCATATGACTCAAAGAGGAAAGCAGTATGTCCCTGAGGTAATTTTTCATATCCACTATTTCAAAAACATTTCATCCCTAGCACAACTGATTTGCTTTTCCTTGTGCTGCAGTCTCTGACAGAGCTGCTGAGCTGTCGGGAACGGGAATATAGCTTCAAACTTGAAATAAACGTCCCCACTATGCTCACCAGTGCTGGGCCTGAGGGAGGGAGCCAGAATTTGGTCCCACTGTATATTAGCAGGCAGGATCCTCCTAGAAGACCAGCAGAGACAGACAGACTCTCCCAGAGAGCATTTAGCCACAAAGGCTTATTTGGTATCATGTGGATTGTTTTCAGGAGGAATACTTCCCTCGAGGACATCAAGCAGCCTGGATACAACATAATACCTAAAATTAATCTAGATAATCCCACCCAACCTCCTGTTGCCTTTCTTCTGTGATAAGCCCTTTTCAGGAAACACTTATTTTGTTAATTTTAAAGGTATTCCTGAGTGATGCAGAATAAATACCTATGTGATAATAACTAGAAATTCTTTCTTCTCTGATGGAGATATCCCTTGTCTGCAGGATCAGTCCCACAGAACAGTAAATGATTTGGATTCCAAAATCACATATATATACCTCAGCAGAACAAATCCATTTCAGCAGAAGAAATTTAAAAAGTTGATATAAACCCTAACAGAGCTAATGCTGCTTTAGTTTTAGGTAGACATTCTTAGATTGTTTCACTGAAGGAAGCAACAATTAAAACAAAATATGGCTTTTTCTTCACACACAAAAAAAACTTGTGCAGATGTCCTAGAATTTAAGGCGAGGCACAAATTAAAATTTGTCACTACACTGAATTTATTCAATCACTACCATTTATTTACTATTTATATAAACTATATAAAATTCTAAGGCAAATTTTCTAAGAACTTTGGCCAAGCTTTGGTCTCAGTTCCCCATCTCTGAGTCTGTTGAGATGCTACAAAATCCATGAAAAAGTTCTGGGTTTGTTCTCCTACAGCCAAGGCAAAATTTGTTTTCCAGCTCCATTCAGCTCTACCACAAAGGAAGGTAGAAACAAGAATGTATGCTACAAGCAGGGCATCCTACTTAATCTTACTGTTAACAGAAATACAGAAACATATGAATGAACATGGATATATGCACATAAATATCTATGCATATGCTCAAAGACACAAACACCCACATATTCCTCTGTTCTCTTCCAGCAAAAAGCCAGTAACCTTTCCTAATGAAAAACAAGCACTTCACAAATCAGACCTAATCCTCAGCTCATGACTTGGATCAATTTGAGGAAAGTAAGATTATTTCCAGCTGCTGCACCTGAGCATTAAAAGATTCGAGTGTCAAATTTTGCCTTTAGATGCATCCTATTGAAATCAAAAGATGTTCTCAAAGGATAAACAGATGCATAATTTTATCTACCTATATATCTACCTATGAAACATAGCAATGCTGTTTCTAAGTACTTCTTCAGGGCAGAATCACAAAATTACAGGGAGAGATATCAGTTGTGTTGGGCCAACTGATGCAGCCACAGAAACCACTTTTGTATATTCAAGCCCCACAGCCCCGGACCAGGGTGCTCCAAGGGATTTCTGTTCTCTCAGCTTGCGCTGCTGGGTCAACACACACCAAGCATGAACCAGAGTGATCCTGAAGACACTAAACTTCGATAAAGCGGTGGACAGGAAAAGAAAGACCTAAGGGCATGGGAAGATATGCTTGCCAGAGACATTCATCTCCTCCCATTCACAGTTCAGTAGAATACATGATCTTCCCTTGAAGAATTTCAAAGCAAAAAAATAATAATACAAAACCTGCTGACTTCAATGCAACCCTCATGCAAGCACCTTCAAGTTCTAAGTCTCTAAGAATTCCTAAACCTCATTTTTTATAACTGCAGATGTCTTATATTTTCACTGCACAAAAGAAAAAAAAAATAGAAGATACATTACCTGGGCTTTTTTTCCTCCATCTCCTACACCTTCCTGTTGTCTGGTGTCAAGCTGGCCTTCAGCAACTCATCCCATACACCAAACACACCAGTCTTCTTCCTTTGGCTGCCATAGGGATTCTGTCTGTGTTTATGATTAACCCACTGAGAAATCCACCACAGTAGGGTGAGGCTGTTTAAACACTTAATTGTATTCACGATGAGTATTGTAGATAAGGCTTCCCAAAGCACTGAAGTGTACAAGTGCAGTTAGCTGCTTACTGAAGCCTAGCAAAAGTCTGTGGTTTTGGCTCATAGTGCTCCTTTACAGAGACATTTTTTCCTCTTCCTGCCGTGCTGCTGCAGACGAGTGGGATCAGTTTATAGCTCAGACAGTGTTCTGCCTCATAAAACAGCTCGAGGCACAACAGCCTGATGTTCTGGGGTGCAATGCTGCCAAAATGGGGTATCCTGGGTTTTTTGGGTTATGGGGTATATATTCTTTCACAGGGCTTCATGTGGTCCGGGTATTTGCTGCACTAACCCAGTTTCTGCTCCTTCTCCGCATGCAGAGACCCTCTCTCCAGACTTACCAGTCCAAACTTTTCTCCCCAGTGTACAAATATTCCAACAAAATCAATGGGAGTTTGGCCAAGATTTCAGATGCTGGTAGAGTGGATAGGCACGAGAAAAATCTTGTTTACTTTAGTTCCTCCCAGAGTTCAGTGTTATTGCTCCTTGTATGTCCCAGATACACAAAAAAAATGTCCTCAATTATGAGGACAGTCCAACATTAGAACAACCAGAGTCTGTGCAGTCTCCGTCCTGGCAGATTTTCAAAACCTGGTTGGACAAAACCCTGAGCAACCTGGTCTGCACTCATGGATCACTCTCCTCTGAGCAGGAGGTTGAACTAGAGCCCACCCAAGGGCCCTTGTTCAGTTCTCCTGTGATCCTGCCTCATGATCCTATATCCTGACCCTGGGAGAGCGTGTGCAGGCATATCAGGATTTACAGCATGGGTTGAGGATGAAATCTCCTCCCCATAGAGATGTTGGTCATACATCTTCTCTGAATTACAGCTTATGCAGCTGCTGTATGAGAATCATTCTAGTTTCTTATTTCCCTGGGGCATTTGCAGGCATAGTATAAGATTTTAAAATTATTCATGGCAAATTATGTTCTGTAGTGTCACAGTAGTACAACCAATGCAACATTTCCATTAGTCCTTGAAGAGATAGAAGTGTAGACTTTGGGACAGAGCACAGGAGAAGTTTAAGCAATGCTTAACCTAATTAAACTGAATAGCAACCTGCTGCCCAAATACAGAGAAGTGTTACCTAGCTCATCATTTCATGTCTCTTATAAAAAACATACATATGCTGTGCTCCATGGTTCTGCTTCTTCCATGTATTAAAAAATGAATGACATGAATAAAGAAACTGCTGTAATTAATAAAATTAGCACAAAAAGAGGGGACCTGTCTCACTGAGCAGTCCATTGCATATGCAGTCATTTTGCTACTCAGTGCAGTAGCTTGTCAATTCATTTCTAAGTGTTGCCAAAGAGTAGTGCTGAAGAGTAAATGAGGAAGAAAAGAAAAGCCTGATAACTTGGCAAGAGGAATGTCTTACACCATGAAGGTTGATTCAGGTCTTTCCAAACAGGAACTGCTCTCTATCTTAGTTAAAAATGGATTATGATAGAGGGAAACAGTAAAGGGCATCAACATTTATTAGTATTTTCTAAATTGATTTTTAGGGGCTTATGGCTGTTTTAGCACTTGGCTACTCACACAGATGCTCTGAGTGTTAAGGAAAACTCACAGGGACACGTTCATACTCCGTAGTGTACACATTTGTCATTGATGTGTTTTCACATGGCAATCTGAGTCAATTTAACAGCTCTGTGCTGTTGAGAAGGGATGGGGACACCACTCACATTTACCAGTCCCCTCTTTGCTCTCAGCCATCTTTTTGATGCATATGTTATGCCAGCTACAGTAACACTCCTCTAAGACAGTTTATCAACCAGAAAGGAGTGGACAGTTTGGAACTATCTTCCGGAAGGAACCAGAGAGTTTGGAGCCCAGGAAGAAAGGTGGGAGAGCCATCATGCAGTTGGGAACAGGAGAAAGGACAGCAGGGAAGATAAAGCCATCAGGGTGGCTCAGATTCTGCTGAAACCACAACCTTAAGCACTTTTACTCCACTCACATGTTCCCTTGTGTGGCCTACGAAGGTCTCAGGTGTGCAGTTTCCTCATTCCTTCACCCAATTATATGTTTATCCTGACAAAGTAGTTCTAGCAGTTTTCTGAGGAAGGCTCTAGGTATGTCTAGGTGAATGCTCATCAGGACAGCAACTGGAAACAGGAGAGGACCCAGTCTTCAAAGTAAGGATGTAAAGGAAGCAGTGCAGCTCAACAGCGGCAACTGGTGCCATCTGTGGTGCTTCAGCACATCCTGCTTGGTCTCCCTTCACTGCTCCAGAAATAGGTGGGTGTCCTATGGATCCTGTGTTATACTTACCAACCCTTGTGGGTGGCTGGCCTCCAGGGCACCTCTAATGGCACAAGACGCCTGTGTTTATACAGTTCCAATTTGTCTTGTGATACAGCACTTTAGGAGGACTGTGACGCCCTAGTTTCTGGTAGGTAATGCTGCAGGGCTCAGTTTTGAAAACAGAATAAAATAAAACAAAAGATGGAAACTCAATTTTTTTGAAAGTAATTCCCAGCTGTACTGGGTGATCTCAATCAGTCCAGCTCCCACATTCAAGAAATTTTGTCTTTCACAGTGCTCTTTCACTTCATAATTATTTCTGAAATTTTTCTGGGGCATAGTTAGTTCAATGGATATTATATCTGCCACTGATCATTACTTTACAGAATTGATGTAATTTCCTTCACTTTTAGGATACTGACCTATCTTAAGGTGAGAGAACCATCTCTCATGTTGGCAGACATCCATCAGGTATCAGCTGTCCTCAATTCAGCACTCCAGGGGGTTGTCTAATGTGCTTGTCCAGAGGAGGCCAGCAGAGCTGTGCCTCACTGCTTTGCATGAACTGCAAAGGGCCTTTGTGAGGTTAAGTGACATTAATCTCAACCTAGGTAATTTTATTTCTCTAATTCCCTGAAAGATGCCAGTCTCTTGGCTCTGTGGGAGACTGCTGATGGCTCTACTGCACAGGGGGCACAGGGGGGTCACTCTGAATTAATATTTAAAGTGGACAAATTCAACTGCATTCATCTCTGTGTAGAGACACGTGCTCAGAACTACTATGACAGTAATTTAATTCAGTTTCCTTAAGTTTGGAAATGAAATAAATGAAAGTGAAATGAGGGACACTTCAGTGCCCTGGAGGAGGTCACCCGGAAGTGCAGTGAGGTCTCTCTGATCTGCTTGAACACCATGGGGGCAGAGGAGGCTGCAAAACGTAAGTGTGAGCTGAAAAGCAGTAACTGTAGTGAAGGTCTGTTGTCTGCAGGAAGGAAAGGAAGAGGAAAAATACCAGGCTTTTATTCTGCTGATATCTTAGGGTTAATACATCCTTATAGAAATAGCAGGATATCTTGTAGCACAGTCTTTGCAACAGGAGTTAATGATTGATGCCATCGGAAATCCACAGTGGCGTTCCTGATGTCCTCAGACAGTGGGATTTGGCTTTGTATTAATTGACATTTATAACTCAAGAAGAACACATGAACTTTTTGTTTTCCCAACAGCTATCCAATGATTAAACATGGAAAACTTCGCCATGTTCCAGTAGTAGGGGAAAAGTGAAACCAGGTCCGTCTGGACCCATCTCCAGCAATGCACTGCTCTTTGGAGAGACCGCCCTGGTTGAGGGATTACACGAGCCTGGGCACTTTCCTGCTTCCCAGGCAGCTGTCTTCTAGAAACACTGTGACTCATAAATGTTTACCCACCAACATCCCCACCTCTGACAAGGCAATTCGGTTGGGAGTTTAGCTGAGAGCAGCCACAAGGTGTGGCTGGTTCTCATTGTATGGTTATCATTATTAGTTTGAACAGTGCCATTATACCTGCAAGGGAGGGTTTGGGTAGTGCAATGTAGTGCATTAAAATGCTGAGGAGAATCAGTCTGGGTAAAGCACATCGCTGGGCAGAAATGGGAAAACAGGCAGTGAGGAAAAGGGCTCCACCCAGGCAGATGCAAAGCTGGCAGAGGTCTTATACACATCATAAAGAAAGAGGAAAGAAACACAAATTAAGAGGTTAATTTTGAATATTCACTCAGGGATTTAATTACAAGGACATTTTATTTATGCAGCAGCCATGTCCCAGAGTCCCTTTTGTGGATGAAGCATCTATCATTTCTTCATGTTGTGATGAAAAAGATAATGCTTCTCTACACACCTAGTTTTACACTCTGTGCATTCTAACATTCTGTGCAGTTCTCCCAAAAGACAACAGTAGAACCTGTCAGGGGACAGAGGAGAGTGACTGAGGTCACCAAGGGCATGGGGTTCCTTCCAGACGAATTACAGCTTGGACACTGATGCTTGAAAAAGGCAAATGGGTGGGATACATTAGGACCTCTAAAATCATAAGTGTAATGGCAAAGATGAGCCCAAAATACTTGTTCAGAGTTTATCACTGAAGAGGCATTTTGCATTAGACACATTGCTACAGTGTGGAACAGATGAAGCGGTTCAGCTGCGGCTACTTAGCACATGCAACACTGAGATACCAGAAGAAATTAAGAGTAAAGCTACTTCATTCAGAACACAGAGTACAAGGTTCTCAAATGCAGTCAGTTTTTAAAGAAAGGGGTTTTTTTAAATTCACAATTAATAGATCATCATCTTTGGCTTCCCTAGTACATGCTTCTTGGAAAAATTTGCTAAATATTCGTGAAAATTTCATGCAAAGATGGTTATTGATGTAGAAGAATTGGAATAAACATCATGCACAGCTACTACAAAAACATTTTCCATGCTCTGAAATGGAAGAAGTGTTCTCATGTAAATTAACTACAAGCTGCCATGAAAGTTTGATGGCCCCTTTCTCTCTGCTTTCAGAACAGAAACCCCCTGGGGCACAAAGATAAAATTTTATGCTGCCTAACCTGGTGTGAAGTCTGGAGCATACCAGGGAGGCTGCAGCCCATCCCTTGCCAGCCACAGCCTGGGGAAAGCATAAACCTGTGACATCCTCTCCTGGAACAGCTTCTGCTGGAAGTTGCACAGGCATGGAGGTCCAAGCCTTCCCTGCTTTTCTCTGAATAAGTTAGTAGAGACAGCAGCAAGAGGAATACCAGCTGGGAAATGGAGGCAGGGCACACTCCTGAGAAACCCTGATAAGGGGGCCGAAGCCCCCCAGAGATGGGTTTCCTTGGTCTGTAGCACCTGAATTGAGAGGAGTCTCTCTTTCATTTTACTTCATTTATTGGCTTACCTCATCTTAAAACAATCCATTTTCCCTCTTACCCACTAACCTAATCAAAAAGTTGCAAAACGAAGATAGTCAGGCACGAGCCAACTCTAACATAAAAGGAGGAACTTGAACCTGCTGTCAAATTTCTTATTTTTCTTCTGCTGTTTCCTCTGCTCTTTCCTCTCAGAAGGGAGTTGTGCTGTAAGTCACACAGTTTGCTCGGTCATAATCCAGCTAATGTGGATGACAGAGGTGAGATTCATCTCTCCTAACTCCACGTGGCTGCAGACTAAATGTTGATGTGTGAAACAGTCACATAGATCCTCTTGGTCCGTGGAAGTAAAGAAACACTTTGAGACTTATCCAACCTAACACATTCTAGAGAGCTCATGCAGGTATGGACATCCAGCAAGGGAGCCCCCCGAGTTCTCCTGCCAGGTTCAGGTTTAACATTTGCAGCCACGGCCCAGGAAAGAGGGTGGAATAAAATACCCAAAGTCCTTCCCATCATGTGGTACTGAGATTACACTCGATGGCCTAACAAGACATAGCTAATAACTCACACCATGAAGGGAGTAGCTCCTGTTCAATAACCTCCTCAAGCTCAAAACATCAGGCCACCCTAGTCTTATACCAGTGAGATCCCCACACCATATTAGCTGGTACCTCCCAAGAACTCTGCAATGTTTGATTCTGGTACCAAGTAAAAAGGACATCACACAAATACGCACCAGACTGACCTGTCCTGCAGTGTGATCACTGACACCTTGTCTGCCTGCTCCACAGGCAAAGCTTCAGCCATGTGCTTAGTCTTACTTAACAAAATCAAAAGCAGCTTACAAAGGCTCGTACCTGGATCCCCCAATGCTTTAAATGAGCACTTCTTAGTAGTTTGAAGGTAACATACAAAAAGACATCTCTGCTTCATATGCATCCCTTTCTCACTTTTATATATAGTATGAAGAGACTGGAATTTACACAGATTTGTCCCATGTGAATCAAATAAGATTCTCCTCATTTATATACTTACAGCTTCCCATCCAGCTCAGTTATAGATGTTTTGGGTTCCCTCTGTGCTACAATTCTGTATAAACCATTCAAACAGTTGTGTGTTCACAACCGTAATTAAAAACGTGGTAAAGTTGGTCTGCTTCCTTCCTCTGATGTGTTGCATTAGAAAAGGGAAAGAATTTTTTTTTAAAATATATTCACTTCTTAGTATTTCATACAGATATGCTCTGTTGGTTTATTTAATCTACAACAAGCTTATTCATTTCAATTGAATCTGAAATCCTGTGGGTGACATTTTCATGTCCATATGTCAGCAGATGTCTTTTTGGGATTGTTTTTTCCTCTTCAACAGAAACAACTTTATACAGAATTTTCTCAGCAGTGTCCATAATTCAAATCCCACCTCTAGGCAAGCTTCCAAGCCTCAGTGGCTTGGTCATATGCATCAGAGTGTGTTCCGTGCTTTAAAACCTCACACAGCATTACCCACAGTAAGCTTCCATTCCCCTTTCCAAAATTTATCATGTTACTGTCCTCTGTTGACCCTGAACCTAATTTTCTACAAGCAAGTTACTTTAAAGCTAAAATTGTCCACAGAATTGTTGCAGTGCTTGGTGTTGCTTAGCTGCTGCAGCTTTCCCTGGGAGCGCAGCGGGGGCTTCTTGGGACAAGGCAGGGATTCTCTGCCCTCCTGCAGTCCATCTCGGACTCCCCGCACCGCTGCTCCAGCTGCCAGCCTGCAACTTCAGTGATGGCAAAGGAGGTGAGAAGGCTCTCCTCATGGCACTGCAAAGGTCTTTATTCCATGCTGCCTCCCCAAAGCCTGAGGCCAGCACACGGGCTGGCCCCCAAAGGCAGAGGAGAGGAGCTGTTGGCAGGCGGCTCCCAGGGGCAGAGAGAGGGAGAGAGAGAGGGAGGCACATGGCCAGGAGCCTCAGTTTACCCGGGTAGGAGGGGGGCGGGGAGAGCACATGGGCAAATGGTTTCAGGGCACAGGGGTGGTACATGGGCGGAGTTGGGATACAGGAACTAATAGGGAGAACTTGAGGAGTGGCCAGGACTAGGGGTGGGGGAAGGAGGGAGACCCCATGGAGAGGGCTCATGAAGTGATCAGTAAGAGGGGGTACAGCGCCACACAGAATTATTTTTATACCTTCTCCCCTTCTGCAAGACCAAGTAGTTACTGCATCCATAACATCACATGCTTCTTTATTTTGTTTAGACCTTATTCTGTAAGTCAAAGACAGCTATACCTTTGAAATGATTTTCACTTGGGTGTGACTCAGACCAAGCCTCTGATTATATCACACGATTTTTTTTAAAGTTACCAATTTCTGCATTAAACAGATTTAATTTCTTCTATAGGCACCTGTGAAACATTCACTTCTCCTTGTAAAGTTCGATTGCCATAAATTCTGATTTCACCATCTTTGTATTTTTTTCTCTTTGTGTATAGCTATGGAGAATAGTTATTGCTGATGCCTTTCACAGCTCCCCCATTATTGTTCCAGCCTCAGCTTTGTGAGCATTGCTTGGAGAATGCATTTTTATCAATTTATGGACACCTGCCCACAAATTTCCATAATAGACATGAGGTTTCTAAGCACATCCGCTGCTAATGGATTTGGAATTGCTCCATGTATTTTATCTGCATTGCTTTGCCTTCAAAATACTAGTGGTGTAATTTGTAAAGCAGTTTTCATATTATCTCCTTATTTAATTTTCTTCTGTGATATCTCAAACCAGGATGAGACCAGAATGGTGATGTCTTCATATGGCTCTGCTTCAAAGCTGCATGCAGGTCTTAAACAAGAGATCACAGCAGCAATAGGAAGCAGTCTGTCTTCTTGAATCCTTGCAGAAAGCTCCAGGAACCAAAATATAGCAGAAGGCCAGCTGCAGACAGGGACTCTCTGAAGAGCAGCTTTCAGTAGCAGCACTACAGTCCCTAAAATGCCCAGTCACCCAAACACTGTAACTCAGAGTCCCAAAAATATTTCCCAGTACTCTTGATAAAGACTTCTCAGGTGTGGCCTCACTCACCAATATGAGGTGCCACTCTCCCCCTCATTTGATTTTATAAGGAGGCAAAGGCCCCTCCATGAAGAGCTCTGCCCGTGTACTGACTGTCCTGGGCCAGGAAACACCAACTCTGACTCTTGAGCATCTCACCGAACAAGCTTTCCAAATGATTGTGTTCACTTTTTGGCATGGCTAACACCTTCACAAATAGCCACACTGGCACTTCCAAATATCTGATAACCTGGCCCTGATTTAGGCATCCCAGATAGTGTGCAGCTCTCATTAGTTCTTGCAAATCACTCAGTGAGTATTAGCTTAATTCAGTTAAAGAAAATGACAAACAAATGTCACATTTTCTGATACCAAAACAAGTTAGAAGTGGGGTTTTTTTTTACCTAGTGGGTAGGGCACAAGGTCATTACATGGACAGGAACATTTTTCATAAGTATGTCCATGACTGGGTTTATCTTGATTTTGTAATTATTTTATCATTCAAGGTCTAACAAAGTATTGTAGGCTCCTTTTGCCTTTTTTTTATTGTGTTTGGGGGTTTTTTAAATAGCCTGAACTGTTGGAATAACATCACCTGAGAATCTCAGCCTTTTCTTAAATACTCGTCTCCACCTCTAGTATGATTTGGCTGCAGAGTAAAACCCATCCACATGTCCACCAAAACCACCTACAGGCTGAGAAATCAAGGAGTAACTCTGAATCTTATCTGTTGGGTCACTCCATCCAGGTGGTCTGCAGTTTTTAATGTTCCCACAGATCATGCAAATCAGTCTTAAGAGATTAGAGAATTTGACAGATATTGTGAATTATTTAGGCATAGTAGATATCAAATGGTAGGCCAGGCACAAATATAAAGTTGGGCTATAACATGGAGTTCTGCCAAGTTGGTTGGTGTGTCAACACCCCTGTATGCTGTGTGTTTGGACCAGGTGAGTCAATATTGATCAAGGAGCTAAATTTGAGGAAGTATCTTGTTATTTCAGTGCCACTGTTACGAGAATTTTCCTTGTGCTTTTGTCAAATGTGTATTTACCCAGTCAGGATTTCAGGTGCAACTTCAGAATGGAATATGCAAAGCCAGGATGGTGGTTTCTCTGACTCTGAGAATCCATTTTCCTTATCAGGGCACAGAGAGATGGCAAGGCTGGCAAACATCACCCAGCAGAGTCACCCTTGTGGGTCTCACTGGCCTTGCACCTGGTGGATACCTCCTGGCTCCATGTTTGCACTTCATACCTTTCTCCTTGGTCACACAAACCTCTTTCTCAGAGAGATGCTGCTGTTGGCCAAACACAAATACTTTACATCTCCCTGAAGAGCCTCAGCAACTGCTAAGTGCTTGAGAGTGTCTCAGTTTTAGCAAGAGTGACAACTCCTTGAAGACCCCACTCAAAATTTGGGTGCCACCATCTTAACACCTATTCAGACCTATGCAGAGGAATAGTTCCTGCCCCAAAAAACCTTAAAAACATGAGCAAACAAGGTCTGCTTCAGTAAGTTCACTGCCCTATAAATAGACCCCGAGGCATGGCCTTCTCCTAATTGACTTTTCTTTTCACATCACTTTCATACCACCCAAGTATAAAACTGATATACAAAATGAAAAACTAGAAACAAAAAATGAGCTCAAGAAAACAGGAGGTGGGTAAAGTCAGGCAGATTGAGCCCAGAGCACTCAACTCTGACTTTAGAGAATGAATGAGGCATCCCAGAGCTCCACACTGAGCTGTAGAAGAAAGCAGAAACATGTAGAGATGCCAGAAGCATCAGTTTGCCCCCAGGAACTTCAGGAACTTCAGCAGGGCCCTGCCGAAGCCCTTGGAGGTGCCAGCAGGGGACAGTCAACCCAAGCTGTGATCCATGGGCAGTGGGACCAAGGTGAGGTAGAGACTGCCCCTCGGCTTTGCATTACCCAAAACCTGCNCACCATCTTAACACCTATTCAGACCTATGCAGAGGAATAGTTCCTGCCCCAAAAAACCTTAAAAACATGAGCAAACAAGGTCTGCTTCAGTAAGTTCACTGCCCTATAAATAGACCCCGAGGCATGGCCTTCTCCTAATTGACTTTGCTTTTCACATCACTTTCATACCACCCAAGTATAAAACTGATATACAAAATGAAAAACTAGAAACAAAAAATGAGCTCAAGAAAACAGGAGGTGGGTAAAGTCAGGCAGATTGAGCCCAGAGCACTCAACTCTGACTTTAGAGAATGAATGAGGCATCCCAGAGCTCCACACTGAGCTGTAGAAGAAAGCAGAAACATGTAGAGATGCCAGAAGCATCAGTTTGCCCCCAGGTCAGGAACTTCAGCAGGGCCCTGCCGAAGCCCTTGGAGGTGCCAGCAGGGGACAGTCAACCCAAGCTGTGATCCATGGGCAGTGGGACCAAGGTGAGGTAGAGACTGCCCCTCTGCTTTGCATTACCCAAAACCTGCCCCAAGGGACCCCGAGCCTTAACGGGGCAATTGTAATAACCAGACTCCTGTTCATTCACACCCTGCATGATTTTGCTCTCTCAGCTGATGATGGTGATCTTTAATCACCTGCACAGATCTGGCTGAAATGTGGGTCCAAGTTCTCTTTGTGGCAGAATTTTCTCCCTACCAAAAGTTCAAAGAACGGACAAGAGCATTTTGGTCCTAGGACTATAATCAAGAGTTTTAAACCCAAACCAAGGGCTAAAAGGAGCTTGAATACAGATACACTATTCCATCCCTCTCCAAACACCAAGTACACAGTCTGATTGCAGGATGAAGTGATTTCACAGTGCAAATTTGGCATCTTCATTAAGATCACTGCCCCAAACTATACTAAAAATACAGTAAGCATAAAAGGCAAAGGTAAAAGTAGATGATGTTTTTTATACAAACCACCTCTATGCTCATTTTGTATCACTGTGTGGGACATTCAGGGCAACATTCCACTGAGCTCCATCTGACAGACACAGGAAAACGTAGCTGCTGCCTCAAGTCACCCATGACCCAGCAAAGAAATAAGGATATGAGTGATGAGACATCTCCCTAAGCTCCCTGTGATTTGACTCTGTTTATCAGGAGGGTTTGATTTGCAAATGGGAGGAAATATGTCTCCATTAAATTGTCTTCCCACACCAAACACATGCTGCAAAAATTATAGCCCTGGTTAAACAAGGAGGCACACAAAAAGCTGCATTTCTTCTTGACAGTTATTCTGCAGAAAGTGAATTTAGGGATAATATTTGATATTCTGAACTGCCGTAAGTCACAGCAGAAGTGCCCAGTTACTGAACACACCAACACTGCCAGGATGAACGCAAAACCAGCCCAACCTTCTCACAGCACCAACTCTGGTGAGTGAGGCACAAAAGCCAAATACTTACCTTTCTGATTTGGAAGCACATTTGTTTGCCTGCAAAGGGATTGCTTTATTTTAAATAGGAAAAATCCACTACACTGGGGACCTGAAAGCCAGATAAAATAAGCATCTAGGAATATAAATAAGAAAAAGCAGAGGGAGAGGAGATAAGCTCTTTTGTCATTCGTCTCAATAAACGTGAATTAGAATTTTTTTTCAAGACATTTAATTCAGTTTTGTGAAAGGTACTGTGTAGGCTGATAAGCCACACTTTTCAGTATGAATTTAGATATTAATATAGTTAAAAGATAACGGATATTTCAGATGTAATAAAATTTGATTAGTACCAAAAAAAATTTCCAAGCAGCACTGTGAAACCCATAAAATTGGAAATGCAGCTGTCTGTCACTTGTGATATAACTTACTTACATCAGCATTTGAGCACATACAGCCTTTTTTTTTTCTGCAAAATCTCTGTAAAACACAGACCTGGATTGCTCTCATACAGGGTTTTATATCCAGGGGTAGTTTATCAAACCACTTATACCCAGGAAATGGGAATACTTAAGAAATTTATGGCTGCATCCAAAAGCCTGCTTCCTCTTGTATAGCTCCTTTTAAAATAACTAGCTGATCCTTCATGAAAAGAACTGTGCACCTAAAAACACTGTCACATCTACACAAAATAATCCGCATTTTCTTAAAGATGGAGAAAACTTAACAAAACGAACTTCAGGTGGAACTGGAATAGAGGAGAATTAAGGATCTGTGAGATTATTCTGAAAAGAGCCACTTGCAGGAATTTTTGAATGCAAAAGTGAGCAACTGCATCCAGCAGTCATAGACTTGCAGACCTCGGTATCTGTAGGAGTGTCTGCAAGAAAGTCTGCAGGGAAAATGCTAGACTTTATTTTAACTCCTCTGCTTTCTCCACAGCTACCATGGTTCATGAAAGATTTAGCAAAGCTCCTTTAACTGTCATTATGTTTTTACTCAAACACAGAACATAATTGGAGGGAAGAAAGCTTGATGCTTTTTTGTAAAGGATAACCAAAATCCTTTGTCACTTAATTTCTCTCTTTCCAGGTAAAGAACCCTTGGCAAGCAGAGCCCAGAGCCCGCCTGCTCTCTCTCCTCAAAAGCTGCAGCAGCAGAACCCCCATCCCATTTCTTAGAGATCCATTTCCACTACAGCTACAGCAACTCAGCTGCAGCAGCAGGAACACACAGAGCTCTGACCACATGCTGCAAATAACGTCCTATCTATATCTATTCATTATATATATATTTATTCAGGAGCCAAATATCCACTTATCAGACACTGGATAAAGCCAGTTACTAGTCGCAGAATTGTTTGGGTTGGAAGGGAACTTAGAAATCATATACAGCTCCCCTGTCATGGATAGTGATATCTTCCACTAGAACAGGTTGCTCAAAGCCCCATCCAGCCTGGCCTTGAAGACTTCCAGGGATGGAACAGCCACAACTTCTCTGGACAATCTGCTCCAGTGTCTCACCACCCTCACAATAAACATGAAATGACATTATTTCCAAAATCCCTGGGCATTTCTCCTGAAGTGCTTGTACAGCAATTGAAGCTTTCCATGATAAAGTCTTCCACTCAACACCTACTAAGGTATTTCCTTAAAAGTTTCCATTAAAATGTGGGAAAAGCCAGGTTGAATCATTTTCTGATAGAAAACCAATGAGGAGGTTATTCTTCTACATCCTACTTGCATGTGTTAACCATGGTATTTTGAATTTAGGAAAAAATGAGAAGAGACAGGAAACATGAGTCTTTGTCTCTCCTGCACTTGTTCTTCTTCGTTATATGAAGAATCTCCTCTATTTGATGTGGCAGCAGGGAGGGGCTCCTTGAGCCAGCGCACACACGGTACAACCTGCAACTGCTCCAGCCGCGGGTTCCCTGCCCTCGGCTGGGCTGGGTCCGGGCGAGGTCTCGGAGCCAGCAGACAAACATGTTCTCCAAACAGACCAAAATAGAAAATAAACAGATCTCGGGTCTCTGCCAAACCCATCCCCCAGGTGCTAGGCTGCCGCAGCGCGGGATCACCCTGCCCTGGGGCAGCCCAGGAAGGAACGATGGCAGCAGAGCACATGAACAGGATCTGAGTGCACAGCAAATGCAAGACTTTGAGGGATAGTGTCAGTCTTTCCTATTATGTTTTCAAGTCGGCTACCCTCAAAAACAGTTTGCCTGTGAGAACAGTAAAACCATCTTTATTTTTTCTGATAGCCATTCCCAGGTTGCTGGAGCTTTCCCACTGCACAATTCTAGTTCCCCTTCACTAGCACAATTCTGCAGATGTATGTAACTACCGGCTGTTCCAATAAAGCAAACCCTTGGCTTGGAAAACCTTGAGCCATTGCCCGTTCAGTTCTCTGTCTAGATTTACTTCAGCCTCTGTTACCTGGTCTCTTGTGGGTTTAAAAGCTCCAGCGGATTTCTAAGACAAATTCAGGCCTGAATCTTGGCAGCAGATGCCTGAATAGCTCAGGACCACAAAAGTCCCTAGAGATACAGGTCAGAGGAGCTGAGACCTTGTATTTCTTTTATCTGTCTGGTTATACTGCAATGACTGCAGCAGCAAATGCAACAATATTTGTGGGAGGATTTACCCTAATTCAAGTATACAGCAGGAATAAAATTCCCATTTTGGCTGACAGTGGGCTAAAACTCTACTGCAACCAGCACTAGGGACAGGTATGTGGATCTTGGTAGTGTCCCTGCCTGCGGCAGGGATCCAGAATTAGATGATCTTTAAGGTCCCTTCCAACCCAAACCACTCTGCCATCCTATGACTTCAAAACAACCCATCATTTTGTCCTCTAACTTGTAATGACAAATCCTTAGTGTCAACAACAGCAGTGCAGGGCACATTCCCAAAAACATTCAATTTAACCAAATATTTGCCAGAAAGGCAGGACATCGTGCATTTTGTGAGTCTGTTTAGAAATACTCTGCCAAAGAGCCATTCCAAACTACACAAAACCAGCAGTATTTGAAACTACCCAATGCAGGAATTTCCATGGTATTTTCAGAATAATCTGGTGCATTGAAAGCCAAGACACTTCGGTCACTTCACCTCTTTTACTGTCACAGATCAGATTAGGTGGGGTGCTCCTGATGAACTCGCTATTGTGGTAACCATACGGGCTTTGGAGTGTTTCAGCAAGCTTGGATTCAGCACAATTACGAAATAAACAAGTTTTTCAGTTCACTTCACTCCATTGTAATGATCTCTGCTCTTTTCCCCTAAACAAAAGGAACTTTTTGACCACCACAGTGCCACCCATAACATTGATGTGATGGGGAAGGTGATGAGTCAGTCCTAAGAGGCTGGTAGGGAGCACTGTAATTAGGACATCCCTTCACTTCTGTCCTTCTACTTTCATCCAGCTCTTTACTTCTTATTCTGAAGTACTGTTGTTTCAGGTATCAGCCACACAGTCACAGCACTGCTGCTCAGCAAGCCAAGAAAGCTGAGGCATTACACAGAGTTAAAACCTTTTTGCCCTTTACATCTCTCCAACAGATAAACCTGTTGACTTAGTTACGACCTCAGAGCAGCACTTTGCTATCCACGGGGTACACAGAGCAGCCTCGCAGCTGTCTCATGTTGTGTCCAACCAAAAGGAGAGGAGCAGTTTGGTTCTGCTGGTGAAGTGAAGAATATAACCTTGGTCAGTTTGGAATTGAATCGAACACCTGTTTTAGCATGATTTTTTTTGCCCCAAATTCAAACATAGGCAGAATATCTCACAAAAGCATACATTTAGATTAGATCTGCAAACAGTTCAGCAAAAAAAGCCTGTTTCATCTGCACTTTTTTAACAGACAAATTGTTTGCCAAAAAAGTCATTCAAATAGAGTGCCTCAGCTCCAATCTTCAGCTTTAACTGGCTTGTTTGTATCAGGAAAATGGGGTGATTCTTCAGCCTGAAGTTTTAAAAAATACTATGATTCTTTCAGGGATGATCATAAACTGTTACATCCCTCTGTAAATACACACTTTGATATTAGTGTGAGCGGTTTTTTTTCTTTTTTAGATAAAAATGCTTCATCAGTTTTCCATTTTCTTTTGGTTTATATCTGATGCAGGAAAAAATCAACACAATTTCTCTAGAAAATACCACTTATCTGTATTATTTGAAGTGAGTGATAAAAACAAATTAGAGCTTGGTGCAGGCATGAATCTTTTTGCCATCCTGTTCCTTGCACAGGACTGCAGATTGGTTTGCAAAATCTTTAATCAAGTGAGAGTGAAATCTCAAGATGAATTTGAGCAGCAGAACACAGACAATTAATTTTTTTTCCTACTGTCTGCATTCACCCCAAGGAAGGGCTGCCAAAAGCCAGGCCTGTGGAGGACACCTGTGAGAGGTATGCAGCACAGCAGAAGATATGTAGGTCATGGCTGCTGGATCTCTTCCTCCACATCTGGCCAGGAAGTTGCAAAAACTATTCCAGTCTTCAGAGTTTGAGATGGCAGGCTGCAGAAGTGAAATTCTACCTGTTTCAGAATAAATAAAGTATGATCAAATGAAGACCTTCAAGTGATTTTTGTTTCCCAGGGCTCACAGGACACTGAAATGAAACTTCTAATACTCCTAAGCACGAACTGTCTACTGTATTTTTCGTAATTTTTTTTTTCAGCCATAAATCCCAAGGTAGGGAGCTTTGCAGAGAGGAAGCACAGTTAAAACACAGACCAGGTAATGCATGTATGTGGTGCTGTCCCATCCACTGCTCTTTCTCACCTGAGGACACTAAAAAAACCCCAAAGGGCATCAAACACAACACTAGCAAGAGACCACGAAGATCTTGGCCAACAAAATATTTGTGTGTTTTACTCCAAAACCCAGCAGAGAAGTTGGTTTCCCCTCAGCTTTGCCCAAGGCAGGCAGCAGCCCAGGCTCACTGCAGACTTGCTGCTGCTGTGGCAGGTGAGGGCTGAACTGAGCTCAAAGTAGGAGCCAGAAAATAGCACGTGGCGTCCCCCTGAGAGGAATACCCAACACAGGACAGAATTTCTTACAGAGGAGCAGCCTCAGTCCCTGCCTTTACTGAGGAAGAGAAAGAACAGCCTCAGCCCAGTGGGAAAGCCTCCTGGCTGCCACCTCTGTTCCCTTCCAGACACCGTGTCATCCCTACCCCTCACTTCTGATGGCACATGAAATCTGGGTAGCTATGTGCTTTCCTCTCTGGCCAAGGCATGAAACACCCTGCATCAGCCTGACAGCCCAGCCTGGGGATGTTTAATTACGGTTTCCAGGGCTGAGCTCTCAGTGACAGAGCACAGCACTGCCATGGCCCAGCTCACGGTGTGAGCAGGGTTTAACAGAACCGACACGACAGATTTTCGTTCCAACATCGCTGCTCAAGACACGACATATAGGTAATTAAACACATGCAGAAAACCTCTGTGCTGAAAATGGCCTTTCTCATCTCAGCACTCAGTGGCAGCAAATATAAAAGCATTACTATTGCCAACACACCATTGACTGCAACTCAGGTTCACAAATATATTTCTAGGTTTTCAGCACCAAGTACTTCCTTCAGACACGTAAGAAAGCACAGTTTGCAATCACAAATCAATAAATTTCTAAAGACTGAAAATTTTATGTGTAGCTTTAAAATATTATTTGGATTCTTTAAATTTTCTTTGTTCAAAATACAAAAACTGCATTATTCTTTAAATTTTCATCTCAGGTACATGCCTTTTTGGAAAAAGTGAGCATCATGCTCAAATGATCCGTAAAACTAAGAACAGCTCTTCCAGAGTCTAATTCAGTGACTTCTCAGCCTCTTCAGAGCAGATAACTAAAATCCATTTACAGAAATCCCAGAACCTGTACAAATCTTGAATACTTTGTAGAGCACTACAACACCAGCATCAGGGCAGCAGGTGTTAGGCAGGGATTAAATACCAGGCAAGACAGTCACTTGAATAAAACTCTTTTAGCAGGCAGATACTAAACCCTCCAATCCTTCCTGCATTACATTCTCAGACATGCAACTCTATCCAGAGCTGCTAACACAGCTAATACCAGTTAATGTTCCTGTGCATAAAATAAACATACAAGCCATACTAAGACCCTGTCTACAACAGTCTAATAGGTTTTAAAGATATAAATTGTTATACTATGAATATGCTTCATATATATTCAATATATATATTGAGTTTTATTTCCTGTTAGTCTTCCACCAGGATGGTCTGATAAAAACACCAAGTTGAGTGCAGGGCAGCTGGTTCACAAAATCATACTAGAAAGTTTAAAAATTATTGCAAGAAAAATAAATATTAAATATGACAGCAAAGTGCCATGAAGCTCAGCTAAAGTCTGCAGACACTGTGGTAAACTTTCAAAATACAATGACAAAATACTGTTCCTCAATGTAACAGTCCCATATTCAGATGAGTGTCTCAGATCTGCTTCATGCTTTGAGCATTCACATAGCTCTTCATCCTGGAGAGCCCCAGCTCAGTTTTGGTAACCTCCCTGTTGCCTTCCTGAGTGCTTTCAACCAAATCCATGAAAAAGCTCAAAGGGTGTCTCCCTGACCTGCCCTATTAGGAATATCACACAGACATATTTGCAACTTCTCACTTGTCTCTTCCAAGCAAAATTGCATGTTTCATGCCATTACAATCCCACTTGGTAAAATGCCCACTTGCATATTTTGCTGCTGAACCATAGTTAATTGTTATAATAATAATAATTTTAATTGTCTGCACAAAGTATTAAAGAATTTGTGAGAGAAAATTCTGGGGAACTTTCTGGGGAAGAAAAGGTTATCTTCAAAAGTCAGTTCTCCTTTTCTTAAAATAATTTGTTTTCTTTGAAGTGAAGAGAAGAAGGATCTGGACTATGAATTGATGTTTTATAGTCTTTGTTGTTTGCAATACAATTAAGCACTTTTTATTGCTGAAAATTTGAGAAAGTTGTCTTGCTGCATAATTGATGTCACAGATGAAAAGGACTCTGGTGTTTCCTTCTGGAGTCACGTAACTATGCTTGATTCTCGTCTTTGTGTTTTAGAAAACCTACTTATTGCCCATGATCTGAGCATGAACCGCTGATTCTACAGTCAAAGACAAAAATCCCTTAACAAAAAGGGTTTTTTAATATTTTACAATGTTTTTTTAGGTTGGGAAGACTCATGCTGGCTGGACATGTAAATGCTGCATGTCTGATAGCGTGTGGAACAATGACCACTTTGGCCACTTTTAGTCACTTCATGAGAATCATACACCTTAAAATGAGGCAGAACCTAGAACAGAAAGTTGTGCTTTTTCCACAGTGTCACCAGATTCAGATTTTAATTAGCTCCAACCCATTCATTAACACATCTTTTTGTCTTTGCTCTTCAGCATTTCCATGTAGGAGTTTTAATCAGCTTGTAAAGTGGGACAAAGATGATTTTTTACTGTGAATTTATATACTTGAGACCTCTCTCTTAGCAGCATCAGACAGAAACAGACAATGTGGATCCCCTGGGAGGGTCTCTGACAGGGTGATAAGGGAGGAGGCTTTTCTGCATTTCACACACAGACTCACCTGAGAGCATTTCCTCCTGAGACACTTGGCAGGGGGACACAGCAGGGAAGGGAGAGAAGGCACAGAAGAATGGAACACGTATGAGGCACTATATACACACACTGCACAGATACACACTCAGCTTCCCTACCAGCTCTCCAGAATTATCCATTAGACTCCTAGGTTTCAGCAGCAGCAGGCAACACTACATGGGAGCTCTTCCCACCAAAGACAAGGCTGTGTCTCCACCATGCAGGATGCAGAACAACCTTCCAGCACCTTTCTGGGCAAAAGTTTAAAGTTAAAAGTTCAGTCAAGTTTGCAAATCGTCAGCATATTCATTCATTTGAGCTTGGTGCTTTTTAGACACAGCCCAGTACAGAGGCAGAGCAAAGCTTGAACACCTCCTGACTCATCTCCCTCCATTCACCCACAGCTGACCTCCTGCTGACTCAAGCCCTGGCAAGAGCTCTGGCAGCAACCCAGGGAAGGGGTAAGTCGAGGGGAAAAGGTCTCCATCAATTTTAGAGCAGCAATGCTCTGTTCTGCAGGTACCGTGCAAACATCACACTGCCTGCTGCAAGATATCTCTGACTTTGTTATAACTCCTTAAAAATGCCACCTTCATGGGTGAAGTTTTTTTTAAATTATTATTATTAGTAAGAAGGCACATATTGCTTACAGCAAAGTCACTGGTGGCCCAACTATTTTTATTTAAAAACAGAAAGGCACAATGCAGTCACAGTCGTTGTCTTCTGTCCCACTTAGAGCAAAGATAAGCCTGCAGCAAAATTACTTGATACACGGCATTGTTCTATAACTTTTAGAGCTAGGAGCTCTATTTCTAAATATTAATAAGATATCCCAAACCACAGAAGACCTTCATCCATTTTCAGCTGGTTTAAGCATTCTTTCCTTCCCTCAAAACTGCAGTCTCTGTCCTGAGCCTTCTCCCCACATCTGCCATTCGCAGGCAGCCTCACGCAGCCTGAGAAGCCACTGAGCACTGAAGCCCCAAGCCCAGGTGTGACAGACACACCAGGACAATGAGTTAACAGAGGGTGTCTGTGCTGTTGGAATAATAAAGCCTAGAACTGCTAAGGTGACTAAATACAGTGAAATTTATTCTTCCTGAGCCTGACCTGTGCCTCAGCAATGCAGATGAACTGTTGGCAGATAGGGATAACCTTTTCCCACGGCTGTAATTAGCATGATGGCTTCATAATTACATGGGAATTTAGATGTGTTTGGAGAAGGAGATAAAAAGCCTGCTGGGATCCTGGTGACTGAACTCATTACCTACAGAAATGTTAGCCTCTAGATCAGGGTTGAGCACAGACAGCTACAGGCAGTGGTATGGAATTCCAGAGCATGCTTCCTGCTCTGTATCTGTGAGTCTGGGGACATCCCAGGGACAGGCATTAACAAATTCCTCCAATTTCTAAATAGCCAAAGCCAACTATTTGGTTCTTTTCTTTCATGCCACTGTAGCTCACAGTTAACACGACAGAGATGCAGAAAAATGAGGGTAATGAACTGCAGCTTGAGCATCCAGACTTCTGCGTTCCCTTCCACAATCATCACTGGGATGTGCAGGGATACATTAGAGAGCAATGCAGCTCAGGGTGGCAGAATAAGAAAGCACCTGCAAGGGGCTGTGTTTGCTTGTTGCACCTACAGTGTTGGGATGGTTTTCAATCAGGCAGTACAAGACAAGCTGAACAGCAGGATGCAAGATCACTGCAGTCACAGGCTGGCTGTCCCTAACCCCAGCTAGTCCTGATGAGCTCTGTGTTAAGTGTATGAGATAGTTATTAAATAGGTCAAGGTGCTCAGGCATGCTGCTAAGGCCTCTAGCCCAGACTTGCTGAAGTCCTCTGATGGAAAGAAACTGAGCCTGTGATTTTCCCAGCGAAGACCTAGCCCAAATTAAGCTAGTGGCTTTCTTGCAGCTTAACCCTGGCAGAAGGGAGGTCAGTGCAGCTGGCTCATGGACCAGCTGTGCTGAAGCATCCCTAGGAGAGCAAGCACAGAACCAGACCAGCCAGGCTCCCTCTGCTGCACTTGCAGCACCAGAAATGCTCTTACAGCACCCATCTCCTCTGTGAGAGCTTTTGCGGAGGTGATGGCAGTAAGTCCTCACAGCCTTCAGCGAGGCCAGTGATACTGCATTTGCATCTCTCTGACAAAAAAGAGGGACAGAAGCAACTTGCAAAGGGCAGCAGGAGCTGGCAGCACTGCTAATGTCAGGAGATGAGCTCCTGTGCCCAGTTTAACCTGTTGCTCTTTATCTCTGAACATAGCAGGGAGCAAAGAGGGGCTGTGAAAGATGTCACTGCTTCTCACTCAGTCCTCCACCTTTGCAGTGCTTTTTCAGAAAGACCAAGACAAAGAAATTCAAATACATTTAGTGATGACATCTTTCTTCCCAAAAATAACAGACATCTGTTGCTCTGGTTTTTCACTGCATGCTTTGTTTGCGTTAGCAGTGAAGGACTTTCTCATAAGTTGTAAGATAAACAATGCCCATGTTTTTGTAACGAATCTTTTCTAGGCTGTACTTTTAGAATTGTTTTGCATTCCTTCTCCAGAGGTGGAGGAAGGTGATGGACTGAATTTATATCCTATCAATTTGGAGAGGCTTAACCTCTTCATCCAATTGTTGGTTGTCTGTACATATGTATATAAGTGTGAAAATAAACAAGGGGCCAGGCTTTTGCCCGTTGGCCCAAAACCTTGGCGTGTGAATGAAACCTGCGTCCATGCCTGATTGTTAGTGTCGATCTGCGACAGACATCAATTTCCACAGCCTTTTCAAATGATCCAGTACAGGGAAATTTACTCTTGGATCATTTTCCATAGTTGCTCCAAAGCACATGTTTCCAAAGGCAACACCACAGCTTCCCCCTACCCACTGCATGAAAAAGTAAATCCACTCTGGGGACAACATTTTCATTTTTCTGCAGAGCAGTAAGTCAGCAAAGGAATCTAAGTCACCCACAGTACAAAACACCAGTGCCAATGATTCACATCAGGGCAGGTAAAAATTGCACAACCTTCCCCAAGTACAAATTTTGACCATTTTGTCAAGGTGAAACGCGCTAAGGCTGTAATTGCTTTATAGTCCCAGATAATTCGAGAAAGTACTTTCCTGGACTGACTTCTGAAGCCAGGGGACCTTTAGGTATCTAGTTACAGGATCATGGCAAGGAGATGATAGATATATATCCTCACAGGGGACGTTTTAAATATATATATAAACCATGCTCAGAAATGGGATACACAAATTCGGCTGGGAGTTTGATGAAACCTAAGAGGAAACCTTTCCATCTCCCTGCTGTAGGCACATGTCGGGTGTCAGAGAAGTGAAGACATCAAACTGGCTCACTGGAGCTGCTATAAAAAGCCAAAACTCTCAGGAAGTATTCCCAAGTGGGAAGTGATATCCAGTATTACTTGAGTGTCGTACACCATTCGCTCCCTCCTCTTTTAAGCATTTTTTGAGAGAAAAGACTATAAAAACTGAAGGAACAGGAACACAAACATGCTATGTCTCAACCCATGCACATCTCAACCCCAGAAGTCACCTGTGGCTATGCTATCCATGAAGCCATTGCCTCCAAACCCTGGATGGTTTCCATTTCAGCCTCTCCATTGCTTTGACTCACAATCAGGTGAGCCCAGAACCTGGAGCCTCGTTCTTAATGATCCCTTAAATCAGGTTGAAATCAGCTGAGCTGGGCCAGTCTCTGCGTAGAGATGGGTCTCCAAGGGGCAGCTTTGCACAATGAGCAAACTGCAGGGTGTGCAACCTCCACAGAGCTCCCTGGGACAGTGTTGGGGTGGGTGAGCTGGCAGTGGTAGAAGCCGAGATGCCAGAAACCCCTGGTGCAGGAGACCCCCTGCGCTGCTGGGTCAACTCAGAAAGTAAATAGCTCCCCCTGCTCAGGTTACAGGGAAAGACTTCTTCTCTCATCAGGCAGTACCTGTCTGGTACCTGGTCCCCCACTCCTCCCCTTCCCTCTCCCCATTGGTTGTTGTATCCCTCTGCCTTCCCCCTGCCCCTTGCCCCCAGGTAATTGGTCGCTGGTGCTTTGCCAGCCCCCTTTCTGTTACCCCTTATAAGCTGGTACACGAGGCCTGCTCGGCCTCTTTCGCCTCTGGACCCTTCGGAATAAACCTTTGGGAACCCATGCGGAGAGCCCTCCACGCTCCTTGCCCCTGGTAACGCCTGAGCTATCCTGGCCTGGGTGCGGGGCTGTGTCTCGGTGCCATCCATCGGCACGGGGGCTGGAAGTCGGCCTGCGAGGTGCCGAGCTGCACCCCCAGGGCATCCCTTGCAGGGGATGCTTTTGGGTTAAAGCGGCGATTTCAGCCACCCCACAGCACCCCGCATCAGGACAGAAATTTCTGAGGAACATAGGATGGAATGCAGGAAGAGCTGGTTGTATCCCATTTTATCCACGTTTATCTGCAAAAATCCAAACTAGTTTGGAGGTAGGAGCCCAGTTCTGCAAAATCTTATTTCTTTTTTTTCCAAGCCAAGCCTAACCCTGGAGGATAGCTACAGTCTTTACCAGACATACATGAGATTAAAAACACTTGACAGGTAAGCTCACCTGATGACTTCTTCGAAGCACTTGAACATTTTCTGTAATTCTTCCTTCATGTGCATGTAAAGTTGGATTGGCAGTTTGAAGCTTGTTATTAATTTAGCTCCATTTTTAAACCTGAGGGACCATAATGTATGACAAAGCAAAATTTAAGCATTTGAAACCCGTAAGAAGACATGAAGATAGGGGAAGGGGCAAGCAATGCCCCAGCAGAGCGACCAGCAGCTCAGGTATGGCAGTGTAATGTCCCATGGGGACACCTAATCCCAGGTTAAAAATAACCCTATTTCAGAATGACGTGTTGTCTTTCAAGAATAATTGCTCTCTCCCTGAGATGCCATTCAATTTCCTGCTCCAGAAAAATTAAACTTTGTAGCGATTATGATTGGAAAGATTTATTTCAGAGATGCAAATACAGCAATTAAAAAGGGTCCACAGAATAAAAAATAAGCTTGCTGCATTTTTCCATGTATATAAGCCCCCCTTCTAATGCTTTGCAAGGCTTCTGACAACATCAATCTTTTAATTTTTATTGTGCACAGAGCAATCTTTTCAAATGTAATGGCTACATAAGCTCTGCAGCTCTGAAAGCCTCTGTTCTCAATGCACACCTTCAGGAGACACCATTTCTTCTCACAGAGACACTACAGCTCTTTCAGATTCCTCTCTGCTGGTTATTAAACACACTAGTGGCCACAGCTGCCCAGGGGCCCAGCTGTCCCTTCCAACCACGGGTCCCTGCACAGACCTTTCTGAGGCCATCTGAGATGACCAGACCCCAGGATGCTCAGCAGCAGTTTGGGACACATTTGCTCTCCATCTCTTCTTGTCAAGCAAAGTAAAGGCCCTGTGCGTGGGAAAGGGAGGTGAGCAGTGAGGCACAGGCAGGAGCCTCAGCTGACAGACACAGCACAGCTCTGTTGTGGGGGAAAGCCCTTCCCAAAGAGCTGTTGTGTGCTGTAATACCAACACAGAGCAAGTCATGGCTTTTACAGCAGGGCCAGAGGAAATGGAGTGGAAAGATCTGCAAAAGCAGTACTGGCCCACCAGTCCTGGCACAGAATAGAGCAGCAACAGCGATAAAATTCCTGCAAGTCTCCTCAGTTGCATGGTACCATCTATTTCTACTCTTCATTTCCTGTAACGCTGCTCAGAGCCCAGAGGTACCCCAGTGTCAGGCTCCTTTCCTTGAATCATCTCACCAGTGCTGCTAATTGATCTCAGCACAGACTAGCTGATCTCAGGAGGGGAGATTTTTTCCATCATGGCAACGCTTCAGCAGACCACACAGCGTTTAATCAAGCTACGCTTATCATCTAAATATTTCAAGAAATCCACCTAAGCTGTTCTCTACTCAAGCAAATGGAAATCTATTAGGGGCCCTAAAAATTCTTGGGTTTTTTTTCTAATAAGATCCTTGCACTAAAAATCGTTTCTTCGCATCTCTCTCCTTCCCTCCTCCCACAAAATATTATCTGACTGTTAGCTCACAAAAAAAGCAAAGCATAACCAGGGGACACCTATCTACAAATTACTTAAGGTAATCCATCTGGCTGTGGCACCAGCTTGGGTTCGGAACAAGCCAGCCAACCCCCACCCTACTGCAAGGGCAGCAAGGAATTCAGCCTTGTTTTGCTAGTGTGGGATGGTCCAAAGGGGTTGGACACTGCTGACAGGGTCCAGGGGGCCCTTTTAGCACAAAGGGAGCGATGGTGTCCATGCCATGGGTGTACAAACACCGACTGCAAGCACACACAGCTGTTGGCAGCTGGGCTCTGAGCACTACAGAATTGTCATTCCTGGGAAAAGGCACTTGGCCAGGTGGGGATACAGGTCAGGTGCCAGGCACAGCACACTGGCACCTGCCGGGGTCCTCAGTGGGCATGAGGAACCACTGCCAGCACCTGCAGGGGCCACTCCAGCCCTGGGGGGCTTGAAAAGATGAAAGAAAAGCAAGACAAAGGAAAATCCAAGCCAGGAGCTGCAGTCAGAAATTTAAACCTCCACACCAAGCTCATCCACTCTCTGCAGATGGAGATTCAGTCATGAATAGAGATAGGAAGGGAGACGGTCTGTTTAGAAAAAACGAAAGTATTTTTCTAAAAATCAAGAGCTCCTGGGTAGCTGCTCTTGACTCTTTCTCTAGGAGAATCAGAGACAACAGCAGTTCTCTGAAATAGATTAGTATAATTTTTTAAATGCAAGGCTGCTCTCTGTAGGACTGGAGAAGCCTTGCCTGCTGTTAGCAACATTTTAAGGCCCCAGCAGGCAGTAACTGGTGTTCTTCCAGTATCAGCAGCACACTGGTCCCACTGGCTGAGAGTTAAAAATCAGTTTATGAAAAAAGCAAGTTTTTTCTGCATCCTCAGAAAGCAGTAGCTAGATTTTCCCCTTGATAAACAAAGCAGCTGTTCTGCCCAACTCAGAGCCAGCACTATAAACAATTCTCCTACATGGCATGCTGATTATATATTTTTTTTAATTTCTGGCTTCAAGGTTTCATTCCATAATATGTAGCTGTTTATATGAATTATACTAGTTACAGCAAAGATGATCATACTACTTCAGAGTAATGGCACACTTGTTTCAGAGCAGGGACTGAGTACCCTGCAGACATGTCTCTGCTGCAGGGAAAAGGATCCATTGCACACATCCAGGCATATCAGGCTCATGTTGGCCCCTTTCAGCAAATCAGCATTTTCTATGCAGGACTGCTTGTAAAAGTTGGCTTGGGCACTTCATGTATTTATGCAGCTTCATGGGTCTATTTTGTAGCCAAGGCCAAACTCTTCACTGCTGCTGGCTTTGCATGGGGCTGGCTGCCTTTGCCCAACTCACCTCACTGAAAACAAGTTTAGTGACCTCCTCAGGAGCTACTGGCTTCACCAACTCAATCTGCAGGTTTGACATAAAAATAAACTACTGACAGATAAATAAATTATTTCAATGCATAAGGTCAAGTAAAAAGATAATCTCCAGACTGTCTTGTCCAGAGGAACTGGCTCTATTTTATCTTGCTTCACTCACACCTCATGGCACCTTCACCTCCTGTACAGGCATCCTGAAGACAAGTGCACGGAACACTTGAATAATAGATCCTGCCATCTGTTCAAGAATCTCTCAGATGCATCCGTGCTGAAGATTAGAGACAAAAATGCAGTATCTCTTTCCCCCTTCTGAAATATTATCACATGTGCCACCATGGATAAACCTTCAGTTTTGTCACTGACATCCATTCAGTCCCCTCAGAACATATTCTGCATAGTTGGGACATCAGCTCTCTAGGAAGAGGGCAAGAAGTGTTGGTCTAATGAAGAATATGAGCCAACAAAATCACACTCCTTAGCCAAAGAAACCAATACTTTAGAAACTGCTGTATGGAAATTCAGCTAATAATACTCTCTTAGACTGCCTTGGAAACAAATGTCAAGGAAAAGAGCTCTTTAATTCGTGAGGTCAGAAATACAGATACAGCCTAGACAAAATGCTAACCAGGATCAATGCAGAGCAAGAAAAGCACAGAATGCCACAAAACTGAGCTTCAGCAGTCTTCTAAACACAAGTCTCAAACCTCTTTCTGAATCAAATGGCTATACTAATATCATCAGACTTGCCAGGCTGCTGAGAGTACGAAGTTCAAGAGAGAGGGTGCTCCATGCCTATTTTCTTCCTATGCATTAAAAAGAAGGTTTAAATTAACTATTCCATCCTCCCAACCACGATTATAAAATAAATCTTCTATTAGAAGCACTGGGTTAAACCATGTTTCTCCTCCTGCTTCCAAGGTGTTTCAGACCCAAGTTCTCCATGTTGCTGAGACACTTGAGCCACACACATTTACTCATAACTGAATGACCCTTCCAGAGCTGGACTCCAGTGCTCCAGGAAGGCTGGGTTCGAGTAAGGCTGCCCTTGTTGGATTTACAGCAGATGAACAACCATGAATGTGAACCAGCAGCACCTAAGTCCTATGCCTCACCCTGAGGTTCATGACTGCTTTGAAAGTCAGAACTCTGTCTACCTGGAGCTAATGCTTAACCTAAGACATGCTGTCACATGTGGCAGAGCACATTACAACTGGTGAATGTCATTTGTTTCAATATTTGCCAAAGGCTTAGTCCTATTATCTAGATAGCTTTATAAACAGCTATATGATATTCTGTATGTAGCATTTTCACCAAGTCAGTTTTCTGAAGCCTCTTTATCCAGTAAAGAGAGCTCTGCCAGTTAATTATATAAATCTTTGCATTAATAGTATTCACTAGCAAAGAACATCCACTTGAACACTTTTAATTTAAATAAACCAACCAGCCTCCAAAAAATCCACTGTTTTTTCCGGTTACTCCTGTTGCTGAAGTCAGGAAAATAGCAAGAGAAGTGCTGACACCTACAGGACACTTGCATGTCTAGAAACTTGTATCTGGTTAAGTCCTACTACATCACTCAGACTGTGGTACAGTTAAACAAGCAGATGGCTTCAGAGTACAACAGCTACTCGATCAGAATTAATTTACAAATGACTGGAGTAATACTTCATACACTTTTTCAACACTTTAATACATCTCGTGAACATACAATCCAGGCCACTTCATGCTGATTGTTTGAAGCTCAGAAAGCTTGAAAAATAAGCTATCAGAGTACTTTCCAATTCTATTTCTACTCCCTACTTCCCAGTCTGCTCACACCCTTGGCACTTCTCATTTTTGTGTCTAGATTATTTCCCTTTTTTTGGCAGGAGCAGGTAAGGAATGGTCCCTGAGCACTGATAATTAAGAGATGTGTTTCCATTTCTTTCTTCTGTTAAGAGCAAGCTCTAGGACATAACAAATCAGAAAGATGCTTCCCCCCCTTCTCCAAACACTTTTTCTAGACTATAATTCTTTTCTTCTCCTAGTCAGTAGCTTCTTCTCATTTCCATTTTTCCTCAGTTGAATGTAATAATTTAAAGTATTAAAGCTGTCACAAACTAATGTCTCCATCACCCTTCTCAGTGTGATACTTGCGATTCACTTCTGTGCAGATCTGCAGAATCAAGGACGAAGGAGTTTGCACATGAGGTATATAGTGCAGCCCTAAAGCCCTAAAGCCCGGGTAGCTGAGGGCAGAGACCCAGGCTGGCACAACCCGAGGCCATTGTGCCACCTCACTCAGCTCTGTGTGTACCAGACGAACCCCGAGCTCAGCCCCTCCCTGCAAGCTCCACAAGGACTCTCTGTTTTCAGGCCCAGCTCCATTCCTACACCCTGCCCCGCCCCAACCTGCCCTCATCAGGAGGACCATTTCCAAAAGGCATCTTTCATACCAAATAGCTCCTAAGAAAGCAATCTTGATTATCAAAGTCACCCAAAGCCATTTCCAAGAAGCATTAAGAAGCTTGACTTTGTTCCAGGGGGCTGGGGGGAGGATTAACATTAGCTTCAAGTGCTGAACAATAAAACCAGATACATTTCTTTGTGGTGCAAAAGGAGCCTTGAGCTCTATCACAATGACAAAGCTAGAGACAAGCATTGGGAGTTTTCAAGTAGAACAAATGGTGAAGAGGAAAAACATAGAAAAAGGTAGTTACATACACATTCTCAAGAGAATCCAGGCCAGAATAAAGGAAGGTTTAAACACAAGGAGGTTATTTGGTTTCTTTCACCATCTAGGTCTGTATTTCTTTTTCATATTGACATCAGATTCACTGCAGTTATATTGCTAAAATGAATCCCCAGCCTGCATGACCTTACATAAATAATTCTGGTCTCATTTCTTTCAAGTTCCTAGTAAAAAATGTCTTTAGCCAAAGAAAGCAGGTAAGACACCACATGCACAAGTGCCTTCAAACACCCAGCATCCAAAACTCCAGGTTTAGATTGTGGCTGGAGGAGATGCAGCATACACGATGCTCTCGTCCTTCCCCTTCTCCTCAGAGGTTAAGTACATGGGATGGGAAAGACCACACCAGAACAGCGGGTTTCAACTGATGAAACTGCATCTCTGCAGAACTGCTGGTGCACTGGGAAAAAGATACTTCAATGCCATTTGCTAGGCTTGAGCACTACAGTGACAGAGCGACATTTTAGAGCTATGCTCAAGAATAAAACTACTGCATGAGAAGGATGCTGCACATGGTTTGACCTACACCACAGTTTATTTGTAAACATTTGTTACATGTGTCAATAATTTAATTGAACACAGACTTTGTACAATTCAATGTATAATATTAACAATGTCACACTAGAAGAGCACAACTGTATTCAGCTACAGTTGTACTTTAAAACTTCCAAAATACAAACCATTTGAAACACTGAACAAGAAAGTAGGGGAAAACTTGAGAACAATGAAGGAAAAGAAAAAAGTGCAATAAATCATGATCAAAAAAACTGAAAACAAATATAACACACTTCTTAGCTGGCTCCTGAACATCTTCAGGTATATGCATCTAGCTTCAGTACTACTTGGGTTGTGCCAGAGCACAAAGCCAAGCTGTCTTCTGCAAGCTAAAAATCTTGCTGAAACAGAAACTTAAAACAGCTTTAGCATGTGTAATGCATGTGATATTCCCCAAAGTCAATAAAACTACCTGAAGAAAAATTTATTTAATTTGTCTTTATTTGCAATACAATATAAAATAGATTCTTTTGGTATGAAGATCTTTGAGACCTGTTGGGGTTTTACACCATATTTAAAACAAAAGTCACATAGTTTGAAGCTTCTTGACCATCTCAAGCACTGGTGCTGTAGCAGAGTTTCAGGAATTTCAATAGACTTCTTTGGCTGCAATTTATTCAGTAAACTTCAGATATGCAGATTTGAATATTTAAGCTCCTAAACTAGTGTTGAAGCACCTAAAGTAGAGTGGGCTTGAGTTCTAAAAAACTGCAACACATCTGCAATTCTCACAATTAACTGTAAGATTTATGGGTATTAACCAACTTTGAGGAGCAGGCTACTTTTATTTAGAAACTTTACTTTAAACAACCTAATAACAAAGGATATCTTTCACTTAGCAACACTGAAGAATATGCAGTGAGAACAGTAAGTTTTCATCTATTTTCAAACTTTCATACAACTTGCACTATCATCACTTTACATATTAGCATGGATAGTGCATGGCAAAAATCAGTACAACATAGCAAACTAGCTCACCTACTGCAGCTCACAGCAGCACTTAAAAGTAACATCTATAGCCCTGAAAGTGTAAGCCATCACCTACTGCTTAATTCCTCCACAGTGCTGGGTATTGGCTTCATCTCCATGTAACAGTTCTCACAGTAAAGGTTTTCTCAGCTATTTCTAGCAGATTGACATCCAATTCCTCTTTAATTTACTTTGGAGGAAATAAGGCAACTTAAAAACTGCTATGGAGAGTATGCATGTCCAGTACAAAAAGTCACTGTAGTGTAAATGATCAACTTTATATGGATAATGCAACTCTGATACATGCAGAAAGCTAAGCTCAGCTGCTGCTGGTAAAATTCCAGAACAAAACAGATGTAAGAAAGCAGCACTGAGCAAACTGAAGAACTACAGATACCCAGTGTCTTAGAGCACAAGTCCTATGCTTTCACTTCAGGAATGTGCATAAAGCCAATGAAAAAGAATGGGATCTTCACAGCTGGAAATTAAGTCACTGCTTTATCCTATCATGGTACATTTGTCCTCTTCAAGCTTTTGACAAGTTATTTTCATGCAGAACAGGACACAAACCCAAATGTTGCCATTTTTCTCCTTGCTGCTGTTCAGCACCATCTGTGCCACAGATGCTTGACCCATTATGTATTGCAGGATAGTAATGACAGGACGATTAAGCCTAATTTTTAGTTATGACTATTTAAAACAAGGCAGTTCTAGTAAAGAAAGGAGCTAGCAGAGAAGTCTTAACATACTACATCGCTCGTTCTCCTTGTGTGCTAAACGGGACAGACTTTTTAAAGCTGGCAGTAAGTTGTTAATACCTAATATAAACAAAGTAAAATCATGCTACATAAAGTCATCCCCTATAAATAGAGCCAGAACACAATTTTAGATGAAACAGCTTACTGTAATTTTTGTCATGATCAACAGCTAATAGCTCAAGGACCACAGATTCACTGAAGTTTCTGTCTTCACATCCTCTGCTGTTATCTTCCTTTGCTAATGACTGATGTGAAAAATCAAGAGCTCTGCTCTTTCAAACATTAATCAACAGGACAGAATTAGTTATCTACTCTAAACTAACTTTATGACAACAGGAGTTTGCCCACAGGAATCATCACCAGCTTCAAATTACAGCAAAAGACTCCCAGTGGGATCAAATCTCAGACACTCCTGGTTTCATACCAAGAGGAGGATGAATCCATTATCATTAAGAACTCTGCGAACAGAGATAACCACCTCAGATCTTCCACAATTCTGTACCTCCACCAAATACTGACAGAGGTGGAAGTGAACCACTCATCAGCAGTGTCCTTAGGTCATCAGCAGGACATTGAGTCTGCACTAACTCAGCCTCCTCCTTCCATTGTACTGATTTGTCAAGGCCCCAGCGTTAAGCTGAACTACAGAATCCAACAATCCTTAATGCCCCATATCATCATGATACTTTTATTTAATCAGTTGGTATCACTGAGCTTTCAGAGGAAGAGCCAAATCTCTTACCTTTATACAGAAAGATTTTCAGTAATACAGTACAAAACTAAACAGAATTTATGTCTGAGTAACGAACATAGAAAACTACTATTGCAATTTTGTGGTGACAGCATAGAAATTTAACAATCATCAGAGAGCCTAGAAACGGCATGTTTAGTTATAAAAGAAAGATTGTCTCAAGATAAAAATAGTGCTGACAGCTAAAAAGCTCTCTGTTGCAGCAAGATATGCAGTAATGAGTAACAAGTTCCAGACAGTTTAAGTACTTCCCCAATACTGCAATACAACACATTTTTGTAACACTACTTTTACACGGGCTATGCTGCAGCAGCAGTACACTTCTTAGTGGTTGGCACTAGGAATTAACCGTAATAGAATAAAGGCATTTAGTGATCAATGCACAAGAACCTCTATTTGACCTGTTCCTTAGGTGTGGTTGAAAAAAACTGAGGAAGGGGCCCATCCATTCCATTCAGATAATACACCTTCCTTGAACATGAGATTCTTGGCAGGAAGAGGAACACCCAAATCTGCAGAAATCGGCTGCAGAAGAGAACTTGAAGAACCAGCATCATGGAGCTGATCCAGTGTTGAAATACCTTCCTAAAAGCAAAAAGAAGAAAACAGTGTCTTAAAAACAAAGAATATGACAGATTAGTCTAATCTGCAAATACACTTTGAGTTTCTGAAGTGTGTTACAATAATCCAATAAATACCAAATAATTATGGAAGTAAAAACAGAATAAACAAAATTAAATAAGCATACAGATGCCTCAGCTGCATCTGTGAATGCATATTTTGGCTTCCAACAAACCTTTAGGGAAACCTAATACTGAAGACCTAGAAAAAATGAATGGAAATCTCTAAAATCTTCAGGACATCTATCAGACTGCTATTTACCTGGTACCATGCTAAGATAGATACATGAATTTGGAGGCAATTACTTGATCATATGCTGAAGATATTATTTCCTAGAAGTTTGGTTTTCTCACCTTAAAACTCACATCAGCATTTTTTTTTTCCCTTTCTATGGTCATCATCTAGAAAAGGGTATCTCAGAGACAACATCCAACACATTAGGACAGGAATCACTTGAGACTGACAGTTGGTTTCAGGGCTTCAAACCCACTGGGAATCTCCAACATTCTCATCAAGAGACAGTTTCAGGATCACACCATCCGTAACACTACCTGGTTAAATAACCTGCGAATTCATTATCTTACTGAAAACATAGAGTTTTAGAGAAAAGTACCATAAGACAGAGCAGCTAAGCAGATTCCATGTTACACATGGACATGGCTTGCTTCCATGCAGAATTAAGAGCAGGCTGCAGACCTGGCATTCCTCTTTGCTTACTACACAAAGACTCCCATTTCCTACCTACACTCTTAAAAAATCCTTCCAGAGTAGGTGGTTTTATGTATTTATACTCATTGAACACTAAGGGCTAGAGGATCTTAGGACAAGTACAAAAGTAACTGACATGAAATCCATATTAATATATTTTTTTTTCCTAAGGAAACACATTGACTTGAGAGGCAGATAAAATTAGCATCTCCCTGGTTTGCAGAAAATCTCTCCAACATATCCAAGCATCCCCCACATAACCAGCAGAGTAGGCTGTGTTACAGCAGGAGGAGTGAAGGACAACTTTGCTGAGCAAGTGTCCTAAAAACCAATGAAAATAATTACGCACCAGAAGCAACCACAGAGTTGAGACAAGTATTAAGTGAGGCTAGAGAAGGGATAGAGAAGTACTTGTTTTGTCCTTCAAGTAGCACTTCAGTGCTTAAATACTGTTACCACTTGAAGAAAAGACAAATAAGACAAACCATGTATGTTTCCATACACCCAAGAAAGGCAAGTAAGAGGGCAGAAAGGGATGACAGACCATACAGAATGATTAACATCTGGATTATTATTGTTCCTTACCTGGAATGAATGAACAAAATTAAGGACCTGAAGAGACAGCTTTCTACTGGAATGTAGGAGTTTTTGAAGGCTGTCAAAAAAAAAAAAAAAAAAAAAAAAAAAAAAAAAAAAAAAAAAAAAAAAAAGAAAATAAGCTATGGTCAAGGTGCACAATTTTTTGCTAGTAAAGTACCCCTATAGTAACTTACAAATAACTCCAGTAGTATCTAACATCATGTGACAAAATTAAAAGCTTTCACACATAAAGCTTGATAATACTGTCAATCACTGAAGAAGTGCTTGACTCATCTGCTCTTGAGTACAGTCAGGTAAAAGCTATTTTCCACACCATTTGTACTGAATAAAATGAAACTACTGCAATTGAAAAACATTATTTTACATAAGATACTAATATATTAGACTCATCTAGGACAGTCTGGTAACATGACTTTTACTAGGTATATTAGTGACACACTGTTAAAAGCAGGTCAACTACTGTAATAAGAGCCTTAAGCCTTCTTTTCAACCACCCTTACTTTTGATTTCCAGAATCATGCCTTAGGAAAAAAAAGCCACAAAAAATAACCCACAAAAACCCCCAACATCCCCCCACAAAACAAAAGAAACAAACCCCAAAATCCCATTGTTGAAAGAATAATCTTTCATAAAGAAAAGCTGCAGTAAAAAGCATTAGATAGCTGGATCATAAGCTGTGGCTAAACTTATCAAGTATGATAGCAACAGTAAAGAAAATTTCTGTAAGAGCTAAATGCATTTTACATCAAAGCATTACCAGTAAGCTTTCCTCCTCCACTCCAGAACAGTCAGGAGGAGGGAAAAAAGCCTGTGCTAGGCTAGGAAGGGAAAATGAGTAAGAAGGCACCCAAATTTACTTTTTTCCTGATCTGCTCATAGACAGTTTACAACAAAAAATTAATTTTTGACTTACAGAAACTATTAAAAAAAGCCTATTCTTTATCTTACCACAACTAAGGACTAGTTGTACATATCTATGAGCCAAAAAACAACTCCCTTACACATTAGAATTAGCTGCCCTATAAACATAGCTCAGTTCTGCTTTATGGTAATAGAGTTGTAGGTATCTCTTCTTGCAGAAGCTCCAGACATAGTACACACCATCTGTTAAACCTGCAGCCAATAAATAACAGCTCACCTTTCTTTTCTGCATAATCCATGAGTGGCAATTTTTCTGCAGACTTTCTGATTCAACTCAGAGCTGAAAAGTGGAATGCCAAAGCATAATTCCAGGGGAACCCATTCCAGTTCAGTTGTGGGTACTACAGAAAAAACAATAAGAGACAAACAAAGCGTGAGAAAAAGAAAGCAAGAAAGTTCATTCTAGGGTCAACAATCTTAGATCTGGAGCCACTGGACAACTCATGCTTTTTAAAGACAGGTCATTTACTGAACTGCTCAAATATATAAGGGAATCTGAAGAGGAGTTAAGGATTGGACTTGCCCCAGAGAATAATCAAACAATGAATTCAGATCCCTAAAAACAAGGTAGTGTTTAGTACAAGCCATTTGTCATGTTTTTACCTTCAAGGCTTTGCTTGACTGCAGAATCCACTGAGGGTTCTTCTATTACCATCTCAAATGATTCTGTGCTCCCATTTACATCAGATCCTGATGCTAGTTCAGTCTCTCCTAAAGGCAAAGTAATTTTTCCATAAACATGAACATGACTATATAAAGGGTTTAGTTACCTCTGCCCAAGGACTATAAAGCTATAAAACTGGAAGAAGAGATAGGGAGAAACATAGGGCCTGACTCATTTTGGGACTAAAGAGTTATTTAAGGATCCTCAACACTTATGAAAGATGAAGTTCTGGCATATAAAAATGACACATTTTATTTTTAATATTTAAAAGAGTATTTTTTCCCTTCGTTGACTGTTCTAGTTCAGTCATTTATCTATCTGTATTTGGTATTTCTGAGCTAGTGTCAAAGAAGAATTAGGAAATAAGCCTACTGCCAATAGATTTGCACTCAAAATGGGTTCCTATCCATGTTGGATAGTATTTTGTAGAGTTACAAATCAAAGAATTTAATCTTTTGCTCACCTTTGCTCAAGTATGTGAAATTAAGGGGACACAGACCAAAAAGACAATTATTGGTAACCAACCTCTTCCATCAGAAGCATCACTCAGCTTTCTGTTAGCACGTTGACTTGAAGGATTCAACATTGTGACATAGCCACAAAAATGCTGCAAGTCCACTTTGTTTCTCAGAATTTTTAAAGCCGTATGAATGCCCATGTTCACACGGGAGAAGGCTAAGGAGGAAACAAAACATATTCCAGCTTACTTTACAAAAGGCCTCCCCCATAACCATGTGGCTCCTCTCTAGGCCAGGGTAAGTTTTTTATTTGGATTTTCCCCCGCTTGTAATGCTCCATCTTAGTGATCACATTGTTAGATATGGGATAGCACCAAGCATGAAGTGGTATTGTAGAGTACAGTAATAGAGCAAGGAGAAAGAAAAATACAAACAGAAGACAATCTCTCTCTCCTACATGGACACATTCAGACAGCAGAAATGGCAAGGTTCAGCTAAGAATCAGGTGTCCAGCTCTTTCAGTGCCAGTCTTTTATGGCAGATTCAATGCAAGATACATGCTTCACATATCTGAAATTCTGAAGAATTAGAATAGAGCACTAGAGCTTAACAAGAAATTTCAACACCGAGTTGTTCACGTTAGAATTTCAGAGATTCTAACTTCAGGGTGTCTACCAATTTGATACTAGATAAAAAACGAGACATGTCAGAGAGAGCAAATATAAAAGTAACAAATTTTGAACCTAGTAAAAACTAAATTAGGAAGTTAGTTTTATTTCTAACTGGCCCAGACTTTTCTAAGTGGTAGCTTAAATAATTTTACATTTCGTATCTGGAAATTCATACTTTTATGACAGCACTCACTTGGAGAGGGTATGGCCTCAACTATGCACAGCTTCTGTCCTACTCATCAAGGAATACTGAGAACATGTTAACTCCTGCCTTTCAAAATCAGTTGAGCTAGGCAGACTTCGCAGGAATAAGATTTTGCTAGCAAAGCTTTTCCTGGGGAAAAAAGCTCCTGGTAGTAGGTTCCTGGTGCTAATAACCAAGGTAAGTTTGTTCAGTTTTGTTCTCACCGGCCTAACGGTTAAGAAATGATCAATATAATATGTGGAAGAATTATTTACGCAGTATAGAAATATGCTAGTTAATAAGCAAGTATGCACAAAGAAAGATTTGGAGGTATTTGTGGAAGTTACTTCTTTACCTCTGTGTTAGGAGAGAAGAGAGGCCAGAAAACACATTCTAATTAGGTCAGAGAAGATAGAAACAGGAAGCTGATATCTCTAAGCTCAGAACAGACTTGTCAACCATTTAAAACTTTCCATTTTCTCATACGACTCATAAGATCAACAAAACGTGTTTTAAAAGGATTATTGCAACCTTATTGCACAAGGTGATGTGCAATAGGTGTGTGATGTAAGGTAGAAATTACATGGAAGATGATCAGTTACCTCCCTGTTGCTCAGCTTCATCAAAAGGGAAAGGTATGTGCATTGTTTCTCCCATTCCATGCATGCCATGCCCCTGAACATCAAGAAATTAAATTAGGAACAGAAAAAATACCCATCAGCTTAGCTCAATCTTACTTGTGCTCCCTTTTATGGAGTACCAGCCAAGTTGATGAAGCAAACAAATGGATGTATTTATGCATTAAAGGTCTTGCTTAGCTGAAAAAATTGAAGTACCCCACCTTTCCCCTTAAAATGCATGTGATAAACACAGTGAGGCTAACTTTCACTGAAGAGGAGCAATTTTTATAGCCAGCAGTTGGAGAGAAAATATTTTCTAAAGGCTGAGCACTTCTGGAGCAAAAGGGAGTTTCCACCCCTGCATTCAGAACATTTTTCAGCAGTCACAGGCTGCTTACAAGTTGGCCTTTGAGAACGTATAATTTAGTGTTTGTAACAATATTAAACATCTATTTATTTGGATGATAAATTCAGAGAGTTCAGCTGAACCAAAAAAAATGATGAGGAAGCCATTTTACTTCTCCCAAACAGAAAAGTCCAAACTATTCTGCTGTTTGTGATAAACAGCATGTTTTGTTCATACTTTACTGTAAGAGCTAAATACCAAGCAGTCTGAAAAGGTGCATTTCTTGAATAACAGCTCATAATGCCAGTTGGCTACCTTGTGTCACTGCTGTCTAAAAATCTTGTGAGCCCCTCACTTTCATGCCAGTTTACTATCTCCCCTACTTTAGCTACCAAAACTTGTTATGCTTGCCCACAAAACAGTAACACATACATAATGTGAATTCAGTTCAAAGCCCATTCGAAAACCCCTGTGCTCAATCACAGCAGCACTGCCTACAGAAGTTAAGCATATTTTTCAGCTCTTGGCAAAAGTGTAGCTCTTCTACATTGTTAATAGCCCCTACCACATAATAGTTTAACTCAAAAAATTATGCAGGTTTTCATCATTTATACAGAGCACTCTGTACCTGAATTAGAACAGCAGAATGTGTTAAAGCATCATTCAACATTGTGAGCACATTTGAAGTAGGAACCACTCCTGGGTCGTGACCCCAAGATGTTATTAGTAAGCGATCATAACCCTGGAAGAGAGAAAAGTGTTTATAGTAGTAATGAATTATCTAAGCACATAAAGTGAAATACAAGAGTTAGACATTAGCATCTTGTTACAATTAGGAAGTTATCATACAGCTCTACAGTGTTGTACTTGGAACCAAGGATCACTTATGTTTGTGCTCCTGGTAAAGACAGAAGTTTGCCAACCTCAAAGTTAAGATGCTGTTTTGGACAGGAAGTGTCTGTCACCAAGTCCTGTAGAGCTATGTGGCCATTGCAGCAGCCTTCTAGCAAACAGGAGATGACTATAATCCCACATAAATTTAAAAGGAAAATATAAGCTGGATAAACTAACACTATCAGCAAAGAACAAAGATCTATCCCAAAACATCTATCAAGGACAGGGTGGGGAACAGGAAGACAAAACCACTAATTAATTTCCTAGTTTCTCAGTTTTCAAGATTGAATTCCACTGCATCTCTGTAAGACTTCTAGAAACATCTTGGCAGTTCCCTAAGAAAATGACATCACGAAACAGCAGCAGGAGAGAAGTACTCATATTCCCATAGAGGAAAAAAAGCCCAGACGGGGAGATCATTTAGTTCAAGAAAATCTGTCCTATCAGCACACTGACATGCATGCAGTATTGAAGTTTTCCAAGCTACCACACTGAATGCTTTTTTACTAATAAAAGTGCACATGTACTGGTGGTTTAAACTAATGACAGACTAGGGTTTGAATCAAAGTCATCAGCAATATCCTTACAAAATGTCTTCTGCTCTAGAAGACTTGATTCACTTAATCCTACGTGATCTTACGGTAAATCTTAGAAATAGAGGTATGGACAAAATTTTTGCAATCATAAAGGGAAGGGACACATGAAAGGTTTGAGGAATGGAATCTACAAATCCTACTGCTAGAGAGGATTGCTGATGTAGGTACACCAAAGAATGCACTCCCTCTCTGAATGTCTCCATACCTTTCTAATGTATTTACCTCCTCAAGAATCTACAAGATGGAAAAACTAAGATGAAAACTGTAGAGGCTTCTCTGCAATTATAAACTTGAACTATACTATTTTGTTAATTCCACTGTGAGCAGCAAAACCCAAACACTGCTAAATGCTCATGGCATTTCAAATCAAAGTCAATAGATGCAAAGATTTTTTGGTTCGGGCAAGTTTAGAAGTTGTCATGGCCATTTCCACCTACATTTGCCTAGTATACAGAATATCCAGCAGTGCTCCTTTGTGGTACATTTGTCTTTATTAGCAGCTCAGAGACACAATCGTAGAAAGCTGCAGCTGAAATTTTTCAGGCAGAAGTTGATCACCCGTGCTGTTTTGTGGGACTCCTTGCCAAAGCACTGTATGGATGCTAAAAGGTTAGGTGGATTCAAGGCTGGAAGGAACCGAGGAAATCAAATCATCAGTGCAGAGCCAAGAATTCAAGTCACAATCTCTGTGTACAGAGAATCACATGCAGCTCAGGGAGTTTCAAACCAGATCATGCAGGAGAGTGGAAAGGTCTTAAAAGGAAGCATTAAATAATGTGCTGCTTCTTCCTGCTTCCAGACACTCCTACAAGTCAGACTACGGGGCTAGGAAGACCTTTTTTCCAACCTAATGCAACCTTTATTAAATTATTCTGTCATTTAAATTGCAGGGAGAATTACAGCCAGTAACTCCAAAGTCTCCAGCACAGATCTGGACAAACTGGAAGTGATCATGATAGCCATCTTCTAAACCAGGCGAAGTTAATCCTAGAAGTGATGTTTCTTGCACAATACTAAAAAAAAGCAAAATATACTAGGTCTCCATCTTTTCACACTGCTCTTCTACATCTTTGTAACACTGTCTGTGGATGGGCTAACAAACCTCAATTCTTAAGACTGCACATCACATTTTACACTAGACTTGAAAGGGATGGCATTAAATATAGTGGAGTCACATTCTGACAAAGAAAGAGACATAAGTAGCATTCCTTTTTCAGAACCTTGAAAGAAAACAAACCAAGATGCTACATAAAACTTGCTTCCAGAAAAGGAACATCATTTATAATGAATTGCACCTCTGACTTCAGCTGTTATCCCTAGATAGCATATAGCATATCTTTGAATTTGGAGAAGGAAGGGAGAACAAATCCATGCACAGATTACCTGAAAAACATCTGGAAGTTTTCGAAGACGTGTTCCTTTAGAGAGCAACAGAGAGGGTGGTCCTTGTCCAGTTATATGGTATATATACAGTTTGAACCAAACTGAACTGACTTCTGGTATTGCAGGCCCAATATGCTGAAGAGAGATTATTCAAGAAATTAGAAATAACATCATATTGCAACCATCATACACACAGATTTAATTTAAGAAGCAACAGTTTTAAAGAAACATAAATGCAGTTTTTCAGCACTGAAGTACAAATGTATTACTCTCCACTGACTATATTCTAAGTACTTATTATATTCTAAGTCCAGTGACACAACATTCCTCACACAAAGATGATAGTAATGTATTTTTTATTAATCTAAATTTAAGAACAAAATATCTCACTAATTTGAACAGAAAAAGTGTTAATAAGTTAAACAAACTTAATTTACTAATTACTCACATTTCTCCTCAACATTTTTTATTAACCACAGTGATATTCTAGATGCTAATAATTTTGTCACTTTAAAAGGGACACCTAACAAATTTATCCAAAAAAGCTATTAGGAAGGGGAAGGGAGGGGGAAATTCCTCAGTATTTTTTCACCTGGGGTGTACAGCTGCTAATAGGTCGAATTTCATTGGTGAGTGGTGCCATGGAAACCAGCAGAGTGTAATTTTTGTTGAGAACTCTGCTGCAGGTAGCAGGATCCAAGCCGAGCAAACTTTCACATCGTAACAGATCCAAGGGGAACCCTATGTTTAAAATACAAGATTCATAAATAATCACTTTAAATGGAACATACAAACACAAACTATGTGTCACAGTTGAGGCGGACACGACACACACTAAGTCTAATATAAAGTGCAGGCAAAAAGCGTTTATTCCAAAAGCCAGTGTTATATATATACACTTTGGTATGTTTATCATTCATGTTAATTGTCCATTAGTTGCTTAACTACTACAATAGATTCATTAGTTATTTTAACTACACTATACTATTATTAGTTATCTACAACACAGACATCTCAAGAATCTAAACAAACACCAACTGCAACTGTGCTTACCGTTCACTCTTTCTATTGTTTTGAATTTCTTGCTTCCCTTAATTAAGTTTCTCACAAGTAGAAATAAACTGTGCTGAGACTAATGTCAAACTCAGACTCAGACAAACTTGCTGACCTGCTCTTAATTCCCACAACTATGATTTCAGATTTTCCCTTAAACCATGAATACAGAATTTTCCACAATGAACTTTTAAACAACTGGGGTGAATTTTAACAAATCTGTACAAAATTTTAGCAATTCTATGCGTACATGGTTGTCTGAAACTGAACTAGTTCCTCACCAACTAACTGAACCCAGGAAATAAAGGTACTCGCAGAGGTACTGAGAAAGTTAACTAAATTTTAAAAAACAACCCTAAAAAATTATCCTCATTAGAAGAATATATTCCTTTTCATGGCTTGAAAAAATGTTTCTCTGACAGAACAGCTGTCAAAGCTGTTTGACAGAACAGGTGACACCTGACTCCTCTATATGGCTTTCAGAAGTACATGATTTGAAACAATCTTTTTCTCAAGTTCAGCTTTTCTTGCCTTCATTATGCTTTAATCTGTTGCTCTGGATTTTAAGTGCAAGCCTTAGCAACCAAATCTGTCATTCAACAAGCAAACCTAGTAACACAGGCTCAAAGGATGACGAAAAATATTTAAAATATTTTTAAACAAGTAGGGTACCGACTGCTTTCTATAAGAGCAGCAAGGGCAGAAAGCTGAGTCCATGGTAGATAAGTAAACCAACTTAAAAGGATTTCCAAAAGTGCTCACGGTACCATTATTTGGCTGATCAGGCTGTACAGCCTGTGCCCCCAGGTCTTTATTATGCCGCAGAAACAGTATCGTGTTTCTCAGTGTAAGAGCATGATCAAAGTATCGCTGAGCTTCCCCTTCCCCTGTGCTTTGAACCTAAACAAGAAACAAAATAAATGCATACAAGTGGCAGGTTGTTTACACAAGTTTCAATTACACCAAAGGAAAGATGAACAAATTAGAATTCTAAAGCTTTGTAATTGAGTAATAACCGTACAGCTTATATCCAAAGGTGATCTACAGCAACTATTGAATGAAAAGCAGATCCTGGCCATGCTAGTGGAATGGTCAAAAAGTACAGAAAGACAGTATCTATAAATCAGAACCATGACTCAGTCTTTAGGTAAAAGGACTGAAGTGCCCAGTCATCCTGACTGGTATGAAATGATACAGCAATTGACAGCACTGCTCCTACATAATTCTACAGTTGTCCTTCTGGATTTATCTTTAGAAGGTGGAGTTGGACCCTCTAACACTTCATGTGCTGAAAAAGCATTTCACCAAACATGTAACAACTCACCTTTTCCAGTTCCACCAAGAAGCTGTCAAGACTCTCATCTGACAGTTTCCCAACTTCAAACATTGTGACTGCATGACTTTTCAAGTTCTGGAACAACAAAACCAAACTCTCTTCTTTAAGAACAGAACGGGCAAGTAAAAGTTTTATTAAGCAAACTACTTAAAAATAAGAGATTTTTTTTTAATATTTATTTTTTAAATAAAGCTGTATTATACTGATGTCAAAGTAATTTAAAGCTCTGCATATTTATTCTTGGCATAATATATCAAACAATTTGGACGTACTGGTGAGAGATTTCCCATCATGAGAAAGGCCGTAAGAGTAGAATCAAACAGGAAGGCAATGCGCTTCGTGTGCCCACTGGACAGGTTCAGGCTGCTCACACTGGCTGTTTCAGCTAATGGAAAACAAAAAGGAAGTAGACGAGCACATTTGTTTTATTTAAAAATAGTATCATCAAGTTTAATTAAATCTACAAACAAAGAAAAAAAAAGTTAGTTATCACCATACCAAGTAAAACACAATTCCTTTAATACTACTTATCTACTGATTAACTTAATTTAGAAGTTGGTATCTTTGAGTCAATTTATATCCACAATACAGATCAGTCTCATCTTCAGAAAAAAGCTATTTAGCTGAAGACTCAAACTAAGAAATAGACACCACCTCCCCCACTGAATAGTCCATATGACAAAAGGATATATATAGTCTGTTTCACTTATTTCTAGACCTCTTTACAGCCTATGCCACTCTATAAACATAAAAATAATTGATCCTAATGTATTAAAATTTACTGTTAGTGCTAACCTGGATCATCTTGACTGTTGGTATCTGTATCTGTGGCTGATGACCCAGCTTCCTGTATAGGACTTCTGTTTTCCCCACTGTCCCATGAAAGCAGCATCTTTTGAGGATCCAAAGTACTCCTATTAATGTGAATTAAAATCCACATCTATTGGTCACTGCAGCACCAGAGAAGTATCTCTGCCTTCCAGTGTAGTAGTCCAGGCACCGGCATGCCCAACGCATGCCTTTCAATATGCCTAAGCCCTAAATCAGTCAAGCTTAATATCCCTCACGGTCCTACTTTAGCTTCAGCAGAAAGGCTTATTGGGGGGTTGAAAATACCAGATTGTGAAAAGATCTGAAAAATCAAACCACCATAATTGAAGAATCCAATGGAAAAAATCTAATCCACTTTGTTCTCACAGTCTGAAAAAGCATTAAAGAAAACAGGCACAGCAGTAATTTTAAATGGCTTAGCAGATACTGAACTAAAAGCACCTGACAATTCTTAATTAATGCAATTTGGCATTTCAGCTTGGAGAACTCTTCATTGACTGGTATTAACAGCCCTTTCCTGGAAGTGATATAGATGCCCAGGTATGTGAGTGTGTCACTGACAGAACTGAAATGGTTCCTTACAGCAAACAAGCAAACTGTATGCACATACTCACTGCCAGCACTGCCAAGAGCCACAGCCTCACTGACAGCTGTTATTTCTGGCCCCAGGAGTGTAATGCACATTCATCTGCTGGAAAAGTGAGCAACTACGTACCCAAAGGTGAAAAAGCCAGCACTAAGTAACAGCACCAAATGGAGTACTCTGCATTTACAGGCTGAATTACCATTCCTCATCCTCAGATCAACATGAGGATCAAGCATTCTTGTCATTATAGACGTTAGAAAGCCAACTGAGATTTGTTATTGCAGAAGTCGAAGAAAGCAACCAACAGCTTTAAAATCAGATGTTGGGTCTAAGTTTTCCCTTCAACGAGAAAAACAAGCCTAAGAAAGAGCAAAGATACTTACTTCAGTCTGTTTACTGAAGGAACATTCTTCCATGATGGATGAAGATTATCCAGGTTTATTACTTGGCCTTTTTTATGAGCAAAGCCTAATCGACAATACATGGACACAGCATTCTGCAGGAACACACACACAGAGTAAGGAACTGCTGTATGAAACCAAGGTTTCAAGACAAGGAACTTTCTGTATCCAGCTGAACAAATGCATTGTACACACATACCTTTACTAAAGACAAGTCAATCTCTAACACATTTGCCAGCTAAAAAAAAAAAAAAAAGATGAGATGAATCAGCAATACAGTATTAACAGGGCAGGTAATTCACTATTTGTGGGCTTTGGCACCTTTTCATGGGTCTTATTTCTAAACCCAGCCTGTACTATTAGAAGCGATTTGGTCTGCATCAAACATGATGAAAAAAGAGGACGAAACCTAATAATTGTCCCACTTGAAAGCATGCAGAAAAAATATGAGGCTATATTCCACTTTGTAATTTCTAGGCTAACCATGAATGTATCATTTTAGATGAGTCACGTATGTCAGAAGACATGCAAAAAGAAAAACAAATCCTGGATATACTTACTGGGTATTTTTCAGATATTCATTCACCAAGTTTTGAAAAGACCTTATGAAAACATATTTCTCATACTTGAACTGTGCTTATGCAAAAGCTACATTCCTACTTCCAGCCAACACCCTGTGTGCTTTCACTGCCAAATAAAAAAATTACTTTAACTTTTTTATTTCACATTAGCAAAATAGACTTTGTTCCAGTTCTAACTCATATAAAAGCCTACTTCAGTCACCTCTGTATAAATTCATTCCAGCTAATGGAATTGTTTCACTGAACTGAAGGTACTCCTTCAAGCTTGAAGCGCTATAAAAGCTACAGGCTGGATCTTAAGCCTGACAGTATGTCTAAACAAAACCACTATATACCAATCAGTATCTTTAAGTGTTTTTAGCATTGGGCCATTTTCAAGTATTCCTATCTCCCTGACACAGGTTAAGTTTTACTTACCTCTGCCACATTAGTATGTTCATCTATTGAAACAAATATCTTGTACAGGAGTGTTTCAAAGTAATCACCTTGCACTCTGTTCATCACAAAACCTTCGAGTGGTGGCACTGAAACAAGAATTGCTTTCAAAATTAAAATGTGGTAACTTATTTTATTGAACCAAAACTGTACTAAAACAGAAAAATGAGTTTACATTTCAGTTTTCATGGTACCTGCAATTTTGAAGATTTCCCAGGCACAAAGAATAAAAATCTGAAGATAGCATTTGAGCTATTTAAAATTCCCCTACTCCTTAAGAAAGTAATGCTTGTCAATACATTTTCTTATAGAAACTAAAGCCACTCTACCTGGCAGCACAGCCTTGCACTCTCCAGCTCATCAACTACAGATAATTTCCAGCATCCAGCCTATAAAATGATTTTATAATGTGGATGGTGATTAAATCACTACTGTGGAGTAGGACACAAAAAACCCACACCACCCACATACTCCAGAGACTTCCAGAGCAATTATCTAAGCAGTAAGTCTCTTGTATTTAGAGGACTTTCACTTAAATGATCTCTATACAGCAATGCCAGGTACTTTTGCATGACCAGGTTCCAAACAATCTATGCCTTTGCAGATTATAGTGATTTCAGAAACCCCTGAGACCTATTACAGCATAACACGCTGTTCAAAGGGCAGCCCACACGTTGTGCTAGTTTAAGCTCCTACACAGTCCCCTGACACAGTCTGTGACTAATTGAGGTGACAATACCCATGAAAACTAGAACTTGTATCTATGAAAACCTTACATCTGTCTGGAAAGAAGTCAAAAACCCAAGTATGTTTGGTAAGGTAACTACAATTCTCTATGCTATTCATCCTTTTCATTACAAACTTAGAGAAGGGTACTTACCAGTTCATGCCATGACTCTCAAAAAAGAATCTCATCTTACCTAAATATATGTTCAGTATAACCTAAAAATTCAAATTGAAATAAATCCTATCTACAATAAAAACAATGTTTTAATAGGGTTGAAAATATTTAGTCAAGAAAAAGTTTCACAGCTGAAGTGTTTTGTTTGAGCACAAACATGTACACGGACAAGCAGCTTCCAAGATAGAGAATTACAGGACAATTGAAAGGAAACTGAGAAAACGTTGGTATAGTAACATGAAATATTTACTTACCTGCTATACAGCTGTCATCAGATATTGGTACATCAAGGTAAATAAATCCTTTGTTATACAAACCTTTATAAATAAAAGGATACCATTTAAGAAAAAAAGCAAAAAAAGCATTTTCCAAAGTACTGAAGATACAGAGCAGACTTCCCCACTGGCCAATTTAGATTTTAAAGTATTTTTTTCTAATAGCCTCCCCAGGAGAATATTTCTTTGCAATGCACAGATCAGTTAACCACACCTAATACCAACCAGGTGTCACCCTAAAGCAGAGTTCCTCACTCACAGCCTGATGCAGCACACTTGGAACTCCACAAGTGCTTCCAGGACAGCACAGCAAAATGACCACAGATTAAAGCAGCTCCATTTAAAAAACATGAGCAAATCTTTGCCTAAATGTTAACTTAGGTTTCACCATCATCACTGTACTGTCAAGAAGTGTGGTTTTTATCCTGAATTGGCTTAGTCAGCTGAGGATGCTGGCTACACTTAGCTACTCACACACTCATTTGGCTACTCAGAGAAGTCACACACTTGGTAGCAAGGATACAAACTAAAACACAATTCTGGTGGTCTCACACATCCTTGCCACACATCTTTACATAAAGTTTTGTTTATACAACAGCAAAAGTAAATTCTGGTGCATTTCAGCACAAGGCATTAGCAAAGCTGCAGCAGATGTGGACAGACATTGCATACAACAAGGACAACAACATGGTTAACACTTAAATTGCACTTTCCCAGCTTGAAACTGATTTGAGCACTAAGCATCTCAACTGAGTTGTGCAAAGATAAACCAGTAAGACGTTTTTAAGAAAGCGGAAAAAAATTACAGTATGGTTATCTTTAGAGTCTGAGTTTTGTAACAGCTACTATAGAATTATAGAATGTTCTGAGTTGGAAGGGACTCATCACAACCATGGAGTCCAACTCCTGGCCCTGCACAGCACACCCCAAGAATCACACCATGTGCCTGAAAGCATTGTTTAAATGCTTCTTGAACACTAGCTATACTTTAATGGCAAGGTATAAAGCTGAACTGCACAAATTTATTGTCTGTGGTTCCTTTGGTGATACCCAAGATCAATCCATCTACGCCACATTCATGACAGTGGCGGTGAAGTTACCAACAGCCCTCAGGTGAAGTGCCACTGAACACCTGAAGTGGAACTGTCAGGATGTGTCATACACACACAGAGCTCACATACAGTGTGTGCCTATACATCTATAGTGTGTTTAGTTAAATTACCACCCTCAGTCAGATCTTACATAAAATGCCTGCATTAACCCATCAACTCACTTGGACTGACACTGATTCACTGTTCAACACCAGCAGCCACACACTCAGCTTTGCAAAGTGACGTGAATGAATAAAACAGCTTTAATGGGTCACGATGACGTTACAAATCATCAACATGCTAAGTATGCTTTACACTGTCTCTCCTTCAGATTCAGCTCTTAAAATTGATACATCCTTATCTATATACCTGAAATGTATTGATGGCAGTGTAGTTTGGACTCAGCAGTCCTCTTTGCCCAGAAAATATGATCCTTCTCGCAGTCTCATTACATTAACTGTCTGTACATTCTTTTTCCACACATTAGATCCTTCTAAACCTATGAAACCTGAGCTGTAACACTCCCCACAAACACCAGGACATTTATACAGAAAGATTATGAAGTGGTTTTGGAATTTAAATTTTATTAAGCTCTATACTGCTTCAGATCCCCTCAAGAGCAAGAACTTCACCTACTTCACTTTTTCAACTGTTTTGTTCTGCTCAGTAACAGGCAATTAAATTCTGCCTCAATTTCTTATTAAAAACTACAGTAGCAGGTATGAGTGCTTGTAGTAAGCCAAGCCCTTACAGACAAGGCTTTTCAAGGAGGAATTTGTCAGTGAATTTTCATTCCCTAATATGATTTGTCTATACCTATTCCTTGTTACACTGAAATGGGAAGCCAGTAACAGCTGCAGATTTCTGTGAAACAAGACAACCCCATTTTATTGTATTAAAATAGTAGAAAAATCTTTAAAACTCTCCTTTGAAAAGCAAGAAGTGTACTTTAATTATACAGGATTACCAATTCTAACATTTTTAATTTTAGTTTCTCTTGTTCTCATCTACATTATCTTCCCTCAAAATCTTTACTGACAGTTTCTAATGAAAGAATTTGTTGACTCAAACAATAACAGAATAATAATAGAGCTGCTAATTGTTCACCACTAAACCATTTACAAGATCTAGACTGCAGTCTGTACTAGCTTTTGAGTATTCTCCTCCAACTCTCCTTTATGCCTCAGCTGTTTACATCACCTTTATTCCTAGTTTCCAGACACGACTCTCAGAATTTACTACGCAAGATCTAAAATCAGACATGTCCATTAAAAACTTACTGTGAACTACATTGAAGTCTAATGAACCAGCAAGTTGAGGACCTGAATCAATTATCTTATCAATAGCAGACTTCTCTGATGTAGTACAAATCTAGGTTAAAAAAAAAACCACATTAGTTTCTTGTAGAAATGAGTCTGTGCAACTTAATACCAATCAAAAACCTCCCAAACGTTTAAGCCTCAAATCAGTCATAAGTAATACGAGAATATAGGGAGTAACACACACTTCTAAGCAAAATATTTGCACTGAAGAATTTAATGCAGTTCCAGTTAAAAGTCTCTAAATCTTTTAGCTTGTCCCCACACGAAATTATGCATGCTCTAGGAAAGGAAATTAATTGCACGAGAATTTGGCAAGTGAAGTCCACAGTATAACAGATTTGCTCTTTCAAACTTCCAAACTGAGTATTCAGCCCTGCAACTGGAATCATTCCAGAAAGAGGCCCATTACAATATCAAAGTAGTTTGCTTCAAGTTAACCACCCTGGGTTGGTGGGATGTCAGAATATGAGTAGCCTAAGATACTTTAAAAGAGAGATGCCATCACTGCTTTAAATATGTTCTAATCTAAACAAAAACTTCGAGAGAAGAAAATAAATCCAGATTAAATGACTGTAAAAAACCACCTGTGAGAAATGAAAGTCGAATGAGGATGAAACATTAAATCATCTCACAAGCTTTTTATGTGCAATGAAAAACTAAGCAGACACAAAGAACAGAAACAATGAAAATATGTAAAACATCCACTGCCATTCTGATACTAATTACAGTGAAGTTGAAGATTCAGTCAAAATTGACCTGTCAGGGCTTAAATATGAAATTTAAGAAAACACATTTTGTTGCTTGCTCCCTACAAATCATACGACCACGCATGTAAGTTACCACAGACTGGTTAATGCAAAATCACCTCTACACTGTACATAGTGCAGAAAGTACAAAGGGGAAAGAGGGCAGAACATGTCAAAGAAAACATCACAATTTCCATTAGTTTCAACCTCTATTTCAGTAAGAGTTGCTGCCAATCTGTAACATAATCTTTGTGTATTTCACACAAAAGAAAGCCCCTGCTTTCACCCAGATTTAGAGATGCAATCCATACTACACTACCTTGATGTCGTCCTCAGTGATGTAACCAGCCTGCACGACCCACCACGCTTCTATAGAGATCTCCACGGGCTTCACGGGCAACAGATCATGGGCAGTTTTCCTTCTGAAAAATTTCTGCAGTGGTACAGTCCATTTGAGATAGTAATAAAGAGTATTTCACATGCACAGACATTCATTTACCTTTATAAAAACTGATCTGTATAAACATCCATTTTTAAGTATATTATATTCACAGACTGGAGACACACATACTATTAGAATTGTTACTTAGCAGAAGTTTCTCTCCTCTCTCAGATCACATGGAAATAGAAAGGAAAAATAAAATTTCCATCTGATATTGTTAAACCTTCCCATAAGCTCATCCATATTGTAGGTGTCGCTAATTAAAATCCACACTATTCCACTGTATTAGGATCAAGTCCAAATTTTAACTCTTTGTGACATTTTCTAATTTGAACAGGTAAGAGAGCACAAGTATAGAAACAGGGTATTTTAAAGAAGTTCAGTGATTTCAAAAAAACACATTTTAGGAACACATTTTATTTACTTAAAGGGAAAAAGTAAAACATTCTCAATAAGCACAGTGCATGTCAGTCCAAGAAACTGGAGGATACTGTTTATTTATAAACCTAAAGAGTTTCTCTTCCATTGCACAACCATTACTTCTTGGTTCACTACCACGTGCATATTTTGGTAAGCTCACTTTCAGTTAAAGGACTGTGAAGCCACTGCAAGACCACTTCTGAGTTCCCTGAAGAAAGGAAGGAACTGTTGCAAACTAAAGGCCCTGCTTCTATTAACAGCCATAACAATGTTTTCCATGTGTGCTGTTCACATCCAAAGATGCCTGTGCATTCATCAGCATTGCCTTAGAGAAAAACTCACACATTGCAAGAATTTACACCTAGATGGAAGACTGCTCCACAATAAACTGTGATCTCAACTGCACACATAGAAAAATTGAAGAATTCTTTCAGAATCAGCATCATTATTCCCTGCTTATAGTGGACAGGAGACATTTGTTACCTGGTATCCCAAAGTACAGCTCCAAAAATATAAGATTAACAAAAATCAGAAAGTAGTAATTAATATATTTGCCTTTACTATACTCTGATTTTAAACCAAAAAGATCTTTATTGACTTGAGGAAACATAATATAATTAATGTTACACGACATCATACTCAATTAGCCACACTATTAAACTGACCAGGGCCAGGAAATTATTCCATTCTGCATTTCCTATGAAATATTACAGGAGAGAGGGAGGGAAGAGTAAGGGAAAGGGAGGGAAAATTAAAGACAAACTTACTTTTGAAGACCTACATTCATTCATTAGATCAATATACTGGTTTCTTCCTATGCCAAGAAGTCTTAGACCTGAAAAATAAGTAAGGTTTTAATTCTCTTAAGACAGGTTTAACCTTAAGATATATTAAACATTCTTCAAAGAATCAGACCTACTTCTATAATAACTTTTTAAAATTACTCTTACCCCAAATAAAAGGACAGTTAGAGGAGCTAAATTCATTCCATATCCCCATTCATTCACTGTGTATAGGTTAAAGGGGAAAAAAAAAAAAAGAGAAATCCCCTATCACTCCAGTCACAAGGTAGCAGGGACTAATCCAACCTCTTTCCTCCTACACTCACATCAACAGCTTCAGATTAATAGTGATAGTTCTTCTTTCCCCTAACAAAGCCCATGCCATGCACTGGATTAGAACTCTAAGAATTAGACACAAAGGGCCACTTAATCTCCTAAGGAAGATGATCAAGATATACTTGAGTTAAACCGAATCAAAATTTAGTTCTATAATCTCTGGTCTTCAACCAGTAATGAACCCTGAACAGATAGCAGAAAACTATTCATTAGTTTTAAGCCATATTCTGTCTCAGCTTTAACTCCAGCTTTCTAGTTCAACGCTAGCATTTACGAAAAAATGTAATTAAGGAAGTTTAAGTCAATTATACAGCAGTCACTAATCTGTGGCTGTGCTAAAATAACAGAATTGTTGAGGGGGAGCAGAAATCAAAGAAAAACAGGAAAGCCTTTCCCTTCTTCATACTCCAGACTAATACTAGATTTCCAACAAACAAAACGGTGCTGAGGAAAGTTCTTCCTCATCTGTTTCCCTGCTGTGAACATTACATCGAGGCTAACTAGTAGTTAACTGACAATATCCTTCTAAAACCGAAACCAACTGTTTCCATAGGCTGCAGGTTACTCCTCACCACACTACACACTATCCTTAAAAAGAATTGCATGAAGGTATACCAAAGGCAACGAATTAAGTGTTAACTATAGATAACTTTTCAGTGGCAGGTTTGATCGATACCCTCTCTGTGCCATCAGTTTACATTTTGCTCTATAAGACTTCTCAGTATTGATCTTACTCAGTTCTCCTATACCAGATTATAGGTTTTTGCTTTCCTGATCTCCCCATCCCATACCAGGAGTGGTCTAAAAGATAAAACATCTGGCACATCTGACACGTCACAAAATACCAGAGCCTCTTCGCTCTCTTCTCTGGCACATCATCCCTCAATCCACATTGATGCCAATTCACAGGAGCACCAGCAGCCTCTCAGTGTCCTGCTAGAGTCTTCTGCCCAACACATGCCCAAAAAAGCTCACTAGGAAAGGACCAGCAGCTCAGTTTGCTGATGTACATCACCTGGAAGCGCAGGCAAACAGGAATGCACAACAAGCAAGGATAAAGGCAAGGTTTTGTACCATGCCTAGCTGTGCTCAAACCAGCCCAATTCCAGTCTTGCCTGTACAGACAGAATTCTGCATGAAGAGCACACACTCCTTAAGTGTTTAAAAAACCCACTATTTATAAAGTTAAAAAATCACTATTTAAATGCTTTTTCACCTTCAGTCATGTGTTCATATTCAAGCAAACAGATACCCCCAAATCCATTTTCAGGAGCTCCTTATTTCTAACTCATTGACAGCAATAATTGATCTAGGTAATACTTACAGTCAGCAGCAGTGAAGTTGGGTAAAGAATCATAGCTTTTTTCACTGTTCATTATATCCTTGAAAAGAAAATAAACCTTTTAAGTTACAAGAAAAAAGTCATCATTTCAAAGTAGCAGGTCCAAAATTCTGCCTGTCCTTTTTACTTTAAGAATGAAATGAAATTTAAACAGATCCATTGAAGTCAGTTACCTTATCAACCTTGACAGTTATTTGATTAATCATTACACAGTAAGTTAAATACATAAAAGGTGAGACTTCTGTTTAATGTAAGCTTTGCAAAGAAAAACGTTGGCTGAAAGACTAATAAACAAAATCCTGTATGTCTCTTCACTAAAACAAACCAGCACACAGAATCACTAACAGTAATAACAGAATAAACAAACAACTAATCCATTATGCCTGCAATCACTATACACAAAATAAAATAAAAGCATTTCAAATATCCAACAAAAATAAAAGAAGGTTGCCAGAATGCTGACAGAAAACAGAACCATCTTTGCTCTCATAAAAAGAGATCTGCTTCAGGCTTCTCAAAAAGTTTCCAAAATGAGGTATTCATTCTACAGTTTGAAGTGAAGACACAAATATCAAACATCAAAAGAGAGAGTGTGGTCTCAGAGTGAGTTCCATCCCAGATCCACATGACAGAAGTCCAACTCTTGAAAGGCTAATGGGGCAGAAGGGAAAACATGGCAGGTAAAAGCAGATCTCTAGAAACTTTCCCTCCTGTTTCTTAACTCCTTAGCAGGCCTACACAAAACCAAACTACCCCAGAGTGCCTCGTATGCATTACTGGGCCATTACCAACATCTCCAGACACAGAACAACACCCTCCCACCACAGTTCTGCGCTCACCTCCATTATGCCTGTGTAATAGGAAAATGGTGTTACCCTCAGACCTTTCACCATGATGTCAGACAAATGATACGGGTACAGCATGAGATGATCTCGACTGTATTTTAAGAGATCTTCATAATATTTACGTTCATCTTTCTTGACATGCTTAACTACAAGGGGAGAAAAAGTTACAATGTTCTATGATGTTCAACTTTTTATAAAAAGTGTTACAACAAAGGATTAAAAATAGCATAATGGCAACTGACAGAAAACTACAAGCAAAATAAAGTAGTGGTGCAAGGAATTCAGTATCCAAGGATTTCTACATATGATACAAGTAGCCTCAGGGACTTTAAAGAGAAGATTTATCTAAAAGGTTGCCAGGAAGTGGTCCATTGAGACAACTCATGCAGGCTGAAGAAAATTACCTTTTAATTAATGAAATTATTATCTGCCTCGGGAAGACAAATGGATTCAGTCAATGTAAACTAAATCGAAAGTCTGCAAACAAGTCATAGCCAAAAGCTCCTGCAAAGGGGGGTAACTGTCTGCATCACTAGCCATCACCTAGTGACAGGCTTGACTGGTCAAATCCTCTCTTAACATCTCTCAATTTCTTGGAAAATGGCAGCAGAACTACAGTAGGAATTCAGTTCCACCTACCAACTCAGTAACCTTCAAGAGTGCTCTGCTAGAAAAGTTGCCAAATGTACTCAAAAGTCAAGATTTTTCATGATCTTTTATTATCTAGAAGCATTTATTTTCAAGGAAGGAAGGACCTTTGAACTGGACTTGTCCTTGCAGTTTTATAGGAAAGACAAGCTTCCACACACAAGAACGGGGCAGCAATCAGAAGTTACTTTGCTTCTTTACTCACCTAAGTTATTCCGGTATCGCAACTGATTGCGGATGCTGTAGAGTACAACTTGCCTTTCATATTCCCTCTGGGAGTTTCCAAGACCCTTTAAAACAGAAAGGGCTTTTAACTGACTTGCACAACGCCCCACCTTTCAGTTAAACCACTGCAAAGCGTTTTACGAGGAAACATGTGCAGGCAGTTGTCATTGCTCAGGGAGTCCCCCAGTTGAACAGTGACAGTATCTCTGAGTTCACAAATACCTTTAAATAGGTCTCTACATAGGATGCATATTTAAGCAATCGTTTTTAGACTTTTTTTTTCCTAGTACCACTCTAATAAAAAGCGAGAACCCGATTTTCAAATCAAAGACATGATGCATCAAACATTTACCAAGCATGCAGTGTCCTTCAGCCTTGAGAAATTACCCAGAATTAGTGTAGCACAAACTAAGAATGGTGAATGAGGTGAAGCTTTAGCTGCTGCACCTAAGAAACTCTTAACACACATACCCCCCAAAGAAAAAAAAAAAAGTGAAACAGCTCAAGTTGCAGCTTTGCGGAAGTAAAACTATCAAGTGATCCTAGATCACAAGATTAAGGAACAAGCACAGCACATTACTTGACTATCATAAAAGATGATAAAAAGAGAACTTTGGTTCATGCTTCTGATGCCTTATTTCAAAAACTGTCCCCTCAATATTCCCCATATTACTCTTCTACTCTGCATCTGCAACAAGTGATCTGGGCTGTTTGTTTTTTTCCTTCCCTCTCCTGGTTCCCTCATTGATGTTTGTATTAAGAGATCCCTGAAAAAAAAAAAAGTACTTTTCTGCATAGATGGGAAAAACAAGAAAGTTGCACACAAACTGCAGAATCAGGTATTAGAAAAGCAACACCTGATATCACAAACCAGGTCTGGCATTGATTAAATATCTAAAGAGAGATCCAAGTATTTGCTCAAAGGACAAAAATATTAAGGACTATACTAACACTAAAGTAGACAAAACAGTATTCCAGAAGTTATATTAAATAAATAATGCAATAAATACTGGTATATTTTCTATCCTGAATCACAAAGACAACAATACGGCACTCAACTAGACAGGTAAAGAGAAATTATCATTCATTCTGCTCTTACTGCTCCTGGAATCTCAAACTCACGAAATTACATTACTCGTGGCCTGCAGCCACTACTCATCCTCTCCACCTTTCCTCTGTGCAAGAGCACGAATTGTTTAACGGCGTCCGCTTTAAAGCAGTGTAAGACTTTGGAACAAGAATCTCCTCTCAACTCGACACAATACCTCCCGTCTGCTATCAGAGGCCCATTAAATCCAGGAAATCAAAATTTCATGAGGTTTTCTTTTTCATGAGCCACTCGCAGTACGCAATTCTCTGGCTACCACGCCTCCAAGGGCAGCTGCCCTGGTCCGGCTCCCACCACTCAGGGGTGGCGTAAGGGACACCCGACTCAGCACAAGCTGAGCAAGGACCCCGCATCTCCCTCTGACCATCGGGACCCCAAGGCACCCCGACTCACCCCTGTCCTCACTGAGGCCACACACAGACACTCCCCGCTTCTCACACACAGAGCACAGACCGCCTTCCTACCCCCTTCTCCCCAGAGACACCACGCACACAGAGCCGCCCTTTCCCCACAGAGGGGCCGTGCACACCCCACATCCCCCCGTCCCCACAGACAGCCCCACGGCCCCCGTGTGCCTGCCCGCCTTGCCCCGGGGCAGGCAGGAACGAGTGCCCCGTGTCCCCGCGCCTCTTCCCCGGGCCGGGAGCCCGGCAGCCCGCACCTGCCTGACGCTGGCGGGCAGCCGGGCCCAGGGGTAGTTGTGGCGGATGTGGAACTCCACGTCGATGTTCATGGCGAGCAGGCCGAGCTGCGGGCCCCACCGCCGGGAGGCGCTCCGGCCCGGGAAGGAGCCGCTGCGGCCCGAGGCCGCCCTGCCCTGTACCGCCCTGCCCTGCCCTGCCCTCCGCCAGCCGCCTCCCGCCCCCGCCGC
>VZRR01006552.1:411333-449264 GCA_013398015.1 Oreocharis arfaki | reverse complement strand
GCTTAGGAGTGTCCCCTGGCCTCATGTTTGGTTTCCAGAGAAGCCCTGCAGTTGCTTTTCCTCTAACTAAAGTATTTTCTGAAATATCAGTTGAGATGGCTTTATTCCCAAAAATATCCTGAAGAAAGTGGGTAGTTCCCAGATCATTAAAGGCCTCAATGATGCATTTGAGATAGTGTGTTACCATAAATCATTGAATTCTGGACAAATTTTTTCATGGTCACATTTGGTTTTTTGCATTACTTTTGTTTGAACACCATGATCAAAGCTGATCTTTTATTTTTAAGTGTGTTTGAATGATAGTAAGGTCTTTGCACCTATCGATCTATTTAAAACCTAGAATCATTGCTGCATTTTCACTAACACAGTGATTTTCTTTTTCATTTTACAGAATCACGTAGATTTTTTCCCCTTGAACTGCTATAAATTCAAGTGTATTTGCTTTGGTTTCTTATTTTTCTCTGGGTATCTTGTGTAAGGTCTAAAGAAGGACCTTGGGTGGCTGTCAGAGGTCCACCAAGCTGCCCTCCCTCTCCCCATCCTCAAAAGGACAAGGGGAGAGAGTAAAGCAAAAAACCTCATGGGTTGAGATAAAGACAGTGAGGATATTCACCAATTACTGTCATGGGCAAAACAGGTTTGACTTAGGGAAATTAGTTTACTTTATTACCAATTAAAAATAGAGTAGGATAGTGAGAAGCAAAGACAAAACTAAAAACACCTTCTTGATCCTGCCCTTCTTCCTAGGCTCAATCTCACTCCTTCATTCCCAGCTGGTCACCTCCGTTCCCCGAGTGGTGCAGGGAATGGGCAGTGGTGGTTTCAGTCAGTCCATAGTACTTTGTCTCTGCTGCTACTTCCTCCTCAGGGTCTCAGGTCCTGCAGAAAACCTGTTTCTGCATGGGCTTCACTCCACAGGCTATCATTCCTTCCAGGAGCCTGCTCCAGCACCGGCTCTTCATGACCTTCAGCTGCCTGCAGGGCACATCCACCCGCTCCCAAGTGGGGTCCCCCACGGGCTGCAGGTGGATCTCTGCTCCCCATGGACTTCCATGGGCTGCAGGGCACAGCTGCCTCACCATGGGCTGCACCAGGGGCTGCAGGGGAATCTCTGCTCTGGCACCTGGAGCACCTCCTGGCCCTCCTTCTCCACTGACCTGGGTGTCTGCAGGACTGTTTTCTTTCACATTTTTCTCTTTCTTCTCTCACAGCTGCTGCCCAGTAATTTTTACCCTTTGTTAAATATATTACCACATCATTGATGGGGCTCAATTTTGTCCTGGGGAGGGTTCCTTTTAGAGTCAGCTAGCAGTGGCTCTGTCCAGCATGGGGGCAGCCTCTAGTCTCTTTTCACAAAGGACACCCTTGAAATCCCCCGACTACCAAAACCTGATCACATAAACCAAATTAAAGCAGTGAGGTTCTGCTCAAAATGTTTTATAGGAGCTGAGGGTCCTCGGTGGCATATAAAATACCGTTAAATTCCGTAAAATCTGATATATGGGCTGCAAAGGAGGCATCTTTCTCTCTAATATGTTTGGAAAGCTCATGTTGGCTGCTACAATATTTTTATGTTTTAAATTATTGTAATATCAGTTAGATAAATCAGTATGTATAGTACTGAGGTTTACGTTGTGAAATCCTGATTTTCCTTAGAAAAAACAGTCAGCTCCATGACACAACAGGATGTGATATTAGATAGTAGAGATAATAAAGCCACCATGCAATAATGAATACACCCCACCTTGCAATGACTAGAATTTAAATAATGTCAGAAGTTATTGATTAACCCAGGGTTAGGTAGTATTTAGCTATTCCAGCTGCATGCTTGTTTTATTGAAGAGCAGAAGAGCTGCACCTTCCACATTCAGGCTAAGCAAAATGGGCAGTTCACATGTAAGTAGTTGCTTAATTTGGATTGTCAAGAATGCAATTACTTCCTGGTTTTATTTTTGTCAATTTTCACTTTGTATGGCATTAATACAGCTGCAAGTGAAGATTTAAACTCAAAATCTACTTTTTGGGGGAAACTTCTATGCAGCTGGCAACATTGCTTCATTACAGTGTATGAATAATGAAATTATTACTGCAACACACAAGTCCTGAGTGTTTTAATGCTCCTTGTGGCTTAAACAGGGCAGCAGTTTCATTTTGAGAAAAAGAAATGATGCACAGGATATCCTGGGAAAACTAATTTTAGTTAGTTAAGCAAATTTGTGTTGGAACATTCTGAACACTAAAATAATTCCCTAAAGATATATGGAAAACTTCCCGTCTCAAAGACCAATGCTTTCAAAATCTGGCTGTTTATCACAGAACAATAGGAACAGGAATAATCTCAAAGTGTAGTGCTCCCAGAAGGGCCTGATTAAAATCCAGGTGTCGGGATTTACTGCATCAAATTACCGTATCAGTTTTGACTGAGACAATTTTTGCTAACATTTGTATTTCTGCATGAAGATATTTAACCTCGAAATTATCTGATTGTCAAAAGCTTTTGTGTGACAGCTGTGAATGATTTGTTCCTGTGCAAGTTAGGTAGCTTGTGCTGAAGAAGCTGAGGGTCTTAGCTCCAATTTTGAAACTAGTGAATAAAAGCAATATTTATTCAGCAGTGAATTTTCTTCTTGAATGCTGAGAACCTGCAGTTTTACAGGATGGATCAATAGAAGACAGCCCGCTTGCTGATACAGGCTAAAGTGACATTCGTTTCTGTAAGAGTTAGATTATCATGTAACTATTTTTTAAATCCTAATTCAGCAAGGCCTGGAGGCATGCCAAGGTTCTGATGCCTTTGGACCAGCTCCCCAAGACATTTTCTTTGGCAGACTGAGCAAGACACCCAATATCATTTGCACAAAGCTCCAGCTACAAATCCAAGGAGCTTTTTGTCTCCCTGTGAATGGGAGGATGGTCCCATCTCGACGCCATCTCTTTGCAGACTGGCTGTTTGCCTAAGGGGAGAGGAGTGAGCAGTTCAGCAACACTACCTGTGTCCAGCAATCCTACCTGTGCACAGGAAACAAGGCCAAGAAGGCTCCTGCTGCACAGGACACACACACGTTGTAGGGTTGTCAACAAGCATCTCCTGAGGGTCCTGGCCCTGGAGAGCCTTCCAGTGGACAATGCATGGAATGCAGTGAACTGCAAACAGACTCCATTCAGGTTCAAACTGTCCGGATGGGGTGTATCTATGGCAGCAGTGATCACAGCACTGCATCTCAGGCAGGTTTAGCAGGTGTATGAGCTCCATGCTGGACTAGGTAGTCTGGATGTGGGTGCAGTACACCACAGTTGTGCTGGAGGCTACAGTGCCTACTGATCAGAGGGGATCCCGTGTTGGAAGAGAATCCCATCATTCAGCCCAGACTCATCTGGGAATTGCATCTTTCTGTTGTTCCTAGAAAGTTACAGGTAATCTTGGAGAAATGGCTGCATCTGAGTCAGAGAAAGGCTTCTGGAAGAGTAGAAAATAAAACAGGAGTTCTCACCAGAGCTTTTCAGCTGCAGTTTGCTGTTTCTCCTAATCTCATGTTTTGTAACCACAGGCTCATAAGTGTCTTATATATTGTGTTTTTTAAACCTCCAGAGCCAGTCTTACAAACTCGCAGAGGATATACGGAAACCAGCCGTAGGGGCTACCAGTTTGTCAGCAGATGAGCCAGTAAGCACTTTTTTCATGGAGGATGAAAGGGGCACTGTGGTGCTGCAACACCTGTTGCTGTGGTTTACGGTGGCTTTGGGAGGCACTGCAATGCACAGAGGCAGCTTCTCTTTTCAGTCTCTTCTCGGGTCAATACTGGCACTAGAAAGCTGGGTAAAAATGGGTTGTTTCATTCTGCTGAATAAGACAACAACAGAATTCTGTCTGCATTGAAATTTCAGAAGTTAATTTTTTTAAATAGCTTCTGCTGGGAGAAATATAAAATTAATCATTTGTGTCAAATGACGTATTTAGTTAAATGAGTTTAGGTTTTAAAACTTCTTTTTAACTGTCATTATTAAAATTGAGTTTTCGTTGAAACCTAACCATTCTTCAGTGAAAAAGTTCCACTGTGTGGAAGTTAAAATGGAACTTTTCAGCTGTATCAGAATGTCTCATTTTAAAATGGAACTTTCATCAAAATTAATATCTTTCTGAACATGTTAGTTTGAACAAAAGTATTAACTTTTACTGAAAAAAATGCTTTCAGCAAAAATTTACCAACCAACACTACAGTGTACCTTTCTCTCAGAAACTGAGCTCCCAATTAAGAGCTGCACCTGATACAACATCACAACTTCAAATCTGCATACTTTCATGTGCTTTTTGCTCTCTGAACTCGGTCCAGAACTTTTTTTCCTCCAATCAAACAATGTTTTTAACTGCACATCCTTAGCCATTTAAAGTCTCTTTAAATTATTATTATTATTATTATTATTATTATTATTATTATTATCTCTCTAATTATTTTCTGTGTTTGCAGTCTTGCATCAAGCTTATCTGTACATCTGATGTCCTTAATATTAACATAAATAGAGTCAATCCATCTTAAAATCTAGATAGCTGCTTTGCTATAAAGAAGATGCTTTGGGGACAATTTGGGAATAGCAGCAATGGTTTTCATTCTATGATTTGAAAATTTTGATGGATTTTTCCTTACGTGAAATTGTGCAGTTTTTTTAATCTATATCTCAAAAATCCATGAAGATTGTTTATGCGTTATTCTGTGGTGTTTGTGAGTTTAATTAATCTTGGGGTTGGGTGAGTTCTTTGGTTTTAATTCAAATTTTTTGAGATTCTCTGCAACACCCTTGAGTTTCATCTTGTCATTGCAAAGCATAATAAACCTTCTTCCAGGGAGGACTCTATAGCATAAGAAAGGGATCGCAGGTTGTTGTGGGCCATATGGTTTGACAACTTGAAGGTAAAAAAGTAAGTATAACCTGGAGAACATATCTGCCCAAGGAGTCCTCTGGGGCATAAGCTCACAAAACTCACAAGGACTTCTGTGTTGCCTGTGAATATTACTGTTCTTGTAGAAATGTTTCCCTAGTACAAGTATTATCACTGCGTGATTTTATTACCTCATCACAAAGCTCAACAATTGCTCTTTATTTCTTCCCCTGGCAGACCAGTGTTCAGGGACAGTCGATTCTTGTTCAGTCCCTGGCCGTAAGCCCACAGTCAACAGAAGACAGAAATAACTTCTTGTTTAGCCACCCACCACTGGGGAAGAGCTGTGGCAGATTCTTCTCATTTCCATGGTCTCTTATTATCCAAGATATTTGCTGTTTCTTTTAGGTCTGAGGCTGTCCTGTGAGTGCTGCTGTAGTAGGTGTTAACAAGCATCTACCCATGAAAAAATTATGATGCATTTGTGGCAAAAAAATAGTACCCACCTGAAATATCAAGGAGTTGCTACATTTATGTTTTACATGGTGTAAATAGGTCAAGCAGTTTTGTTTTACAAAAGCATAAAAAAATCCAAAGTATCTGGACTCTAATGCTCTTCTTTGTGTACAACAGTTTTAACATACTCTACCAAGTTCTGTTGTTACTGTTAAAGAAATTTTTGTCACTCAACTCTCATCTCCATTAGGTGGGTTATTGGCACAAATCAGTTATGGTATCTGGTAGCTCAAGCTTAGGTGCCTCAAAAGAGGGACCCCAAACAAAAAAAAAAACCTTGGCAATTAAACCCTCACAATCTAAACTCCCCCATCCCTCATGCAACACTCCAGACCAATGGTAGTATTAGGGGTCTTCTCCCTCTTTATTGGTTCACTGTTTTGTTACCGTGTGGTCATCTTCACATCCCCTGAGGTCGGTTTTGGTGGGGGTTTTGGTCAGTTCTATATTCCATGTTGGAAGATGGTTGTTACAATTCATATACCGCAATCTATAGGCTGTCCACTCTAACCATTAATTTTTAAGTAATATTTAAGCTGCTAGCTTTGTCTATTCTAACTATTACTAATGTTCTGGTTGTTCACATTTCACTGCAATCTATCTTTATTGTTCTTAATTATCAGATTATTAGCTCCAGGTTCCTCTGTAATCCATCTTTGACTTACACAACATAGCCAAATGGTTCAGGTAAAGTTCAATTTGTAGCCCCACAATTCTAACTACTTACGTCAAGCAAGAACTTAGCTACTTTCAAATAATATAAAATTTTCAACAGTTGCTATCCAGAAAATTACTCTGCCTTTATTGTTAACTATGACTAGTAGCTGAAGCAATTGTCTGATTACTGCTGCTTTAGTTGAGTCAGCTGACCTGGGAGTATCTCGAAACTTCCTCCACCTCCTTCCTGTGAGGTGCAAAGGTGTTAGACACACAAACCTCCAAGTTCTGTAGGCACAGTTGGTTTGTTGGACACTAAACATGCACGTCTGTATCATGACAGCACTTCTATGTGTCTGTGAATGTATAGATGGTGTTTAGATAATGTGTCTTGCAGAGATGTATTTTAGAAACAATGAAGCATGTCATCTTGGGGCTTCCCTGATGAGGTGCAACATCCTTCAAGTCCTTCTCCTCTTAAATATTTTAGCTTTAAAATACTGAATTAAGAGTCAGCACGATGTTCCCAAAGGTTGTGCCTGTGTATTTGAGCCTTATGTAGGTGTTCTTAAGTCATGCTAGCTTTCATGCTGGCATACACAAGAATTTACTTCAGTTCCATCAAGGTTAACTCATCACAAGTCTTAGTGGAGGTAATGAGTGTCAAATTTTTAATAAGGTGTAAGAACACTTGAGTTAAAAATCTGATATCTCAGCTGAAAAGAGAGGCAAAATATTCTGTTTTCCAAGTGTCTTCCAACCAGGTATTATGGTCAATAAAATAAAAGGAGTCTGCCCCCATCATGACAAAGAATTGTTGCCAACTTGAAATACTAGATTTTTCTGTGGTGAATAAAGCCATTTGTTTGCATTTTTTATGGCTTCCATTTGCAAGATAAGTAATCAAAGGAAGTGATGTGAGGCATGACTCATGTCTAACCACAGGCATGGTGCCTTTGAAGATTTCTAGCATCCTTCCCTGCCTTGGCTTCAGCAGCCCAACCAGGTGAGTCAGGTCCTTGTCAGCCCCATGTCCCCTCTGCCAGCCCTATGCAGGTGCTGAGTGCTCTCACACATCTCAGAGGAGTCTGTATTTAAGCATCTGGATTGAGCCCTCTAGAAATAAAATCTGCAGTTTTGCAACTTTGGCATTCCCACTGCATGATGCACTGGTAGCTAACTGATTCTAAAAGTACTCTCTGTTAAGGTGTTCCATCAGCCACAAAAATTTTTGAAAACATTAAAACTGGACAGTATAAAATTCAGACATGAGAGAACCACCTCAAACTTACATTTTTCTCTTAATTGTGGGTTTCTCTGTTATGGTGATGAGCATTAATAAATTGGATAAAAAATTAACCACAAGGTATTATTAGATGATATATTAACAGCTACTAGAAACAGGAGGGACATTGTAGGAGAAAGATGGTTTTAATTTTGCAGTTTAAATAACTGTCAGAGCAATTATCTTCACTATTGCCACTTGTTTGTAAAAGGAAGAAGTAAATGTGACATTCTATTAGGATCTTGTTGTCCCAGATGAAGAAAATAACGTTTGCACCTCTCAGTTTGGAAAGAGTAACAGAGTCATTGCTAAGGCTGTTGACTAATCCAAAAAACTTACATATATTGTATTATCCACTATAGAATTCATATAGAAATTGTTTTGATCCTAATAGCAACAAACCATGAGGAACAAGCTAGCTGACTGTGTGTGTTGCTGTCATGCAGCTGTTAGACATAAAACAGCCACAAGGATTAGGGAGAGTGACAGCCTGGCTGGCAGATGGCGGATGGCATTCGGGGACACTGATACCATTCTCTGAGCAGGCAAGGAGGTACATGGCAATTTTCCATGTGCATATTGTGGTTGACTGAGAAAAGTACTCAAACAAATAAAAATGAGCGGTGTGTTTTACAAAACAGGAGAAGGCACCTTGCAGACAAAAGGACATGTCTTAGGGCTGCACTTGCCAATTGATTTGTCAAAAAGGTGTTCATCAACCCCACCTTTTTATTACCACAGCACAAACCCCAGTGCTTGCTGATACAGCCCTGCTGCCAACACACCACAGCTGTTTGCTTCTGTTCATTTTTAGATGTTAGTGTCCATCTGCTCTGACCTGTGTGTAAAAGCCTTTACCTTTCTCATAAATTCCTACCTGAATAATTGAGCCCCATTATTTGAACTTTACTGAGAAGAGCTTGCAGAAGAATCCCTTACTTTGGTGGAAGGATGATAGGAGATAGTGAATGCATCATCCGCTAATGACAAGATATGCTCGCCCTGAGTGGCCTTTCCCAGTTAGATGAGACCTGACCTTGCCTGCCAGTAATTGCTCTTTGTTTCTTTTGCTTATCCATTATATTAAAGAGCTCTAACATTTGGAAGTTTTTCTCATGGGAGTACCTACACACTGTAATGAAATGGGCTTTACCTGCTTTTTTGCCCTTTCTTGTTGCAGTCGAAGTGGACATGACACACGAAAGTTTTAGTATTGAGTGTAGGTAAAAAGTCCTTATTTTAAAAAGTTAGTGTCATGTATATGCACTTTTGTATGTTTATTATTCATGTTACTCATCTATTGGTTGCTTAACTACTACAATAGATTTATTGGTTATTTTAGCTACACTATACTATTATTAGATATCTACAACATAGGCATTTCAAGCATTTAAGAAAAACGCTAGCTGTAGCTGTGTTGCTGTTTACTCCCTCTATTGTTTTGAATTTCTTGCTTCTTTCGATTAAGTTTTTCACAGGTAGATATGGATTGTGTTGAGATCAGTGTCAGATTCAGACTCAGACAGGCCTGCTGACCTGCTGTTAATCCCCACACTTTCTGATTGATGGTTGAGCTTTCTCAGCAGGTCAACATTTTATCCCCCAGGAATGTTTGCAGTCCCGTGTCAAGCTGGACAAGAATTGGGCTGTGCTGGTGTCCCAGGGCCTTGTTGCCACAGAAAGCAGCCACAGGTCACCGGGTACCAATGCCAGCTTGCCTTCATCCATCCGTCCATGCATCCATGCATCCATGCATGCATCCATCCATCCATGCATCCATGCATCCATCCGTCCATGCATCCATGCATCCATGCATCCATCCATCCAGCCATCCATGCATCCATCCATCCATGCATCCATCCATCCATGCATCCATCCATCCATCCATCCATCCATCCATCCATCCATCCATCCATCCATCCATCCCATGGCAAAGCTGGAGGCCTCTGGTGGAGGGGCGATCTGCCTGCTGACTCTGAGAGCTCTCCCATGCACAGCTCTGAGATGTGCACTATGTGGCTCCAGGCTCTTTGCCATGGGTGAGGGCGGTGTGTTGCTTGTTGGGCAGGTTGGATGTTACCACCGAAATGGTTTGTCCTCCTCTCTGTTGGTGTTCATTCCAGACTCAGCTGCATCATTAACTGACACGAGCAGTAGGATACACCTTCTATTAGGAATGCATAGGTTTAAAAATAAGGTGACACTATTTTTATATGAGAATAATAAACCCTATCTAGCGGTAGGAGGCTCTGGCTATTATTGTTATAGGATCATAGAATAATTTGAGTTGGTTATGCTCATGTCTTCTGCTGTTATCCAAAAAGTTGACCCAGTCCAGAGAGGCCTAAGGTAGCATTGAGACAAGGTGAAAAAAATCATTATGACTGGAAATGTCTGTTTTAGTAAATCAGACTATGGATGAAGTACAAACATAGCATCATGTTTTCAGTGTGTCTTTGGAAGTGGATCAGGATCAAAATGCAGCAGCCTACTCCTATGTTTGTTCTTGTGTTTTATTCTCAACAGGCGGAAATGCTTGAGAAGGGTGATGAGGTTTGAGCTGTCATTAAGACTACTTTGGGTGGGAGTTCAGAGTTTCTTCTCATAACAGGATGTTATCCTGACAACATGTGATGTACTACAAGGTTTCAACTACAAGATTTAAGAACACATGTCTTTTTTTTTTCCTAGTCATTACTGTTAGTCTAGTTAACCTTGGATTCCAGTGGCATTATAGCTCATTAAAGACTTCTGCCAAGATAAATAATTAATCTTGAGTATATGTGTGTTTATAAAAAATTAATCATGTAGGGGCTGATTTGCCAAAAGCTGTCTTCTGTGATCCAAGTGTATTAGATACAGTTTAACCAATGAGATGCACACCCCGGTCCTGTTGTTTATTTTGCTCACAAGGTGATTAGATGGTTTGGAATATTTCCTGGTAGATAGAGAAAATAAATTTTCTTCTCCACACAAAAGATAAAGACAGGAATCATAGAACTGGAAGGCACCTTGAGATGACAACTCACTTATCCATTGCCTACAGCACTAATGAAATATCTGTGAAGAACAAGATGCTCTGCCCAAACCAGTCCTGACAGCTCTCTCAGTGCTGAGCTGGATAAATGGTTCATTAGCTGGAGACTGGGCTCCCTGAAGGTCTTTGAACTGGTGGCTCAATGACTGTGCATGGTGAGAACTGAGAAATCTCAACCAGTTCTATAGCTTCCTATCTGGGATGGGTTTTCAATCAATTTTACTTGTTTGTTTGTTTTTCTGGTATTCCTGTCCTCACCTTTGGGACATTATGGATTATTTGGGACTTGGCTTCCCAAAGAAACAGGATGCCAAGAGGATGCAAGATGCTGCAAAATGTATATATCTGTTATCCTTGCTAAAAATGTTTGAACCCGCCAGACAACTCGAGATTGCTTCACCAGCAGGGTGCTAATCTCAAAATTATTAGCACCTGTTATATTTCTTGGAAAACTTGAGAAGAGAGAGACTGTATTACAAATCCCCTGAACAAAAGACTGAGGCATGAACTCAACCCTTATTAGACACCAGAGAATCCACACAGTGTTGGGCCGTTGTGCTTGTGCCCATCACAGGAATTGTTTCAGCTGCAGTAGGGAGTAGAGGAACCAAAACCAGGCAGACAGGAGCTGTAAATTTCTGAGAAATCGGGCCAAGAGGTTGCTGGTGCTCACCTGCTGGATAGAAAGGAAAGCTCAGATTGATGCACATGGAACTAGTTTATGTCATTCTTCTTAAAACCTCATTTTTCCTGAATGCATTTTGTGAATATAATTAAATATGTGAAGAATAAGAAAATGGGTGAAAAAACTCTGGCATGATTGTGTAGCCCACCTCCATTATCCACTGGTGATGCTCTCAGATACGTGAGACATCCACATCAGGTCAATGGGTGCAGGCCCACAGGAGACCACTGATGTCTGACAGGCAGCAGGCGGCTTACCCTGGAACATCTCTAGCAGCACCAGAGACCTATGTTTAGACAGCTAAATACTGCCTCGAATTTTATTCCTGACCCTACTCAAGTGCATGAGTTAATGCTGTAAAGAGCTTGGCTGGGTCAGTCTGCGCTTTCTGTGTACTACCACTTTGAGATTTAATTTTTATTTCTGTTAAACCAAAGAAAAATGAAAACAGCAGCCAAAGAGAAACTTGAAGTTGGACATCCACTAAATAAAGCACATAAATTGGACCTGGCAAAAATGAAGACTGGGGTAGGCCCTTAGCATGCTTCGATCAATCCAGCTCTTTTTAGAGTTCTGCCTACAGCTACTAGAGCTGCATCTCATCTGCTCTGGTCAGCAGCCACACTCCTGCTGGCTCTTCCTAGTGATTTTCTTTAAGGGTCTGTGCCTGCCTTTATCCATGTACGTCATCAGCATCAATCCCTGTTAGAGCTGCAGCAGGTGACCAGCACCCTGAGCAGCTGCTCTTTTCATTGTTCTGAGAGTGCTCCCCCATAAACCTCTTCCTGAGCAGGCTTGTGGCATCTGCATGAGATGATGGAAATGGAAAAATAGCTGTGGTTGCTCAAGCTGTATTATCAGCTGCTTTCAGAGAGAGCTCTCTTTTGCAGTACAGGAAACTACCTGCCATGTTCATGGTAACATTTCTTCTGTTCCTGTCTAATGACTGATGAGCACTTTGTATCTACTGCAAGCTTAATTGTCTTTAGCCTGAGGAGGGTACCAGATTTTTTCAGGGGTGTCTGCAATGTACTGCAGCAACCCACCAGTGCTAACTACTGATGGCTTGAATCCATCAGAGCTCTTGTTCCCCCACCCCCATCACGTCCTTCTTGGCTTTGCTGACCTTTTTGTTAAATGGTTTATTTGTGCTCCATAAGGGCTCCACATGCTGAAACATCAAAGAAAAATCTACAAAGCTTCTCTAAGCCTTGCAGATCATCTTCAACTATAAACTCATCTTACAGGTCCCTAAAGTCAGATGTAATTTATAGTAGGAAAAACTACTCGGTGTGCTTGAAAACAATTTAGAACAAAGCAAGTTAGTTTTAGATCCGTTATAAACTGTCCAATCTAATATAAATAAATCTGTGGCAATTTTAGCCAAAGCTGCAAGGGAAACAGATTATTGTCTAAAACATGCTTGAGTGAGACTAAAACTATTCAGGATAAGAGAAAACAAGTCAACATAGGCCATAAATGCAGCTATTCTGGAAACGAAAAGAATAGTCTTTACCATCAGAACTCTGGTCCCATTAATTAATATAGAACTATTGGAGAGAAATGAGAAGAAAATTAAATAAATGAGTGGATGGAGCTAGACCAATTTGTGAAAGCAAGTTCCCTTACACCGTATGTCCAGCTTCAAAGCTATTTGCAGTCTGTCCACCTGATATTTCAGACTCCACAGCATGCTATCACCAAATTTGCTAGAACACTTTTAAGTCAGTAACTACTCAAATCCAATCTAAGTTCCTAACTCTGAAAAAAGAACTATATTAAAGTGGTTCTGCCCATACTATTAGAAGAAAGATGACCACAAGTTACAAATGGTATTAAACATCAATTGATCTTGCCATGTATCCCTTACAGGAAAATCTACCTGTCAAAAGCCACAGGGTAAGGAGTACAGCTCTGAAACAGCTCTCCCTCTCCTGCGTTGGGAAGCTATGTCAGTGGGAAGGTCAAGGATGGGACTCAGCAAGTAATGAATTTTAGCCAGTACTTCTCAGATGACCCAGGAGGTGGCCTTGACGGTCACTTACCCAGAGTGTCAGATTTCTCTCTCTAAAGCTGATGCTAGTATTACATGCAGTACACTAAGAATGGTGTCCCCCAGGCACATCATTTAATGTTTTGCAATGATTTATTTGAAGATGGAGGCTTTAGCAGAGCTGACTCAAAAAATTCCTCTGGTGCTTTAAAACAAACACGTCCTGAACATAGAAATGAGCCTTTCTTCTTTTCTGCATGATTTTTCCCTTGAAAAGAAATGTTTCTGTATTTATGTCTTTATGAATAATCGTAAATCTACAATGTTATTTCAGTTTCTGGTGGTACCATTTTTCTGCCTGTTGCACCTGTGCTGTACATAAACACAACATCAACAATACAAGTTGTACCTAGGAATTAGGAGCTCACTACACCTGAGGATAACTGACCAGCCATCAAGGCATGAGAGAGCAAACCACTCTCTCGATGTCCTGCCATGACCTTACCATGACCAGGTGCACCTGCAGTAGGATTGGGGCAGTGGGAGCTGCAGAGGCAGCAGCACCAGCATGGTAAGGGCAATTCCCACAGCCCAGCACTGCTGGTGGGTAAGGCAAGGCAAAGGACAAACCAACTCCTGTCTTTGTGCGTTTGTGCAGGTGTTTCTGTCCAGGCTGAATGTCTGAAAAGTGGGAGAGAATCCCAGATGAAGCCTTTTTCTTCTCACTTCTCACCATTGTACCTTCTGTCCCAGGTCAGGAGGCAATGAATGTGAAGCAACAGTTCTCAACTCTTGTTGCAAGGAATCTGAGAGTCTGTAAATTAGAATAGCACTTGGATAATTGCTACATTTGTCAAATGTCTACATTTGATATGTTAGCCCTTTTCTCTGTATTTTGTGCTACAGAATTTTCTCCTTTTTTCAGATTTTTCAGCTGCTTCTTTGTTCCTTTTGGTTTGCTTTGCAAACAACTCTAGAATAACTTCAGTACTGGCTGCCTAACACAGACAGCAAGGTCTACCATAAGCATACTAACAATACAGAGCCAAAATAATGGCATCTCCCTAGAGCCTTCTCTTCTCCATGTAGAGCAACCCCAGATCTCTCAGCCTGTCAGTACATTTCCTTTGTATATGATGCCATTGAAGGACAAGCACCTACACTCTGCAATAATAGAAAACTCTGAATGGAATTCATTTTGAATACTGATCACTGCATCTGCTTTCTAACTTGTGTTTTTCCCTTTCCATTTTGACCCAAACTCCTGGGAAAATTGAAGACTCTTAAATAAAATCTCTCACTAGAAAATATTAGTTACTTATATGCAACTTTCCACCTTGTTTGAAAGGTCTAGGAAAACTTGTGTGTGAGCATACAGTAGGATACATCTTTAAGAGCAACATTTGTCATAATGATGTGGCAATCAAAGTGTTACCTTGTGCTGTAGAGATTAAGAGAAATTATTGCATTGTTACAGTACCTTACTAATTGTTATAGTTGTAAAAATAACTTTGAATTTCAGCTACCATTATCAGTAGGCTGTATCCTAGCTGCTAACTGCATTGGAAAAGCCAGATACCTAAATGGCTTCAGTCAATCACAAAGGTACATTGGTAAGGCAGTGTAGGGACTGGATTTGGGTTTTCCTCCTTGAGAACTGACCCTTTGCCTTTTGACAGATGACCCCTTTAGCCAGAGTTGTAGCTCTTTCACCAGAACTAGTAGATGACAGCATGAAACTTTTGGAGCATACCAACAAACAGACTTTCAGGCTGTAACTGTACTTGTAAATAAAACATGTTCTCTGGACAGATGGGTACATGGCAGAGCACAGCCCACAGCCACACGGCTAAATTCTCGTTAGTCCACAAGCAGAATGATGTTGTGCCTAATATCTTTCAGGAATGGTCTCTGCCCTGTGCATTCCCCAGAGACAAGGAGGTTAATCAGCCATTTAACCTCTTCTGCTCCTCAGCAGGCTGGTGGCATTTTCAGAAGGGCTTAAAAGCAGACTGCCATGCCCTGCAGTATCATAACTCTTAATTAACAGTGGTGGTGCCAGTGCCTGGCAGCCCTGCAAAGCAAGCAGCCTGATCCACATGTTGCTATTTGAATGGAAATGCCAAAGCACTGCCAGTACCCACTTAGACCCCTGGGTCCATGGTGTGCACATGACTTGTGCTACTTGACTTAGGATCCCAGGACCTATTTTCTACTACTATGTTGAAGTTTGGGCATTTAAAATATCTGATTAATCATATAAGGGGAGCTGAAATTGTTGCTGTCGTTGTGGTCTCAGATAATTTTTCCCTTTTCTGAGGGGCAACAGAATGAAGGGTGTACCAGCACTTCAGCCCCTGTGACTCACAGCTTGTCAGATTAGGAGCAGACATGGTTTTCCGTTTACATTGATATGTCAGGCTGTAAACTGCTGCTGTGGCTGTGGACTTTGAGTTATTATCCTGTCCCTGTAAATTTAGCTCAAGGTAGCCACATGTATTATTTTGCCAAAATAAAAAAATAAACGAAAAAACCTCCCCAGCAACAACTAAAGCCCCCAACTTTATCACATTATATATCTCCAATTATCTTGTTTGCATGAATGCATCAATACAAGAAAGGTTTTCAAGACCAGTTTTTATTCAGCTGATTGTGATTTTAAGCTCCCAGTATTTACAACTGTACTGCAGAGATAGGTCCTGCTTCTTATAAGGTGTTTGTATTGGCCTGTTGTTTAAGTGGTACAAACCAATAATATTTGATCTGGCATGAAGATACCTAGTATGAAGTTATTACCCTTAAATTATTTGAATAAGGCAGAACTGGCAGAACGAAGTTTTGTAGGTCATGTGTGTCATGTGGTGACATGTTATGTATGGTGACATATGCATATATAAATATGGTGACAAAGTTATATAGACCACTGTGGTTTTTATGTGGTGACAGCTATTTGTAGATCCATTCCAGGAGCCCTAGGGATAGATACAGTACTTCAGCAAAGCCCAGCCTGAACATCAAGGTTTAGGTGGTGTGAACAAAGGTCGAGCAAGAACCTGGGCCAAACTGCTGTCATTCTAATGCAAAATTGTTTCCCATGTGTCTGTTGTGCCTCTGTCTTCCCAGTCAGTCCACAAACACCACCATCACGGCTTTGATCCAGAGCGAGATGCCAAGAAAATACACAGTGCCTGCAAAGGAGCAGGTAAGAAAGATTTTGTAGATTTTTTGATTTTCTACAAAGGGCAGATCAATATTATAAAGAGCATATACATGAACTTAGGCAAACCAACTGTTCCAACCATTTTAGATAATCTTTATGCTTTCTGTCACGTACTGACTCAAAGAACGTTCACACCCATGAAGATAAATGGGAAGGGAAGCCAGCTTGTTCCTCAATGACTGGTAAGATCTAGCTTGTTAATTGCATGGCTCCAGAGGATTAGGGTAACTATGATATTTGTTCCCTGTGATAGGAACATCAAGCTGCCAAGACTAATTTGACAGTCACGGGGTCCGACCAGTCAGGTCAGATTAAGGTCATGGTTATATATCCTTTCTCAGGCCTCCAGGGACCTGTAAAGAACATTATCACCTCCAAATTTCACCAGAGCCCGCTGCAGCTCCATCAGCTGAAAGGAATTTGCAGTGATTTCAACCTTCATCAGTGATTTTAAACTAAAAATACTGTCCCTCCCCATCTTCTGAGGTGTTCTGAAGTAAGCTGCCTGACCACACTGACGTGAGTGAGGAATGCGTAGTGTTTCATGAGATCCTAAGGTCCATGGGGGTGACAATGTTCAGTAGAGGAAGAACATCCAGGCAGCACACAAGATCATTAAGTTATTCATTCACTCCAGGTATTTGCACAGTTAATATGTATTTAAGCATTTCTTCCTGATATAGAAATGACATTCAGAATCAGCTGGTTAAGTGTTGAATTTTAGGAACTGTTCCTGTCCTATCAACTGAGCCCTCTCAAAACAGTTCCCCAGAGGACTCTCCTACTGAGAGTTTAACCCAACATTATCAAATAGGAGTATAATTCCTTCTAAAATTGGACCATGACTTCTGCTTCTGATCTGAGCAGGAAGAACTGGACAAGATGCCCTAAAGTTGTCCTGCATGTACCTGATAGTGATATGAGGGATGAAAACACATCAGCTGTTGCTGAATGCCAATATAATTTGTATCTTTATCCTTTGTGCTGGTTGCTACTCAGAAACCCTTGTTGGTTCCTGCTCCTAAAACCATGAGATGAGGCACAGCACAAAGCCCAGGGATGGCAACACAAATCAGATGGCAGAGCACAAGGAGAGCATGGGGCAGTGGCCACCAGCAGGATGTGCAGGCATCAGCAGGCCTGGCATATGTCATGATGCCTTTGGTCTGCCATCTAAACCCTTGATATGCTATGGGCATTTGGGCAGTGCCCATCACATGCTGGGTCACATATCTGTCCTGGCTCACATTCTCAATTTCAATACTTGTCTTGAAGAAATAATGCCTGAGTCAAGCTGCTGGCCCTGACTTGGAAGTGCACCAGCACACCTGTGTTAATGTAGTAGCTGCCCTATTGTGTCTTTTGTACATCCAGGTAACATCACTGTGGTCCTGTCTCTTTTTAGCTGTAACAAATGCCTTCCAGCAGCTCTGTTTCATGCAAATATCTGTTTATGTGCAAACATCTGTTTATATGGCTGAGGGCAAGGGAAGTACAAGAGCAAGATCACTGCCTTTAGTAAGTTTCTTCAATCCATTGCCTAAGTTAGATCTCAAAGCTGACTGAGGGCTTTTCCCCTGGAGGGAGGCTGCGTGTTCAGCTCCCCTCTGTGATGAGCAGCACAGCAGCTGCACCTCCCTGGGCATCCCATGCTCCCACTTCACTCTGATTTTTGCCAAGCAAACCAGCATCGGCAGAGACTGAAACTATCCAGGCTGGTTCCAGCTCCTCTTCCTGACTCCATTTAACAGAATTAAAATCAATCTTTTACAGACTGTACATCCAGGCATTGGGTTAATGAAGCTGATTTAAACATACCCTCGTCTGCCCCAGCCTCTTGCCCCACTGCCCTCATTCTGTTGTGCCAGCACAGCATTCACACGTAATAAACTGCATCTGGTGGCTGATTCCTTGGGACTGCTCAGACAAGCATTGTCACCAAAAATGTGTGTGTCAGCCTATGAGCACTGGCATAACCCTGATCTTAAGAGTAGTGTCTGGCCTTCTCAAACAGAAGACTCAGTTTCCCTGATATGAACAACATGAGATGGTGAATTTTGTTTTATGGTCTGAGCATTGTAGCTGACTACAGTTAAAATTATCCTCAAAAGAATCTTAGATGCTACAAATCTTAAAGGTGGAACCACTGGGGATATATATACAGGAATTTTTTTCTCTTTAGAGGTCACATTTTCTTTCCTCTACATTAGATTCCTGATTATATAATCCCTATGCACAACTTCTTTTTCAGGAACCAATGAAAAGAAAATTATTGAAGTCTTATCAAGTAGAACGTCGGAGCAGAGACAACAAATAAAACAGAAGTACAAGGCTCTGTATAGCAAGGTATTTTGAAATAAGTGGCCCATGTTTCAAACCACTGCCTCTGAAAATACAGCCTACAGGCCTCTGCTTTTGAAAATATCAAGGGCAGAGTGGATTTAAGAGGGACACCAGTTACTTTCTGATTCAGCAATTTATTTTATCTCCTAAAATACCGATTATATTTCTAACTTTAGGCCTCAGAGTCTTCTTGAAGTCAGCCTTAACCAGATCAGAGCATTTTAATCAAAGCTGGGAGAGCTAGAAGATAATTCATAACTGAAATAGAAAATGTTTCAGCTTGTGTTCGTCTTCAGTACATTCAGAAAAATAACTCAATGTAAAAGGGAAATTTTAAGTCAGAGTCCCACTTAGATCAGATGAAAAGTCAGAGGAACTATTTGATCTTGCACAACCATATTTTAATTGAGTTTAATAGAAGTAATATTGATTTCTTCCAGTGATGAAGTAGAACATGTTGCAAAACTAAGAAGCTTCATTGGACACTTGATTTCTGCAGGAGGAGGCATAAACTGCCTTAATGATTTTGTGTGTAAGAAAAATAAAACTTCTAAAATATTATTTTAGTAAACAGCTGAATCCTGCAGACCTTATTATTACATTGGTATTTTCTTACTGTCTGCTTTCTCATTAATCAATGTTAATAAGAGCACTGAAGATGAATGAAACTTCTCCATGTAGAGCATTTACATCAATTTACATCATTTACATCAGCATGATATAGATTTTGGTTACATAAATACTATATATTTTGTTCTATAATGAGGGTTAATAAAAATATGCATTAGAAATGATCAAATGCCATGAGGCATCATGGTGACATCAGCTCATAGCAACCCTTCTCGCTTGCCTGGGCAGCCTGAATCTCTCTGGAGGGAGGCACAAGTGGTACCATCTCACTCTCCTGCTGCTCCAGGAACCTGCAGCATTCATGTGTGTGTGTGTTGAAACTGCTCCAATACCAATGGCAGCCTCTGACCTGAGTAGTTGAGTGTTCAAGTGCAGTTGTGTGAGGAGGAACTTGAGAACAATAGACTTAGAGCTGGACTTCTCATTCAGTGTTCTGAACTTGTCAAGTGCTTCCCATACTGCAGGAAATGTTAACTGCAGATAGGACTCCAAATACATCCTCAGCAGGCGTCCTCAGGGTTAGCTAGCATGCACTAGCCAGCTTTTCTCCAGGGTCTTAGTAAAATTTTAATTAAGTAGATCACATCAAAGAAGGTTGATTTTTTTTCTTGTCTTTGTGTGTGTGTGTGTGTGTGTAAGAATTGCTGTTTGCTTGGCACAAAAGCACCTTGCAGAAATCTACTGCTTTTTCCAGTAAGTCTGTTTTAACCAAAACTGACAGAGAAGGTTCTTAGTTTGATCCCCTGTGTGGCAGCTCTTTAGAAGCAGGAAGTTTCTGCATTTTGTTTCAGAGTAAACTCCTGTTAAGCTTTTCAGAACACTAACTTGAGTTTGTTTACACAAGTAAGAGTCATAACTGGACTGATACTGGCTGGTATTTGAAGATGGGACAATCATTTCAGTCAATCTAAAACCAAAATTTTTAGGGAACTTATTTTGCAAAAAAAAATGTCTGTGTACTTTAAGGCCTTTTAAAAAACGTTTTGTCACTTTTTGATACAGAAGGATCTTTAAAATCATTAGATTTACTGAAACAAATTAGAAATCCTCTAATCTCACCTCAACTTTTGCACTAACCCTTGTGACTGTCACCACAGGAGATGGAAGAGGACCTGAAGGGAGACCTGAGTGGGAATTTTGAAAAGGCTGTGCTGGCTTTACTGGACCTGCCCTGCGAGTACGAGGCCCGAGAGCTTCGGAAGGCAATGAAGGGTGCTGGGACAGATGAGTCGCTGCTGATTGAGATTCTCTGCACACGAAACAATCAGGTTGGGGCACCATGTGTGACCTTCCTTAGGCAGCAGGGCAAAGAGTTCACCAAGAGCACCCCTGAGAGGAGGAGGAGGGATCAGACCAGCTTTTGTGGCTGAGATGCCTCTTGCCAGTGTTTGCAGCAATATGATTGCCATACTAGAGCTGAAACTCTAACAGGAGTTAAGAGCAATATAATTCACATTCCTTCCTTTATCCTACTCCTATCTGCCTTGGGTGGCATGGAGGCAACACTGGTGAGAAGAATCCCTCCCTGTATCTATCTGAATAATACATGTTAGAGGCAGCTTTGGCACTGCCCTGATGATTCAGAGGTACAGGAACACAACCCTAGTGAAAAAAAACCCATTAGCTCTTGCCTAAACGCAGGGAAAACCAGAAGGACACCTGCACAAGTCAGGCACCCCTCAAAGTGCTGTCCTCCACAGGGGGCTGGGAATTCATGGCTTCTCCCACCCCCATGGTTGCTACACCTCACATAGTACGGGCATGGTGCTGACTTGTTGGTGTCTTGTCTGCTAATTTATCTATTAATTAATAAGATTTCTTTATTTTATTTATTTGATTATTATTTTATTTATTTTTTTGTTTTCCTAGGAAATTGTAAACATAAAGGAGGCCTACAAACGCCGTAAGTAGTTTTGTTTTTCAAACACCTTCATTTAAATCCTTTCTNACCCCTCAAAGTGCTGTCCTCCACAGGGGGCTGGGAATTCATGGCTTCTCCCACCCCCATGGTTGCTACACCTCACACAGTACAGGCATAGTGCTGACTTGTTGGTGTTTTGTCTGCTCATTTATCTATTAATTAATAAGATTTCTTTATTTTATTTATTTGATTATTATTTTATTTATTTTTTTTGTTTTCCTAGGAAATTGTAAACATAAAGGAGGCCTACAAACGCCGTAAGTAGTTTTGTCTTTCAAACACCTTCATTTAAATCCTTTCTCACTGGTTGAACTCTCACAGATTTTTTTCTTCCCAGTGTTTGATAGGGATCTAGAATCTGATGTTAAAAGTGACACCAGTGGATCCCTACGGAAGATATTAGTCATGGTGCTAGAGGTGAGGCTGGGGACTTTCCTCTTATGCAGCTGCCTGACAGAGATACTTCCTTTTTTCCCTGAGTAATCATAATAAGTATTGGGTGGTATTTATAATAATGCAGTTATGATATGTAACATAATAATATGGTAATTACAGTAAACAAAAGGCATTCTTCAGTATAAGAGCCTTTCATATCTATGGCTTTTTAATATGTACAATTTTAGTTTATGAAGCCACAGATAATTTTATAAATATTGATACTTTGAAAATAGCAGGATTGTTTTACTGTTATTTTTACTATGGTAAAGGCTAGAATACTCGTTTGAGGTCATGGCCCCATTATTCTGAATTTTGCCCCAAACCACAAAATCTTATTTCCGTGCCAGCTAAGGATTTTAGAATTCAGATAGATACAGGATAACGCTGTTATGTTAGTTTTTCATTCATCAAAAAAAGCATGTTTTCCCTTAGAACAGACTTTATTTTAAACCCCTTTCATGAAATAAAGCAGAAAATCAATATCTTCATAAAGATACATTATAACTAAGAAAAATAGAAGCCCATCTAGAAGTGCAGTATGGTGGCCAGTCTGATCTGACAGCCTTGGGAAATGAAAAGACTGAATAAATAGAAGAAGCTTTAAAGACGTAACAGTCACATCGCTAAATGCATCACAGTTAAGATTCTCATTCTGGGAAGCATTGATACAGCTCTCTTCAACCTCTTGTATATATTCAGGAGTGGCAAATACATTTATTCTTTTTTTTTCCATAGATCAGTCCTTCATAGTTTCTCCCAGGGATGACAGTGTTGGTGAGTGCTCAGAGTACGTAGGTTAGTCAGGAAAACATTTCACAGTTACCAGGGCATATCCAGCACTGTGAAAACCACCAGCACTTCAGTGCAGGTACTGGGAACCTTCCTGCTCCAGGGGCATCAGCGTTGCCATCTCATTAGGGCCCCAGCACACAGCACGTAAGGCTGGGGGATAAACCCTACACGAAGGGTTCACGTGTGAAGGCAGCGAGCCCAGGGGCTGCTGTGAGCCGAGTCCCACCGTGGCCCTCGCCGGGCTCGTGGCAGCAGAGGGCAGCAGAACTCCAACCAAAATACCTGCGAGGGCCGCGAGCTGAAACGTAACCAGCACATGGTCTGGTGTTTTTTACTGTCATCTCCTTTTCCACAGGCAAGCCGAGATGAGACCCCACAGGTCAATACAGAGCTTGCTGAGCAAGATGCCTCAGATCTGTATAAAGTAAGTGCGATTGTGCAAAAATCCCTTTTTTCCCCATGCTGCACAGCAAGAGCTTCCTCGGGGGGACTAAACACACCAACCAAGGGGGGCATGGGCTGGAGCTTGGTGGATCAAGGGCTCTGGCTGACTTCATGTCTCTACTGTGCATAAACAAGTGCTTCCAAAAGATAACATGTGATTTTGAAGGCAGGAGAAGGCCGTTGGGGAACAGAGGAGCTGGCTTTCAATGTGGTCCTAGCAAAGAGAAGCTATAGCCAGCTGAGAGCTACTTTTCAAGCCTATGAAAAGGTGAGTTTATCTTCTGCAATGAGGGTTGCATAGGCTCTGACATGCATAGGCCTACAACAACATGTAATGATCTGAAGAGCCTTTTCCACCCTAAAGGATTCTATGTAGAGGAGACAATCCTTTATCTGCCATTTTATAACTTCTTGAATGCTTTAATAATTTTGGAAAACACACAATTTTATCCTGAGCTTACAGGATAGGTGTTTTACAGGAGAAGCTGTATCTCTGCCAGTGAAGGAGCCCATTCCCCTTCATAACCTACACAATATTCAGCCAAATAAATGTCACAATGTCTGTTCCTTCCTACAGCTGCATGGCAGCAGGTACTCCACCTCCTTCAGCAGAGGGACAGGTTCACAAACTCCTGCCCTGAAGCAAGGATTTGCTTTTCTGGTCTTTTCTTCTCCTCCTTAACAGAGCCTGGCAAGGTGTCTCCTCCTGTTCCCCCCACTTCACACGCTCATACTGGCTGAGGAGAAGCTTATCTCCAGCCTTTTCTTCTCTGCCCACACTGGGCAGATGGCCTGTGCAGGTGCTTTGCTGTGCTTTCCCCTGCCTCCAAACATAAGGCAAAGTAGGCAGCAGGATCCTGGCTATTTAGTATTTCTACCTGTGTCACCCCAGCAGGGACATTTTACTCATGCCTGGGCCTGAACCTGACCTGATATGGAGGTATCTTGCTTGGAAATTACCACAGAAAGTCAAAGCAATGGGAGATACAAGGTCCTTCTCCTGGCAGCAAGGTGGAAGCTCAGTAGTGACATTTACTCTCAGGAAAGGGTCCCCCTCCAGCTGCTGGCTCACAGTCCTGAACTCATCAGAAAACTGTAGCCTTAGGCACTGAAGATGAAAAGAGCTCCAGTCAAAGCCATATTTCAGTGTCAGCATAATAAGGAACCAATAGTTAGAAAAACGTTTTCAGCTTAATCCAAGTTTTGGGTTGCTGCTGGCAGGAGAACAAACCCAGTCACAAACTGATACTCTCTCCCTTGCAGTGGCCCACACCCTGGGGCTTTAGCTAAATGCTCCAATAGCCAAGCTACCTTGGCTTTTTGATTCCTAAAGCCGTGCAGATCAGGTTGCCCAAACCAATCCACCACATCCTGCCTGGCTGCACTCAAAGTAGAAGTGGGCCAAGATCAGAGCCCAAATCTTGCAAACATGCCCTTCTCTTCGGCTGGAGAGATATATAGGGCAAGATCTAAACCAGGTTGGTGGTTTGCAGAAGCCCTAAAGCCTCACATGGTGCCCTTCCTGCCTTGTACAGAGAGTGTCCCAGCCCTGACCTAAAAGTCAGAGTCTTGAATCATGCAGGGACATCCTGATAGACAAAGCAGAGCAAAGTAAAAGCCTTTGAGATTCCTGAAGTTCACAAAAGTCCGGATAAACTCTGTTTTGAAGAGACAGTCTACTTCTCCCCTTCCCTACAGAGTAATACAAAAACTTTGGGACAACTGCAGTGCTTGGAAACTTTGCCTGGGAAGCCAAAGACAATAAGTAACAGAACTTCATAGAGTTGGTAAAGCTCCAAAAATTATCTTATTTGTGTGGGAGCCATCCAGAGCCTTTGATAGAGAGGACAGAGAAAGCTTGAACAGTTTCTCCCAACCAGGGGCCACTAAAGAAGAAGCCGCAGCTTCTTTGCCCTAAAGCTGTCAGATACCTGCAACTGCATGATGTAGGTTATCCCTCTCTTAACCATTGTGCCTCACCTGGCTGCACAGATCTTCTCCTGGTGCCAGTGGATCTGTGAGCACTTACACCAGAGGAGATCTTCATTTGCACTCAAACTACTCCTTTGGAAAGGCTCTAAAGGATCTGGATTGACCTTTTGCCGTTGGACCCCGAATCTGATGCTGGTTTGGACAGTGGGAAGACATGTACAGACAGAAGCTCTTATGTCTCCTTTTTGTTCTCATAGGTGTATGGGAAGGACATAGAAGAATCCATTAAAAGTGAAACATCTGGAGATCTGGAGAAGGCTTATCTGACTCTAGGTAAAGAGCAATAGTTTCAAGACCTTTTTTTCTAGTTCTTGCCATCACCTGACATTGGTTGTTGTGGGTCTGTGTACAGCCTGGCAACAGCCATCGAGATACCCCTAAACTGAGCTGATGTATCCACCAGGAAAAAAAAGAGTTTTCAGTAGTGATTAGGACTCCTTGGTTTTAAACTTGCCAGACACAGCTCCTTCCCACACAGCTAAATTATTTGCCCTCTGACACAGCGTAGCCACCTCGAAGTTGCCCCTGGGACCATGGCTGGTGATAACTTCCAGCAGATGCCTGGGCATCATGAGAAGTGTGCTAGCCAGCAACCACAAAAATGTACAGGGTCCTCGACAGCAATTTAGCACTAGGGTTGGCTTTCACTGGTACTTAAGCCAGTGCCCTGTCTCTGGTTAGCTTATTGGTACTGCTGTTATCCATCTGGATCTAGGCTCTCCCAGATCTTCCTCCTGCGCTCTGCAGAGTGAGCAGCTACCCCAAGAATAGATGGGCAAGAGGAACCCCACAGGGGCAAATGCTCATTCTCATTCATGTCATTTTCACTGTGGAATGGCAGAGTACTCAGTGCTGGTAATCTTCCTGTGTAACACACTTTCCTTGTGGAAAAATTTACATCCCCATTCAGACTCCAAGATTTCTCCTTGCATACTGATAGGGGATCAGTCTCGGAATAAAAAGCCCTGCCATCTCATATGTCTAAGCATAAACACTAGAGTTTCCTTTTCTTATTTATTTAATTCTGCTTGAAGTTGTATCACAAACTGTAAATGTACAAGTATAATGAGGCCTCTTACTGTTTTCTTTAGTCAGCTGTGCCAAAGACTGCCCAGGTTACTTCGCCACACTTCTGCACAAGTCAATGAAAGGAGCTGGGACTGATGAAGAGACCTTGATTCGCATCCTTGTGACCAGGGCTGAGGTAGGGTACCTTGTGTCCTGTAATGCCTCACATCAGCTCTGGGAGAAATACAAATGTAGAGGGTATGGAGCAAGTCCTGATAGATCATGTGCTCAGCAAACCCTTTTCAGCGCAGTGACATCAGTGGTCACACTCTGCTTCTGTACCCAGGCAACTCTAATTTTGATATTGCATCTATTTCTGTTTTCAAAGGAACTAAGCCAGGAAACATGCAGGCAATTTCAAGTGGAGTCAACTATACCTGGTTAAAACCAACCCATGGGGAGGTCTGGCCCCAGTAGGATGTGTAAAAGTAATTCCTAGTTAATTAATGATAAAGCAGCAGTATTCAATGTGAGAATTGCTCATAAACATATGTTGCCGATTTTCTCTGATTCCAGCTGGGGAAAACAGATGGGGAGGAGAGAAGGAAAACAAAAAGCCAAAGGAGTTAATTGTCATTTTAAGGAACACAAAACTTCACAAGACATTTGAGATATTTGAGCATAGCCTTTAAGTCTTCCTTCTAAGCTGTGTAGGTTGTAACCCCAGGGCCGCTTCAATTGACACAGAGGAGGAGCTTTTCACAGGGATGAGGAAAGCATATTTCTCAATGATCCACAGTGTGAAAAATTAGGCTCCAGGGTATTCTGTCTATTAAGACACAGTCCAGTCATTATAACATTTAAAACCCACAGTGATAAAGATCAGACCTGTGCTTTAGGTGCCTTTTCACAAGAAAGCTCAAGACAAGGAATTTCTCCCCCTGCCTAGTAACCAGAGAGTTATTTCTATGGGCGGAACAAAACACTTTTGGCCATACTCCTAGAAGTGCCTCTTTCCCTGTTTGCCACCATGGGATGACCTCAGGAGTTCCTAGCGACCTGTCTGAGTTTTTTCCAGTACCAAGGCTGTGCTGGCACAGCACCACTGGGCAGAAATTCTCCCAGCCACTTGGCATAGCTTTCCATGCAGGTCCTCTTCACAGCTGGCATCCCCTCACCACCATCTGACACAGGCTTACCTCAAATCCAAATGTTAAGCTGAACATCCTCCAAGATTTTTAGATCTTCTGCGTTCTGCTCTCCTACTCCCACCGGGTGCGGTGGGCCTTGAATCAGACCCCAGGGGCATGGGTAGGAGCAGGGCTTATTACTCAGAACATTCACCACTCTTCTTGGTGTCTCCTCAGAGCGACCTGCCAGCAATAAAGGAGAAGTTCCAGCAAATGTACAAGAAGCCGTTAGCCGAAGCTGTCCGATCTGACACCTCTGGGGACTTCAGAAAGTTGCTTCTGGCGGTTTTGCACTAAAAGCCCATCAAGAATGAAGAGGCATGCTGAGCAGCCGTCTCTTGATTAGTTTCCAAAAAAGCATCCAAAAAATGTGGCATTAGCACAAAGAAAAAAATCCAATATATTTTCTTTCCAGCTGGGAAATATGTTGCCAAGTAATGTTGGACATGAGGTTTATGTTATGGCTGTCATGCCAAATGACCTTAAGCAATAAAGACAGGTTGAAAAAACTAGATCTAAATTGACCTCTTTGTGTTTGCATACATGGATGAATCTTCCATCATTGTTTCTTCTGGGTAGATTTTCTGTCTTTCTCTCATTCTGAAGATTATCCCTGTTCTTTCCTCTATTCAATGGATGTCATGTCATGCTGTTACAGTCCTGCCAAGAGAAAATGGATAGTAATTTCTTCTCAGCTCGTTATCACAGCTCTTTAAACAACCTGAAGGCTGTGAATTAATGATGTAAGTCGGGCCCTGATTAAAATCCTGCTGTCAACAGGGAAGGCCAGAGTGATTTCCCTATCTGTGAGTCGCCCTCTCAGCACTGTCACCTCCTAAGTTATCCCATGAAGGAGATAAGGACTTGCAGTCTCCACCAGCACCACCTCCTGGGATATGGTGCAGGAGCATAGCAGGGGAAGAGGTGGGTCTTTTGTGAGGTAGATCTGTCCGGCAGGGAAATGCTGTTCCCAGAGAGGAAGCCATGGGTCTCAGGACAGCTGCCTGGTCTTCGTTCTGAGATGTTTCCAAGATCTGACTGAATAAAACCCTGAGCAACCTGGTCTGATCTCATGGCTCACCCTGCTTTGAGCAGGAGCTTGAATTAGAGACCACTGGAGGTCACTCCCTCCCTGAATTACCCTAAGATCTTATAATCAGATGAGAAAAGATGTAGATGAAAAATAATACAACAGAACCTGACAAGTAAGAAGAGGAGAGTGAAGAATTTATGTCAAGGAGACGGGCTCATGAGTGTTTCTCTTTGTCTGGCCCCTTCCCCCTTTTGAGTGCACGACCACTCTGCATGATGAAGGGTCTTTCAGGCCCTCTGAGGTGTGATGACTGATGGCATCAAATTCCCATTGAAAACAGTGTTTCTGAAGCACTGGACCTGTGTCTCCCCTCTTGGATCAATGTCCCAGCAGTAGCACCTGGCTATCTAGTTATAAGACGGGGCAATATAAATGGGAGATGGGAAAGATGTGTGGCTTTTAAGAACTGTGATTGATGTCTCACACAGGTGTAATAGGATGTTCTGACATTTTAAAGGCCTTCTTTGGCAACATTTCTAGCCACTTAAAAATATCAAGGGTAGATCCTGAATGCCTGAATGCCTTTATAACAGATATTTTAATGTTCCGACCCAGCAAGAACAGAGCAATGTAGGATCTAAGTTATCTTCCTGTTGCTGTTGCCATGGGTCTCTTGTAACCAGAGACTATAGGAAGGATAGATGAAGAATCTACTTTGGTGTTCAGTGATACGGTGATATTTTATCCCCCAGCACACTGTATGCTCAGACCAAGATAAGCTGGCAGGTACCCATTCTCAAGTGATGCAGTTTGAAGAAAAAGCCAGCGAGTGTCTGAAATACACATGAAGAAGCTGGTTGAGGCAAAGGATTTGTTTTAAAATATTCCAGCAAGAGTGCCCAAAGCTGTATGAGTGGTTTCTGTGGAACATCTAGAAGCTCAGCACTCCTTAAACCAGCTACATCCTTATTTAATGTGAAGCACATAACTTTGGCAGCCAAATTTATTTTTGCCTGAAGACTGTTTTAATTAACACTAGTAGGTCATTCTGACTAAAGAAGAGTGCAATTGCTTTCATCTTAATCTTTCACTCTTTAATTAGAGTTTGGCCTGAAACCAAGCCAGGGGCCCACACATCTTCACACCCACGTATACTGGGCCAAAGTCATAACTGAATTACATGCTGTATCTCTCTATCTGTACACAATGCAAACAGTGACTCTTGGGAAGTTGCTCTGTGACTCCAATGCTGTAAAACTTGCCCCCGTGCCTCTATAAGTTTAGGTCAGGGGTTAAAAACCAGTATCTACAGATATAGCCTGTTACCCTTGCCTACAAAATCAGAACCAAATCCAGATAAGTATCATACCAATGTGAATGGCAGCTGTGGCAATAGCACTCAGGGAAATCATGTTTGCTGAGAAGCTAAATAGAAAATTAATAATGTAATAGTTACAGAGGAATGAGAGAGAAGGATCATAAGGATATCTGGACTTAAAAGAATAGGAAGAAGATCAGATAGCTGGCAACTAGCAGCAGCAGAAAGACTTTTCTCTGGGCAAGAGACAGCTTTCACAAATTGCAACAAAGGAAATTCCTATCAGACATATGGAAGCAGGTTGTCCAGAGAAGTTGTGAAATCTGCATCCTTCAAGATTTCAAAAGTTCAACTGGGCAAGTCACTGAGCAACCTAATATTCCCCCAGCCTGGGCTGGGATGTCACCCCAACCAGCCACCACTGGTGCTTGGGGCATCTTCCCATCCTCTCCACAGCATCTGATTAATTATGATCCCTGTAACTGTCTCTTTATACAATGAGGAATGTTAATCCTGGGTTTTGTTTCCTCTCCCAGATTTATTAAGACTATAATAAAGGATATTTTTTCTTGTCCCCTGTCAATTTAGACTGAAAATTTGGGTAAAGGTATGATCTGTCTCTTGATTACTGTGGGGGCTGGTAGTCATTGAGACAGAGCACGTAACACTGAATAAGCTCAGCGAAGTCTCTGCCTCAAACAGTCCTTTTTCATTATCCATATTTGTTCATTTTCCCCTGAATTGTAATAGGATCAGTGTATGAGTTTTAGAAGTTATCTGACATCACCAATCTCTGTGCACCTGCCTGCTGGCTGGTCAGATTACAGGTTTTTTCCACTCTGTTGCTTAGTGCATGATAATAGATATTTCATCATCCCATTGCATTAAAACATAAAAAGAGCTGCTCTGGGTCAGATCAAAAGGTCAGTCACCGTAATTCCAAAACTGAACAATCCCAAACAGTTAAGGAAAAAGAGCAGAAGGAGCAGGGTGAGTATACAGCATTGCAACAACATGTTCATTCTTTGGTAGATAATTCTGTTTTCTAGAAATTGGCCACAGATGGAGTTTGTACAGCAGCAATTGTAGTTGGTCGGAGTTTTTAACAGCCCCCAATGGCTCCAGCCCATCAAGGGCTATGGGGCACCTGCAGCATCACATCCCACAGTGCTGCTGGGTCACATACCCTGTGAATGAGCCCACTTTCCCATTTGCACATGGTGTTCAGACAAGATCATTATCTGTGCAAGACCTCACTCCCATGGTAATACAGTATTTTGTCTTCCCAAAAAAAAGACCACTCAGGTCTGGTTCAGTCAATAGCATACCTCCCTAGAAAACCTGCCTCAAGAACTCATTTAGAAACAGATTTTATCTGACAATTTAGACTGTCCCACAGCAGAAACAGCTCTACTTTCTCAGCAAGGCTCATGCCCCCTCTCCCCCCCCCCCCCCCCCACAGTGGGGGCCGTACAGGATATATTGTCTTTGGGAAGTGATTTCTAGTCTATTTATAAAGAAAATCCTAACTAAGTAGTGCTGATGTGCCCACTTGGTTGTAGATGTGTCTGAAGCCATAATCTCTGGGAAAAATATGAAGAGAGTTGTAAAGCAGGCAGCAGGATCTTCATTGCCCAGAAGCCCTGGCCCCAGATTGGCAGGGACCTGTGTGGGGATTCAGCAAGGAACAATGCCACCCTCCCCACCCCTTCAGAGCAATAAGCTCTTTAAACAGCACTCTCCGTACTCCGGGCTAGCAGGAATTTGCGTAACTGTGCAAAGCCATCGAGCCTGGGATCTTCTAAATAAATGCCACATTTATCAGTATCTGAAGCACAAGAACATCCCACCTAGCCTTTCCCAACCCCATAAAGCAGTGTCATTAGTGAAGTCAGACAGCATCCTCTGTTTCTTTAAGGGTTAAAAGAATAATCCACAGCGGCTGCCAGGAAGAGGCAGAACTAAACAGGCAACAAAGAGTTAGAGCCAGAAGAGAGTTATAAGGGTAAATTAATCATCACAATGGACTGCAACAAGAGCATATACATACAGAGCAAGAAAGAAAGCGAGAAGGCATTTTGTTTGGGTAGCTAATGTTCCCTGGACAAGGAGAGAGAGAAATTCTCCTTCGGGTTTTTAACACCACTCTAAATATTTATAGCAAGATCATGTCCAGCTGGTGAGGCAGTGGCAACAGGGAGTAGGGAGGGAGGGTACATTTTCCGCAGCACCCCAACATCATTCTCTGGGTCATTTCTTTATTTGAGAAGAGGGAAGAGGCTGTAGATTGCAATGTTTACCCTCAGAGTGACTCATCTGCAAGAACCAAGTCCAGTGGCTCCTGCTCTTCCCCTCCCTCACCTCACCTCATACCCGTGTGTGCACACACATGCACGTTGTGTGGGCAGCCTCCAAAAAGCTATGCCAGCCTGACTCCACCCTGTCTCTAACATGGGGCTGGGCCTTCAGGGTTTTGACTGGCCTTCAGGCATTTCACCATGTCCTTACGCTGCCACTGAAAAGCCTCTCGGAAAGGCCATGTACAGCCTTGATGTACATGATGTACAGCCATGTACAGGCCGTGATGCAAAGCTGCCATTTTTAGAGGAACAGGCTGCCCACATCCCTGTGATCTGCTGCACCATGGATGCAGGGGCAGGAACATGTGGAGGACTGCAAACACCAGCATGGCATGGGAGTTGACATAAGGGCACTGTAGCTCCCAACAATTTTTCTCATCTGCCTCGCTGTGGCTAAATGCAGACATGACTCACCCGGGAGCTTTGGCTTCGAAAATATGAGAAGGACTTTTGCTTTAACCTTGTGTTTCCCTGCCGTAGTGATGCTTGGAAACTACATTATGGATTCAACCCCGCCCTAGAACAAAGGGAGAAATCTCAGCAGAGATGAGGAGCCCAATCCAGTTACCGAGGCAAGAGCAGCCAATTCTATTTCTCTTGAAACACCAAGGAATTTGGCACAGAGCTGGGACACATCACACTGGACCTGCTGGAGACCCTGGCAGGGAACCAGCTGGGGGTCTGGAGGATCCTCCACTGGCACAAGATGTTTGACTGATCCCAACCCTGAGGATGGATTTAGGCCCATCATCATAGATGCCTAGCATGGGAGTGTTAAATGTGGGCACCTACATGTGACAGCTGAGCACCTGCAGACACCCAGCAGTGCCTGGAGGACTGTTCATCTACCCAAATACAGGTTGCACATACTGCTGACCTGAATTACTTGGCAGACTTAGTTGTATTGATTCGACCTCACTGGCTGCAAAAGGAGCTTGGACACCTTGTTCATGTGCAGGCATCTGCAGTCAGTCATCTGCAGGCATCTGCATCGAGGTGTGTGGCCTGGGGAGCTCTGTGCCACCCTGGGAATTGCCACTCTGGAGCCTTGCTTTCCAGCATGCTGTGCTCACTGCAGCAACCTGCTCCAGTCCTCCCACCCGTAACACTGAGCTTCCCCAAGCCATCTGATTGAGGAGTTCTTTGCTAGGGGGTTCAGAGAGCTGAGGTCCTTTGACAAAAGGCTGCAACCTGGTGTTTTCTATATGAAATATCAAGCAGCATCATAAAGATAAACTGCTCCAAGAGGGAGGTTCACTTTCTGCTTGGTGAAGGTAGCTGGGCTTTCCCTGCCCACCCTGGAGCAGTGCTGCATGCAGGGGTCCCAGTGCCTCAACACCTTCCACCACACTGCAACAGGCTGATGCTCCCCAGATCTCTCCATAAGGTGGAGACACGGTCCGTCCCACTGGAGTCCCTGGAAGCCCTTCTCTCTCCGCCTTTCTCCATGAAACGACGGTGAGAGCACAGAGCGAGGCATTGCAGACTGTTTACAAGCTTCTAGAGTTCCCAGGCACTTTAGGACAGGGTCCTGCCGCTGTTTCCAAATGGACAGCCAGGACTTTTATAAGTGAACTTTCCTCTCCGTGTCTATTTATTATATGTAAACATTTGCCAGAAAAACACCACTCGGGCATGCTCAGAACCAGCCAGGTCATTGCAAAAGGCAGCGGCGGCGTCACATGTGATAAGAGCGCGGAGCCCGTGTGCGCCTATTCTTAGCGCTGGAATGTACACAATGCCCCGCGCCCGCCGCTCCTGCGCGCAGCGCCCGGCAGCGGCACAACTGGCTGCGGCACAAACACGGCCAGAAATCACCCTCTGTGAATCACCTGCCTACTGAAAGAAACCTCCCGTGGGTTTATAGGTTTTTGTCCAGGCTCTAGCTGTGGAAAAACTCAGCAGAGAATAAACGACAGAGAGTAAGTGCATGCAGTGAAGGACAACAGAAGGTAAACGTTTCTACCCTTCGGTTCCACTGCAGGTTGAGCAGTTATGCCATGGCCGTAGATACTCATCATATTGTTGTGCCTGGCACTTAATTTAGTCATTGTGTGTCTGATTAACATAAGAAAACCACAGCTAAGCAGAGTTAATAAAAATAACTTTTAATGCAGATTCCCAGTCTCTAGGGTTCTGTTCGCCCTGCTGCGGAGTTCAGCTCTGCCAGATTTGCATTCTTTGAGAGTGACTAACTCTAGAGGAAAGAGGCACAAGCTACTAAACTGCTAATACTTTAAAATAGTGAATAAATGTCTAAATGCGTTTATTCAACACGATTAAAATGGACAAACCAATTGCTTCAGCTGTCCAGCTTTAATCCAAAATCAGTGAGATAACTTCAGTGCTTTTGCTTCTTGCCAAGGACACAGGGAGTGCTGACCTCAGAGTTGCAACCTATCTGATAACTTTAAGAAAATTTTAAAGGGTCTTAGTGACCTTTTGGCTTATTTATTATTTTCCCACTGTGCTTAATCCATGCTCCATTTTTATGTGTAATAGCGAACGGATATTTACAGGAACATCAAAGTCCTGATTTGTTCCCTTGGAGCTGGATATTTCAATAAAAGCTGCTGAGAATTTGGGCTTTTTTTCTGCCAAGTCCAGAATTCATCTCTCTCCTATTTTGCTATGGAAGAGGGATCCACGGAAGAGTTTCTCTTCAAAGACCAGGACTTCTCCTCTGAACTGCTGAGGCAGCTGAATGCTCTGCGACAGAGCAGGATGCTCACTGATGTCACCCTCTGCTCTGGGGGCTTTGAAATCCCCTGCCACCGAAATGTGCTGGCTTCCAGCAGTCCATACTTCAAGGCAATGTTCTGTAACAACTTCAGGGAGAGTCACCAGCCTAAAGTCATTCTGAAGGGCATCGACGCCGATATTTTGGATCAGATTATCCTTTATGTTTACACAGGGGAGATTCTTATATCCACTGAGAATGTCTTGTGCCTCTTGGAGACTGCATCCATGCTGCAGTACACTAAGCTGTTTGAGGCCTGCTCTGCCTACCTCCAAGACAAGCTGACTCCTGACAACTGTCTGAGCATGATCAGACTGGCGAAAGTCTTGAACTGCCAAAGCCTGAATCAGAAAGCCAAGGCTATGGCTTTGAAATGCTTTCCTGTGGTGGCCTCTTCTGAGGACCTGAAGGACCTCTGTCCCATGGAGCTCATCGATTACCTTGGGGATGATGAACTCTATGGGGAGGAGGAGCAGGTCTTTGAGGCACTGATGGTCTGGATCCGGCATGACCTCCCGGCACGACAAGGCTACATCCAAGAGTTGTTCAAGAAGGTCCGACTCCAGTATGTCCACCCAACTTTCCTCTTCCATTTCATTGCTAATGACTCACTTGTTCAGTCCTCACCCACTTGCAGGAGCATCTTGGAGTCAGCCCGGAGACACATGTTTTCCTTGTACAGCACCAACACGCCTGACATCAAACCCATGATGCATGTTCCTCGCAGGTACTCCAACCAAGAGTTCCTCATCATCATTGGTGGCAGGAAGGACAGCCAGCAGACGACAAGGGATGTCCTGCTATATGATGACAAGACGAACCAATGGCTGAGCCTGGCCAAACTTCCCATGCGCCTGTACAAAGCCTCTGCAGTGAGTTTACACAGCAATATTTTTGTGCTCGGAGGGATGCCTGTTAGCAATAAGAAAAGCCTGGTCAGTGGTAATATTTACATTTACTCCCTCAAACTCAATCAGTGGAGGTTGATTGAGCACATGTTAGTTCCACGTTACTCCCACAGAAGCCTGGCATATAAAAATTATATTTTATCATTCGGTGGAATTGGCGAAAACCAGGAAATCCTGAATTCTGTGGAAAGATATGATAGTGTCTACAACACCTGTGAGAGCATGGCAAACATGCCTGTTGCTGTCCTTCACCCTGCTGTTGCTGCCAAAGATCAGAGGGTTTACCTCTTTGGGGGAGAAGATATTATGCAAAACCCTGTTCGGCTTATCCAGGTAATGGTCAGTCCTGTTGTGGTGGGCAATTTCTTCTAAGGTATTCAGCAGTCCATCACCTCCATGAGGAAATCAAACCACTCGAAAAACTTTATTGTCTGTTGCAGCAAGAGGCAGGATGAGTTGATCCACGGCCTCAGGGAACGTTGCAGCTCTTCCATTTTCCACTTCTGAATGTTTTTCAGGCAGCAGCCCCAAGGCACTGCTTTGGGTGTCAGTCAGCTGTGCCACTGGCGGGCACTACAGCCAGGGCTGCTGCAGGTGGTGCCATGGCAGGCAGCAGCGCCTCCCCTGCCTGGCTTCATGCCTGTAGCCAATCTCACCAAAATCAGTGCTTTCCACGTGGCGCCGAGCTGGGGTCTCAGTGCACACCTGCTCACTCACAGCAAACACAAACACCCACGATCATTAGAGCGATTAGATGCTCACTCATCAAAGGGCCAGAACTTAAACTGACAGTCATTTTGTATAAACAGTTGTGTTAAAAATGTGGTTCCTGCCACATGTTGCTGGCTCTCCTCCTGCTTTCAGCTGTTACACTCTATTAGGAAGAAAAAATAGATTAATTTTTTTTTATCTGATTGGATGCTTTAGCAACATTGTAATGTTTCTTTTCCCATGAGTGGTTTTCACTGTTTGAGGTGCTTTAACTCAGAAGAATCATTGAGGCTAAGATGGCAACCAGGACATGAGCAATGCTTTATGGTTATAATGGTACTTCATTATCAGGGGGAAGGAAATGCATTTATCAGTTAGTGGGGAGATGCCCTGGCGATATTTGCTATATTAAGAAGCGGGTGACATGATGTTAAAGTTTGTGTCACCCAGATGCAGATGATTGAATGATCATCATCTGGCAACAGCTCTTTTTCTCACATAAATCGATGACTTAGATACCGCTCTAAGTCCCTTTGCCAGTCTGAGTGCATACCAGTCACCAGCATAAATATAGCAAGCTGGGCAAATACAGCGGCTGCCAGCAGAGCTGGGTGAAGTTGAGGTTTGTTTGCCCAGGAAATTGCTAAGACTAGTAAGGAATACACAGAATAACTGGAAAATGAAATGAACCAGCTTGGCCTTTGGGAGAACAAGTTACAGTGATTTAATGGCCATGCAAATATTTACAGCCAAGAAGCTTGCATATGGCAGATGCACTGCTTTAGTGCTTGTGCTAGCATCTCCTGAGCAGACAAACTTGGGGATCCAGAATGCTTTCCAAGGAGATGTATTAGGAAAAAAAGTGGGTACATTCTCAGATTTCCAGCAGTTTGAGCCAGAGGATTGTATTTTTTAGGGCAAAATAAAACCCAGAAGTTCCTCTGTAATTACAGATGTCAGTTAAAATGCAACATAAACAGTGGTGTGAGTATCTTTATTTTTTTGTCAGGTTTACCATGTCTCCAGGAATATGTGGTTTCGTATGGAGACCAGAGTAGTGAAGAATGTCTGTGCACCAGCTGTCGTTATCGGAGACCAGATTATCATCGTAGGTGGTAAGGGCTGTTTCACCTTCCCTCTCCCTCCCCCTGCCCAGATCCTGTGGGTTTTCACAGCCTTCCTGTTTGGGTTGCTCCCTCAAAAAGCACCTGGAGCTCAGGAAGGAAAGGAGGAGCATGCCCACCCCCTGTACACTTCTCTCGTGGAGTCTCATGGCGATTGAAGTAGAGATAAGTTCTCCATGAGGCACTTTCTTACTCCAAGTAGCAGGACCTGGGTGGAGGAAACTGAGGAAAAGCCAATGCAAGTTGCTGCTCTGCAGAAGGGAGGAAGCCAAGAGTGTGGGGGTCCTGCACATCCCCTGCTGACTCACAGCCTGGTCCTCCCTGTCTGCTGTTCTTGGAAGAATGGAAAGCAGAGTTACCACAAGGACACAGGTGGCTTGTCAGGATGGGTGGGCTATAGGTCTATGAGGTGTTGGTTGCTCTTTTAGCTGCCTCCTGGGGGTAATTGTGAAATGTCCGAAAAGGAGTGTGAAACACTTGGAAAGAGGAAACTTCTCAGTGTCTTTTTCAACCTGAGGACCAGCCTCTGCCCATGGCAGGTGGGTGGATCGTGTCATTGGTAATTTGACACTCTACAGTCCTTAATGCCGCTCCCCGACCACAGAGTGGCAGGAGGAAGCATGTGTTGAATTATTTAAGGGAAAATGAGACACATAGTGTCTATGGCAAAGCATAGGATTGAACCCAAGCTGCACAGGACTTCAACGTGG